>OX422217.1:301194223-301794223 GCA_949130495.1 Sambucus nigra | reverse complement strand
GATGTACATGAATGAGTTCCCTCCTATATAAATATCGTCGGTAAGATGTGGGGTGAGCCTTTCTATATACGTCGACGGTACTAGGCTAATGGAAGGTGAGAGCTATATTGCTTAGGCTAACTATAACCTGTCGAACCAGTGCCCATCACAAAGTGACCCCGAGTATAGGACAAACTTTTGGTCAATAGCCATGCTCTTCGTGATGCAGTGTGCAAAATGAATGATTCTTGATTATTATATTGTTGAGAAAATCTATAATGATAAGAATTATACTAACATGGAAGGATGTAAAAGTATATAAAGTAAATCTAGCATGGGGCATGAAGATTACACTAAACATGAATATATTGTGAATATCTATAAGTGAACATATGGTAGTGAACCTACAAATGGATATTCGAAGTGGTGTGTGATAAGTTCAAGTGAGCATGGGTATATAAATGTGTGATAAGTGGAGATGTGTGCTAGTGATACCTAAGCATGGATATTCTATATGGTGTGTGAAACGTATGACAGTATAAGTGTAAGTATTGTGAGGTGGAGAAGGAAGATATTTATAAGTGGGTGAAAAGTGAGTGATGGGTCATATAGGTACGAGATTAATATATATACAAAATACATGAGGAAGGGAACATACAGATAGGTGCATATGCACACATGTAGAAAATGATAACTCCCATTGAAACTGAGTCTCAGGTTCATAAGCACACATGTAGAAAATCATAACACCCATGCAAACAGATTCTATCCCTTTTTGGATAAACAGTTCCAGAGTGGAGTCACCAATGTGGACATCCCTTTGCTTTCTACCCTTCCCCTCCCTCGGAGGATTCTAAGCTCTCTCGCTCAATTGGAAGGAGAGAAGAAGAAGGTCTCGCATGCTTTCTAGAGGAGGAGAGCTTCAGTCATCGTTGATGTGCATGATGTAAAGAGATAGAGTAGGCAACCTATTTTTCACAAAACAAGCAAAAGAAATTTTATTGCCTCGAAAGATTGGCATCAAAGACATACTAATGCTTTTGAACCCAACTAGTTTAATGGTTTGGGAGCGAAGTTACATAATGGGAAGGGGTTACACACCCATCATGTCTTTTCGATCTCTCATGGCCATGTGTTATTAATCTCTTTAGAAACTCTGTGAAGTATGTTGCTGTATATATAAAAATGAAGAATGTAATTTCTCAACTCAAGTCATGGAGAGAGGCGGAGTGAGAACATCCATTGGAGTGTTACCAAAATAATAATTAAAAACATAATGTGTAGGCTTATCGGCTTATCTATCGTTACGCTAAAATGGCAATATATCTTAGACAAAGCATGAATAAGAATAATAAATACAATATGTAGAAATAATAAATAAAAAATAAAAAATATGCAAGGAGGAATCGAGTCTCAGGTTTTCACCTGATATTCCCATGTAGCCTAAAAAGGCATCCAAGTCCACATAGTTCGCATCTAACATGCGGGTGGGTTTATCCCATAAATCCAACAAGATATTTTATTTAAATGTGTCTGTAGAAAAAGGATATTTTGATTTGAAAGAATGTGGTGAGGAATCCCGTTTGCAGTTTCTGAGTAAAACCCTCTTTTTCTAATTTTTGGATTTTTTTATAGAGAATATGTTATGTGCAATACTACAAATAAAAAGTGACATTATTAATATGTATGGACTAAGAAAGATGACTTTCTAAAGTAAAGACTAGATAACTAATGCTAAAACAAGGAAATTGAAAGAGAGTGAAGAATGTTTGGACCTCCATTGGAGACTTGAAGATTGATCTTGGTGATTTCAAATTTTCCATTTTAGGTGGATGGGCGTTGTAGGAGGTGAGGGAGATGATTTTTGATAAATTGGGTGCGAAAGGGATTGAAATGGAATGTGGAAGAAATATTTAAATAGAGATACCATGATGACTGTGGAATAATATTGCTAAGGTCACTGAGAGGGAAGTTTCTTGGTCCTTTTTTATAGTGAGCTCATTATCTCCTTATATAGTGTCAAGGGGGTTCTGATGATCATTTAACTTATCCTACCTATCTGCAGGCATCCGTAGACACACTATCGATAGGTATAGAAATGGGTTTTCCTTTCGGCAACCTCATATAGATTGCTCAAAAAAATAGTCGTAAAAAATAATCTGTAAGTCCAAATCGGACATGGGGCATACCATTAAAAAGGGTATTCAGAGTAAATTAAGAGTTCGGGGTTCTCCCGAGTTCAGGGGTTGACTTTGGTGAAACAGGGCTCGAGTTTCTTTTGGTTAAGAGATTCCCAAAGAAAAATGGATCATTCATCCAAACCATAAGGCCGATTCCCTCACAGAATGAACCTTTGAAAATGTTATTTAGAACCCTTAGAACATTCATTCATTATCATTTGATTCAGAGAGTTGACCTTGGACAATCGGGCCCAGGGTGACCCTTCAAAGTAAAATAATTCGTTCGTCCATCCTGTAAGGATGATTCATGGATGGGGTAGACCGTTAGAAAGGGTATCCGGTTCCTTTTAAATATTCATTATGTCCCGTTCGAGCTGAAGAGGTAACGATAGTCAAATGGAGTCTACGAGTGCTCGGTGGCCTCTCAATCGGTTTTCAAGGGAAACGAATTGTTCATCTAAATGGTAAGTCTTATTGGCACCCGGGGGGGGGGGGGGGGGGAGGGGAGTACCATTTTAAAAGGGATTCAGAGTCCTTTAATTATTCATTGAGATATTTCTCGAGCAAGAAAGTTGATTTGGGTCCAAATGGGGATCAAGAGCACCCTGTGGCTTACAGATCGATTTTTAATAGTAAAACAAAAATTTGTGCATGAAGCAGACCATTGAAAAGGATATTCAAAGACCTTCGAAGATTAATTGAGATTTTGCGTGACGAAAAAGTAGATGGGAGTCAAATGAGGCTCATGAGCGCCCGATGGCCTCTAGGTCGACACTTCGAGTATGACCTAGGGTTCTATGGTAAATGGGTAGGAGTGCTTCCATGTTGTACACTATAGAATAAGGGGTAGACCCAATAGGCATTCTCATTGAAATGTGGTATCCCCAAAGGGTGTAAAGGTTCTGGTCATCTCATTCTCTACAACTCTCAGTCATCTTGTTGATTATGGCTTTAAGGCTTTTATTAGCGACTTCCATAACATCATTTGTTTTGGGTTGGTATGATGAAGATTTGTTTCTTCAAATCATTTACACGTTGACCAGTTCCATGACCTCAACTTCGAAGTTGATCCCATTATCTGATACCATCTCACGAAGAACTCTATATCATAGATGATGTTCAATATGATAATCTCGACCATTTTTTTGCCATTTGGCACTGTGTATGACTCAGTTTTACCCATTTTGTAAAGTCATTAATAGTGACTAGGATGAAATCATGATCGTTTAAAGCTTTGGTAGTAGCTTTCCGTATAATGTTAATGATCCTGGTACAGAAGGGACAGGGAGAGGTGATGTTGTATAGTTCTCGAGGAGGCAAGTGTTAGAGATTGTCAAAATGTTATCATTTGATGCATTTTTAGACATAGGAAATGCAATATTTAACCATTGTTCTATAATAGTATCCCTGAAGGATGTTCTTTTTGGAAAGCATGTTACCGTTCATATAGGTCCCACTTTACTCACTATAAATTTTTAACATCATTTCATCAATATCAACCCCTAGTAAGAAGTGGAAATAGGTTCCATCGAAGTTTCTCTTGAACAGTGCTTTGTCGAAAAAAATGTACCGAGCAACCAGTTTGCGAAGGGTTACACGGTCTTTCTTTCCTCCATCTTGGGGATATATACCATGTTTGAGAAGTCACCAAATATCATATTACCATAACTCGTACATAACTAAATCTTCCTCAATGACATGTTCAATGTGGTAACAATGGGTCGGCATAGCTCGCTTCCTAATCAGGAAAAGGGCCATTGTAATTCCCTCATACATGTGAACCATAGAGGCCATCGATGGAAGCAAGGGAATGAATAGTTTGTTCTTTGTACGAGGCAGGTAGTGGAAGGAGACATCTTTTCATTAGGACACCAGTTCTTCTAGGTTGGCATGAAAGGGTAGGAGGTTCTCATCTTTTACTTCCCATTTTCTAAGGATTCGAACAATAATGAGGGAAGAGCCCTTGTATACATCTAGGTGTTGAATTCCTTTCTTAATGGTAATCTTAAGTCTTACATTGTATGCCTCATACTCAGTCATAATATAGAGGGTTTGAGAGTCATCGCGAGCGATCAAGAGTATCCCAATATCATATCCTTTCGTGTTGGCAGCTCCATCAAAGAACATTTTCCATCTAAGGTCCTCGTGATAAGGTTCATATAATATTTTCATCCATTAATTTAGTGACCTAGACATCGGTTCGTTGAATGGGGTAATAAATGAGGTAGTCAGAGATGGCTCTTCCTTTCATAACTTTCTACATGATGTGCACAATTTCAAACTTGATTAGCAACATCACCCAATCAACCATTTGGCTAGACAGCGTGGGATTTTATAAAAGATATTTGATACGATATTGTGACACCCCGCCTAATAAAATACCGGGTGATCAGTCCTATACCAAATTAAAACAGGAATCCCAGTTGGTTCATCTTTAGCATCACTGTCGAAAACTTTTTAAAACTTACTAACCACCTAGTATTCCAAAAGCTGGTGCCAAATTTTAACTTTTTAATTAACAAAAGAGTACATGCGGAAATAAAAATAAACCACTCACACCACTGAATAAAACTCAACTGAATAATTAATTAAATAATTTTCCTAATAAACCATCGGCCACCAAAGTGCAATCCAATACAAACATCCAACACCTGAATAAATACACCTGAAATCTGTACTGAGAAGACTAGGCGACAAGCCCTAAATAAAACTGACTGATAATTGATTTCTACTATAGGAATGAATGAACGATGCATCTAATCCAAACTCCTGCTAGCATCCACATATGCCGCAGCTTCGTGTCCCTGGAATAGAATATCAATCCTGGCGTCCCTGTGGCTGGACACCTAAAAGGTTTTGAAAATAGTTTTATAGCAAGGGTTAGAACCTAAAACATTTTGAAAATATTTAGCAAGTGAATTAACTGCAATAATTTAAAATGCATGAATGCGCTTCATATTTAAGTTAGTGTCTCACTCCCTTGTGGACATTCTAACCCCTCCACTATTGTGCACACCTAACATTCACCTTGACCCCCACCTAGTTGTACTATCTCGTCCAACTAGTTCTGGTATTACCTCCCCTTGCAATACTACTCTAACCCGAGTATAATTATTCATGAATCGCTCACCAACAGGGCCCAAAACATGAACGAAGTGGAGGCGGTCATATTCCTTCCCTGAAATTGAGATAATCCCCTCACCTATATACCGAATGCTATAACCTGGGGATATACTCACCCTACTCCTCAATCTAGGGGATTCACCCACATCGCGCAACCTCTCTTGACAGCACTACCGTATATAAATTAAATAAATATTTAATCACTGATATTTAATCTCACACACAATATATACACATATATATACTTTGACTACACCGTATATATATATATATATATATATATATAAAATAAACCCCCGCTTCACTGTGTACTCAGAACCCGTAACACTATCCTGAAATTTCCAAAGTCTTTTGCCCGACTCAATTTAATTAAGTTTCTCACTAAATAAATTCCATCTTCCCGAGTCTGTGGTCCGAATATAAATAATAATACTCTACACAATAATTTGTATGCAATTTGCCCGAGTCTATGATTCGACTCTTATTTAATTAATTTACACCTAAATTAATTAACACCAATCCGAGTCTGTAGTCCGACCCTCATTTAATTAATTTACACATTAATTAATTAACATAATTCCGAGAATGTGGTCCGACTCTAATATAATTAATTCACACCTCAATTAATATACTATTTTCCCCGAGTCTATGGTCCAACTCTAATTAAATTAGTTAACACACCAATTAATTTAATACAGTTCCGAGTCCGTGGTCCAACTCCCAGTTAATTAATTTACACATTAATTAGTTCATACTAAACTGAGTCTATGGTACGACTCTCATTTAATTAATTTACACATTAATTAATTTATACCAATATGAGTCTGTGGTCCGACTCTCACTTAATTAATTTACACATTAATTAATAAATACCCTTCCCGAGTCTACAATCCGACTCTAAATTAATTAATTACAACATCAATTAATTTAACACTTTTTCGAGTCTACCTTTCGACTCTAGTTTCATTAATTAGCACCTCCATTAATTTAAATCCTTTGGTGTCACTTAACCAACATACCCGGACTCGCTCACTTGGTCCATTTTTATATCTCGAAATTTCATTCCCACATATTCGCCCATAAGGTGTCACACATTCATCTCCAACAAATTTCCCAATTATATCTACCTATATTTATCAACATACCCGGACTCGCCCACTTGGTCCATAATTAAATATTTCACCTCAATTCCTTTAATAATGTAGAGTCACCCAACTACAATACCGGAATATTATTCCTCGGCCCAATATCGATACTTATGATTTATTTCCCCAAATTCGTTCACCTCAGGACATACCGTTCAAACCCTCCTAAACCAAATTATATCACCCTGTAATTGTTAAGGAAATATGTGCCACATATGAATTTGCAACTAAATAAAAGTAAAGGAATAAATCTTAAATAAAATTCTCTTTATATACAAAATTGGCCGAACTGCCAAGTTTCTGGGATCGTTGATCGATCGATCCCCCTGGGTCGATCAATCAATCGAACCGGTGATCGTCTTCCCCGGCTTGTTGTTTCATCCATTAATAAATCTTCAAGCTTTTTTCCCTTCCAAACATTTACCCAAATCACAACCAACATATTCTTCACACAAGAAAAGGTTCTAAACACTCTAGAGACCTTAATCCATCAACAATGTGTCTAAAACCCTAAATATATTCGATTTGGTTTTTTCACCCAGGTCTGTTCTTCTAAATCTGACCCTACCATACTCAGTCCGTGTAATCTCTATACATTTTGTAATCCACTCTGTAATTTAATCTTAACAGACCCAAATCATAACTTAATATCCATTGAGTAATTAAATCTACCCATTACTCTAAATTCATAAAACCCCAATTTTAATTTTGGTTACACACCCAAAACGAATTTTCATATACACACACTATGATATGAATTGACTATCATTAATTTAGAAATCATAACAGTTAACCACTTGCCTGGAATTGTTCGTAGAATTTGATCCGTTGTTGTAGTCCCATAATTTGGCTCCAAAATCCCCAAATTGGCTCTTGATTTGTTTTCCCCTAAATTTCCTCTTAAAGCCTCGATTTAGAGTTGGGTTGACTATCGTTCCCTAGTCTCTCAATTTGGTTAAAAACCCTTAATCCCTCTTTTGGCCACATGGGCCTAATTAAAATGGCCTAACTCACCCCGTGTGGGCCCGGCTATGCCCACAAATACCCTGAGACCCAATTACTACCCCCGGGTACTCTTTTCTGACTATCTCGACCCATCCGGACGCAACCGTGCACTCAGAATTGCCATCCAAAATACTTTTTGACCTTTCCAAATTTCGACCTCACAATGCGACACACATTAATTCGGATAATTAAACTTAAAGTTGCCAATTATAAATAATTCGGGTCACTCAAATAAATTCTCCAACTCATGAATTTAAGTTTCTCCAATTTGAATATTTTTATAACTCCCAAAAATAATTAAATATTACATCCTCAAAATTACGGGGTGTTATAGATACATATAAGATACTAGTATGATAAGGAAAGCCAACATGTGTAACCTTAATTTGTGTGTGACCCAGACCAAGAAAATGTATGATTTCTCCAAAGAAAACTGGTTGACTTCGTACCCAACCAGTTTCTCACTTGTTTAATAATAGGATATTTCTTTATGGGATAATTCAATGTACTGGTCTACAAAATCCCCTGTTGCATTATTTGTGATGGTCAATATAAGAGGAGGGGAAGACTTAGTTGTAGAGGCATCAATACCAGAGGTCGGGTGAGGTTTATCTTGATTCAATGAAAGGTTTCTTGGTGGGACTCGTTCTAGACATTAGTTGAATCCTTTCAAAGAAGTTTGAAATTGGACTCACAGATAGAGGTCAGTTGGCTGATGAACCAACTTATGTATTATAGTTTACCCCGGAATCCTCAAAATTACTTCTCCATCTGTTGTGATGGAATATCAAGTATATCTTTCAGCTTGGCAGGGTTTGCTTCGATTTCCTTCTTACTCACCATGAATCCTAAAAATATTCCTTTCATGACGTTGAAAATGCGCTTATGTGCATTAGCTGCATGTAGTATTACTTCAGGAATTTAACGAACTTTCGGAGGGCGGGAATGTGTCCTTCTCGAGTCTTAGACTTAATGGTCTTATCATCTATGTAGAATTTGACTCCTTTATGATTAAGTCCATGAAGGATGATTGTGGTGGCCCCAACATCCTTGAGTCTGAATGGCATGACAGTGCTGCAGAATGTTCCCCAAGGTGTGATGAAGGAGGTTTTCTATTGATGGTCGTGGTACATCTTGTTATGGTTGTATTCAGAGAATCCATTCATAAATGACTTAAGGACGTGGTTGGCTGTGTTATCAAAGATCATATCGATATTGGGAAATAGGTAATCATCGTTTGGGGATTCTTTATTCAAATATCGGTAGCCGACGTACATGCGGACTTTTCCTCCTTATTTCAGAATGGGGATGATGGTCGCAAGCCATGTAGGATATTCGACTACGCGGATGAAACTCGCATTCATCTCTTTTAGCACCTTTTCTTTAAATTTGAGAAACCATTTGGTGTAGAGTTTCTTTAACTTATGTTTGATCGAGTTGCATTCTCACTATTGCCATCCCTCCCTAATTGAGTTTCCCTATCTCCTGCTCCATCTCGGGGACGCTTTCGTGTATGGTGGAGAGAGGGAGAGAGATTTCTCGTCCCCTTTATAGGAATGCTTAGTCCTGTGTCGATGTGGGGTAACATAAAGAGATAGAGTCCCCAGCCCATTTTGCAGAACCTCGAGATAATCGCATCAAAGAAAAACTGATTCTTTTGAAACTAATTAGATCAAAGGCTCGGGGCTAAGTTACGGAATGGGAAGGTATTACACACATATCCCACCCTTTCGGTCTCTCATGTTATTATGTTACTATTTTCCTTAATTTCTCCGTGAAGTGTGTGCGCATGCATATATAAGTGGAGATCATAATCTCTAGACTGGCATCATAGAAAAGATGGAGTGAGGTCGTCCACAAGAATGTTCCCAAAATAATAGTTAAAAAAATATGACGTGTTTGATTATTAAGTTATTGATTATTATTATGAAACGATAATATGTCTTAGATAAGACACAAGTATGGATCACAAGTATGATATATATGAATAATGTAAGGATAAAATAAAAAAAGGGTAAATGGGAAAATAGATATGCATACGTATCATATAAAGGCATCAAAATTCACATAGTTCGCATGCGACGCGAGGGTGGTGTTTATTTCATAAATTCAAATGGGAATTTTATTATATGTTTGTGTATGAAAAAGGTATTTTTAGTTTTGAGAAAATGTGGTGAAAACTCTCGTCGAAATTTTTAGGTGTAACCCTCTTTCTCTTTTTTTATACAAAATATATTATGTTCAATATAACAAATAAAACATTGAAGATTAAAACGTGTCAGATTTAAAGTAAAAGCCAAATTAAGAATTTATATAAGTAATGGAAATTTAAAGAAATTTAAGGAGATTGAATAATGTTTGGACCTTCTTTGGCGACTTGGAGATTAATTTTGATTGATGATGAGCTACCTTGGAAGTGAATAAAGAATTGTAGAATCGCTACAGCGGAAATATTGCGACTTCTAAAATAAAATCCAATTTTAATAAATCCCAAATTTTAGTTAAATCCTAAAACATGCATATAGATGATTTATCCAATAATGTATTATTTTAATTAATCCCAAATTTTAGTTAAATCCTAAAACATTCACAAATTATTTTTGATTTTTCAAATTTTTCATAAAAAAATAGGATACAAAAAAATCACACCATGGATTTAAACTCCAACAACCAAGTCATGGAAACGTAATGAATGGGTGTGAACACATTCGATAGGTAAATAAACTCAATCAATCATATGTACACGATGCATACGTGTACCCCTAACGAATGAACATCAAAAGAATCCTTCGGTGTAAAAATTGTTGAATTTAAATGACATCGTCTTAATCAAATGAACAAATCAAAGTCTAAATGATTTCCACACCAATAACGTCCAAAACTATTTAGTGCCGTTTCGAGAACTTTTCAAAGGGCGTGCAAACCCATTGATATATCCATCCAAAACTCCCTCATATATAATAATGCAATTCTTATATCTAAAGAGGTACTAAATTCTCAACTTAGAGAAAACCTATTGGCCCAAATTTATGGCATATTTCATCTTTTTATTGCCTTAATTTTTTGTGTGGGCTCTTTTGATACGGTGGAATTCACGACTTGATTATTATTCACTCGCAGCCCTTTCCCGTGTTCACTCATCATTTTTTTAACTAAACAATTAATTCCTCACGGGTAATGGTTTTTACATGCACTACTTTTATTACTCTCGTATTATTGCACTTGGTTCGTTTTAAGGACAGGATTGAGATGAAAACACACAACCAACATGTGATAAGTCAAGAACAATAATCAAACAAATTCGTGCATGTGTGCAATAAAGGAAACTATGAGTCAAACATGAAGGAAACAACACTTAATTTCATCTTAATGACTCCAAGCATTATAAAGCACATGGATGAATTGACATATTATCTCAAAACACTATCAAATAGTCACATGGATAAATGGAATGAAATTGTGACTCGGCCATCTAAGTGTCTATCCATAAACGGTGTAGACAAAATACAAAAATCTTTTTGGATTTCTTAAAAATTTTATGAAAAAAAAATCTTTTGGCCTTTTTCAAAATTTTGTAAAAAAAATCTTTTCGAATTTTTTTTTACAGAAATATGTCACAAATATAGCACAACCAGCAATTGGCATAATATCGATATGCACAACATCCTACGCTAGCAAACAGTAATCACACAAGAGAATCCACAATGAATGCATATATGATAAATGAGTAATGCAATGTTATCAATTAAGCATGGATACTAAGAATAACTTCATATAAAGGACCAGAAGGAAACCCATCAGTACAAAAAATCTAAGCATATGAACACCGGGTATAGGAATCAGAAGGGAAGCAAAAAATAGAATTTTCAGACAGGTAGCTCAAACTATATCGCTCTGTCGCTCGAACGACAAGGGCATGTCGCAAGAAGCAACTTCGCGTGATAAAAGATGTCGCTCAAACGACATACAGTTCTCGCTCGAACGAGAAAACCAAATTTTCAAAGTTTGACCAGAAAGTCATATAGTTATGCCCAGTGCAAAAATTACATGAAAACAGTACCTGTAGGGGGAAAACAGATCCAAAACAGTGCTAAAACAGTAGTGAAACACACAAATGCAACAAATAAATCAATGTGCACTACGTCAAAGTGAGTCATAACACTAGAAAGAGTATAACATGATGCGTCGCTAGTGTATGACAAACATCCAACATAATCAACCAAAATATTTCACATGGGGTGAATCACGTGCAAGCAAACGGGAATCGTGGACAAGTAAACCATAAGCCTCTAAATCTTATTTTCTAACCCAAATCGATGTGTAACGAGGTGTGGGTGTGTGGGGAATCGAATGTATTCTTCTATTAACCTTCCTAGGTTCATTTAAAAGCTTGTACAAAAATTGCCTAAGATGACCTTGCCTACCGCAATGTGTGCAAGTGTAAATCGGGCGGTGTGTGTTACCTAAAGGTGGCCCTCTCCTCAAATTTCTCGATTGCTCTCTCCGAATTTGCCTAGGTGGGTCTGTCCTAATGATCCAAGTAGGTTCTCTCATGATATTCTTGGGGGATCTTTCCTAACAACCTTAGGTGTCTCTTTCTTAACAATCCTAGGAGGATCTCTCACACGTGTGGGAATGGGTGCAACATGTTTTTCAAAACCAATCCAACCCCTATCCTTTTTTAGCTCGACGGTGCCTAAAATCTTATCAAGTTTTTCAGACCTAGACTCCAAATCAAATTTCACTTTACTTGAATCTTTCAATTTCACCTCAAGTTCACTTATCCTAGATTCAAGTACACGTCTAGAATCCTCAAACTCTAAAAGCTCCTTTTTTATAGTCTACATCAACCCTCTAATTCTATCTCTCTCACCCTCGACGTACTCAAGCTTCTCTTTCAAAATTTTCTCACGTGCCCTAAGTTCTTCAACTAAAACATCATTATTTTTTAAGGCACAATCTTTCAATTGAGCTTCAAGTTTCAAGTTTACCTTTTTTATCTTTAAACATTCAAAATACAGATTATTGTAGGCAACTTGCAACTCACTCAATTCTTCTTCTTCCTCCTCACTCTTTTCACCCTCACTCTCATCACTAATCACACGGATGGGAAGCTCTCGCCTAGAAGAATAAAAGACTTCTTCTTCTGAATCACTATCACTAAGGGTAGAAAAATGAGAAATCGGTTTATTCACTTTCTTCTTTAAATTTGTGGTACATTCATCTAACGTGTGACCAACACCCTCACAACAAGGACACTTCTCAGATTCATTTTCAACAGAAGATTAAAAACAAAAGTTCGTGTGAATTTTCCAATTAACTTTTCAAAAATTTGACATCGAAGATCATCAAAACCATCAAAAGCCATTTTTGTGCAAAATCAGGATCAAAACACAATAAAATCCAATTTGTAAAGTGGTGATCGCTTAAATAAGCTCTGGTACTAATTTGTAGAATCGCTACAGCGAAAATATTGCAACTTCTAAAATAAAATTCAATTTTAATTAATCCCAAATTTTAGTTAAATCCTAAAACATGCATCTAGATGATTTATTCAATAAAGTAAAGCATGCAGGATAAAATAAACAATTTCAGGAATAATCCCCAAAGGGAAAAACCTTTTTATTTCACTATATTTTGTAAGAAAATCGCTTACACGGATTATAATGAAATAGGGTGACATACGAAATACCCACAGGTGTCGGTTCCGATCTCTCGACTGGAACTTTCCCTTTCCAGGAGGGCAGCAGTGAAGAAGAGACACGGCTTCTCCACAAGTGTGATCTTTATAAGGACTCCCTCCACAATAGCACGCAGCTCTCCGGTTGTAGAGTTCTACCCACAAAGATAAACAGTAACAAGGTGTGTTCTTCAACACCAAAACAATTTAATAAAGCATATGGGAGTTTTGTGAATTGAAAACAAAAGGGATTAAAACCCTAAAGGAAGAGGCCAAAAAGGATACTGATTTTGCAGTTTTTCTATTCATCAAAATGCTGTGACTTCTTAATGAAAATGGAACCAAATAATGAGATTTTATAGAAAATCGCGCCGCCTAGAAAATAGAGCTCGTTCGAACGAGATCAGCAAGTCGCTCAAACGAAGGACAAAACTCGTTTGAACGAGAACTAACTACATGCAATGTCGTTCGAATGATAATTTCAGGTCGTTCGAACGACCTATCAAGCAAGAGTCCATGTGGACCTGTAGAAAATTTCAATACGAAAGCGTGGCCGCCAGTTTGGTATCATTCTGATTTTTTATGAATTAGTTATGATTTTTCTACGAAAAGGAGTCCGAACACAAAATCTTTAGAAAAATATTTTGTAAAAAATATCCCAAAAGCTCTAAGTGAAAATTTAAGGTATTTAAAATTTAACCTTAACAAAGTAAACTTCGCGGAGTCTTGAATGATGAAGAACTTGAGTAATTCGGATCCGTCTTTGATGTAGATGACTCTTGAATGCTCTTCGACGGTGTAGCGGTATATGACATAATAAATTGATAACGGACCTATGAAAATATGTCCTTACAAATCTCCCCCTATGTCTATGCCGATACATACATAAAAAATTCTAATTATCAAATACCAAATTGCCTATACAAATCTACCCTCCCATGAATAAATTTGCAAGACCTCAAACTGTTCTTCAAAAATATTCATCAAATCTCAAAGATTTTCTCATAAGGGTGTGCAACATCATAATCTTCAGTCTTTGTACCTACACACATGAGATAAAGCAAAATACCTTCGTGACGCATCGAGTTTGAAATGATATAAGAATAAAGCATTAATAAATCAAATCTCCCCCACAATGCAAAAACTCCCCCATATCATGATAATTCTTTCTCCCCCTTATTATAATGTCCCCAAATAGACAGATAAGAAGAAACAATCAAAACAAGGAGTGTCACGATAAAGATGCATAGCAAACAAAGATCAAGCTACACGCATGCAAAGGTATGTCCCAAAAACATTCACAAATTATTTTTGATTTTTCAAATTTTTCATACAAAAATAGGATACAAAAAAATCACACCATAGATTTAAACTCCAACAACCAAGTTATGAAAATGTAATGAATGGGTGTGAACACATTCGATAGGTAAATAAACTCAATCAATCATATGTTCATGATGCATGCGTGTACCCCTAACGAATGAACATCAAAAGAATCCTTAGGTGTAAAAATTATTGAATTTAAATGACATCGTCTTAATCAAATCAACAAATCAAAGTCTAAATGATTTCCACACCAATAACATCCAAACCTATTTAGTGCCATTTCGAGAACTTTTCAAAGGACGTGCAAACCCATTGATATATCCATCCAAAACTCCCTCGTATATAATAATGCAATTCTTATATCTAAAGAGGTACTAAATTCTCAACGTAGAGAAAACCTATTGGCCCAAATTTATGGCATATTTCATCTTTTTATTGCCTTAATTTTTTGTGTGGGCTCTTTTCAAACAGTGGCTTTCACGACGTGATTATTATTCACTCGCAGCCCTTTCCCGTGTTCACTCATCATTTTTTTTAAACTAAACAATTAATTCCTCACGGGCAATGGTTTTTACATGCACTACTTTTATTGCTCTCGTATTATTGCACTTGGTTCGTTTTAAGGACAGGATTGAGATGAAAACACCCAAAAAACATGTGATAAGTCAAGAATAATAAGCAAATAAATCCGTGCATGTGTGCAATAAAGAAAACTATGAGTCAAACATGTAGGAAACAACACTTAATTACAACTTAATGACTCCAAACATTATAAAGCACATGGATGAATTGATCTATTATCTCAAAAGACTATCAAATAGTCACATGGATAAATGGAATGAAATTGTGACACGGTTATCCAAGTGTCTATCCATAAACGGTGTAGACAAAACACAAAAATCTTTTTGGATTTTTTAAAAAATTTATCAAAATAAAATATTTTTGCCTTTTTCAAAATTTTCTAAAAAAAATCTTTTTGAATTTTTTTTTTAAAGAAATATGTCACAAATATAACACAACCAGCAATAGGCATAGTATCGATATGTACAACATCTTATGCTAGCAGACAGTAATCACACATGATAATCCATAATGAATGCATATGTGATAAATGAGTAATGAAGTGTTATCAATTAAAAATGGATACTAAGAATAACTGCATATAAACGACCAGAAGGAAACCCATCAGTACCAAAAATCTAAGCATATGAACACCAGGTACATATATCAGAAGGGAAGCAAAAAACATAATTTTCAGGCAGGTCGCTCAAACGATATCGTTCTGTCGCTTGAACGACAAGGGCATGTCGCGAGAAGCAACTTCGCGCGAGAAGAGATGTCGCCCAAACGACGTACAGTTTTTGCTCAAACGAGAAAACCAATTTTCAC
Organism: Sambucus nigra; assembly: GCA_949130495.1. Lineage (NCBI taxonomy): Eukaryota > Viridiplantae > Streptophyta > Magnoliopsida > Dipsacales > Adoxaceae > Sambucus > Sambucus nigra. The sequence continues at coordinate 301,778,396 of OX422217.1, read as the reverse complement.
AGTTTGACCAGAAAGTCATATAGTTATGCCCAGTGCAAAAATTACGTGAAAACAGTTCCTGTAGGGGGGAAACAAATCCAAAACAGTGCTAAAACAGTAGCGAACCACACAAAGGCAACAAATAAATCAATGTGCTAAAACAGTAGCAAAACACACAAATGCTAAATCCTAGAAGGAGAAATTTCTAACATATGAATATGCTCTATTTTTTTGTCAGGAGTTTGAAAATTAGGATACCCACTGTAGCACTGCTAATATAACTATTTCTATATAAATATGTGACTAATTAGTTGCAGCCTACATGTTATTTTGTTATTAAACTGTAGTTTCCTTGATGTTTTATTTTTCTTCTAGCTTTTACATTTGAACACCATTTGTTGCCAATATTTTGAACAGTGATTATATGGTTTATGAGATTGAAGTTATGCATTTGTGATTATTCATTATATTAAAATGAGTCCTATAATGTGTCAATTGAAATTATGCAACATGCTATTCAGTGTCATCGGTCATATAGGTTGCTTGAAGTGAATCGATCATAAGTTATATTATGCAAATGTCACTGATCACAAACATACGCACGAAAAAAAAAATATTTCTAATTGCAAAGACAGGGACAATTGGTGGATGGAATAAACAACTGTGATTATAATGCATGTCTCTCACATTTGGTAGTTCAATCAATTGAAAAATCAGAGACGTAAAAGAATTCCAACTGTTCTAAAGGTCCACTTAGACAGTCTTTGCTTCCCCAAATTACCAACACCATCTCTACCTATTCTAATACAACGAGTTCTGGTACGTGCCCATCATAATCGTGGCTGGCTTCATCATCCACTGGTTATTTATCTATTTCTTCTGGCACGGTGAGTTTTTGTTTTATTTTTTATTTATCATTAACGATTGAGAAATTAAATAATATTTTCAGGTTAAACTATTTTGTGCTAGTAAAACTTGATGGATCTTTCTATTTTTTTTACATTTTTCAATTATCTTTTTGTACAAGCTTGAATAACTCTAATGGATCAGGATACAACTTGAATTTCTTTAATCTTATGATCACTTTTATTTTTGTTAGGTGATGTAAAGATAAAAAGAACAAAAATTGAAATTGAAATCACATGGGAGAAAGTGGAGAATCATCAGAGTCGTAGTTTATAGTAGGTCAGTTAAGTCTAAAAGGTGTTATTTTGCCGTAGTTGTTTCTTTCAAAAACGATAATTGTTTTGATGTTTCACTTTGTACAAATCCCCCTGTTGGCAAAACGTGAATATATAAGAAAATTAGTACTTCATAGAACAAGTGGAGATAGCTCCCCTGTAAAAATCCACATTGACAATATTTTTGGCTAATCAAATGTTTTAATAGAAGATTTTGAACAAGGGACCCTCATCTCCACAAAAAAAAAATTCCCTAGGTTACCTAATGTTATTCTCCTCGTGTAAAAACACATTTAATATCTTTAAAAGCAGTGATAGCTGAATACTTGCACCAATGTATATTGAAGTGTAGAATTCTTTTCTCTTAATTTCATTCGCTGAGCATAACTTTTTTATCTTTTTCACGCAAGTTTGTTTTGACAACATTCCAATTGACATCCTTCCAGTTGGATAAATTCCCATTTTACAAACTTCCAACTGGATAATTTTTTGTGAATCCGTGGTGAATTACTACTACTAAAGAAAACTCGAACTAATCCCCGCCAATGTGGAACTATATTTTGTTTCTTTTATGCCAAAGACCCAAGAATTCTATGTGAACATATTTACATCTCGAATTAATCCCCGCTAGGCCGTCACACTGCCATATAATTGTGAACATAATTCCATCTGTGATGACATATCAGTGCATATGTTTCTTCTTCCATTTTGATTCTATCCATTTTGATTATGTTATTATTTACAATGAATCACATGAAATGAGCGTTCCTAAGCCAGGCCTATCATATAAGATCCAAAATGAAGCTATCATATGCTGTAAATATGTGGAATGAAGCTCTAAATAAACGTCTTAGGACTGAGTAATTGGACCTGCATGGGATTCTAGATGAGTTGGAGACACTGAGAATAGTGATGAGAAATCGACAACATGCGTTGCCATTACTCTGGCAATATATAAGTTTAGATCATGTTTGACATAAAGCCCCACCATTCATGTTCTTGACTCCATGTGTGCACTTTTGCTCTGATAGATAATGCTCTTGGTTTCTTATCGGTCCATATTTTAACAAAACTTCGGGTTTATGGAATTTTTCTTTATTATATACAGTTCAAGGGTTCTTCTTGAAAAATATGCATAGTTCTTGATCTTTTTTTTCCTTCTCTTTATCCTCATTCTCATTAGCAAGAATCCAACAATTTTCTATATTCATAAATCGAACATATGTTCCTCTCATTTCCCTTTATTGATAGTATAACAAACCTTGTTGCAGGCTCCATAACTTCTAGAAAACTGTGCGATAGTGAGGTTATAAGATTAACTCAAATTTGTTTTTTTATTGATTGAGATATTTCTTTCTCCCTTTTTGTTATTATTTTTTGTATGTTGACAATGTGTTGTTCATTGAGATATTTCTCTTTACAAGGAATTTAGCAGATGTTATTCAGTGGCATGCTTATTGGATTTTAAGAATTTCTTTATATTAGAGATCTTGGCAGGTACTATTATGGTTTATTTACTCTTTAAGTTTTTTTTTAAAAACCTAAATTTATCTCTCCGTCACAATTTTTGGGTATTTGTTGATTATTTTCCTAATCTACTTCAATAATAGTTTTCATTTTTTATTGTCTTTCGGGTTCCACGCTAGAGATTGGATTATGCATTTTTGAATTTGTTTTTTTTTTGTGTGTGCGTTAAGTTTGAAATAATTTGTTTTGATTCAAAAAATGATTTCTTATTTGGTTATATTCATGTTACTGGGGTACCAATAAAGCAGTTCAAAAATTAGATAGTTAACAAAGCATTAGAGAGGGAGGTCTTGCAGTGGTTTTAGCTAGCTAGGGAGCCTATTTAATCCAGAGAATGTAAGGTAATGGAGGAGACAAATGTATCTTATATCCAATAAATTTCTTAATCCAGTGATAGAGGATACTATTGGAATAGACTCGACAATAGGCCAAGGTAATGGATCCAAAACTAATCATTCAAGGACCCGAGAATATCGTTCAAATGCCGAAGGTTAGCCATTCAAAAAACCAAGCAATAGGTCAGAAACTCGTGGATTCAACCACGATGAAATAGCAGGCCTCTACATAACAATTATTTATTTATTTATTTTTATTTTTCAATTACTGATTGTGTGATTGAAGAAAAAATACGTTCACAATATGTTCAATTACTTATTGTGTGAACGTATTTTTTCTTAAATTATAGTGCATTTTTTTTATGTACTTTGTGGTAGTCTCTATTCGAATTGTGATGCAATTTTAACCCTGTGTATGATACCTAAGGACTCTTGGTGATTTTATATCAATTTTGAGTTTGGGAAGTAGAGGCAAAGGAGTTATATTCATCCTTAAGATACAATCAACTAATTTGGCGTTGAGAGAGAGATGGATTTTGAGAATTTGGGAGCAAATATCATGAAACTGCAAGAATAGTGAAGTCTGGAATGCACTAGGTACTGCTTTGTTTCTTATTTTAGATTTATTGGTGTATGTAATGTTCTTACATTTATTTATATTAGAAAAGTACTTGATTTTTAATTTTGTTTTTTAATGGATTTAAATTTTTATTTCAGTTGAAGCAATGTTACACTACGAAGGGACATTTGGGTGGACTGATCTGATATGCCTGCATTTGTGGAGATTATAGCAATTTACTTGCGATGTTGCGATCCTATTGGTGCCAACATAATGGTTATGGACAAATAAAATATCTAGATTAGTAGATTAATGTCATTAGTTTAGTTGTTGTGAAATTGTTTTCTGTATGATGTGTTAATTTTGTCTAACACATTACCCCTTGGATATTGTTCTTGAATCAATGAAAGGTTGTGTGAGTGATTCATTTAATTCAAAATTTGTTATTTGGTTGTTTTCACAGTGAGGCCAAGACCTTAGTATAGTAGACCTCATGTGGCGGCCATCACCCATTTTCCATGTAAGCCACAACTGATTTCCATATAATGTAATTTGTTCCTATGATTTTATGATGGTCTTTTGCTTTGAGTCTACAATTGATATTTGCTTTTCTTCTATTACAAATATTTGATGGACTTATGGGTAAATTGAAGGCATTGTTATGTTTAGGTATTGTATAATGTTTATTTATGTGTTTTACATTGATAGGACATCTCTATTTTGGTTGTGTTTACACCTTACTCAGTGATCTATATAAATTTTCTATTTTTAAATTAGGTCAGATTTTGTTTGGATATTCTTTAAGATATTTGTGTATTTTATTTTTACATATTTATGTTGATATAATCTATATTCAACTTTTGGCTTCAATTTATTACGACATGTCCTTTAGTTTCTCTTAGAGGCAAGCAATAAGTCTCTAGTGCCACGACCACAAGCATGACTATAAATTTATGAAATTTGTTTATTTTCACCCTATTTCCTTTGTTTTCACTCAAATTACTTTTTTCATTTTCCTTTAACTTCTAGAATGGTTCCTATGTTTTGTCAATCACATACAACATCTCCCCAAAAGTTGTATGACCACCATGTTAATGATAGCTAACCTCCGCTTAAGACCCTTATAGAATAGTTCATTTACTGAGTTGTGATTCTTTTGCAAATTTATAAATGAATTCATTTGGCAATTGGTTCTTCATCATTAAATACGTATATGTAATCTATTTTGGGTTCTAATTGTCTTCATTAAAACATTAGATCACACGTGTAACTGATAAAACATTTTGTATTTATATTATACACGACTTTATACTTTTCAAAATTATTAGCGTGCCTTCAGACACAGGCATACCCTAGTGTATATATATCTATATAGTAAAGTATAAAACTTATGTATCTCACAAGTTTGTCTCATGATGTCATCAAGATAAAATTATTTTGCACTACCAATTTTACCCCAAAATTTTTTGATTTCCCCCTCGTTTCTCACACTCTACTTTGTTTCCCCTTTTTTCAAAATTCAAAAATAAGGGCATTATAGTATTTGTACCATTATCACACTTTCCTACCTTATTACCCCTTCTTCGTCTTTTTATTTTTCTTCCCCAAATTACTCCCTTCCTCCCTCTCTCCCTTTGTTTCTCTCGACTACAACTATTAACAATAAACAATCACCGAGTATATATGCCAGCGAGTATATTCAGATCTGGTGAACCGACCTGTCGCCCGAAACCCCTATTTTGATCTGACCCAGTCCTTATTTAGATCTGGCGAACCGACCTATCGTAATCCAGCAAAACTGGTGACTATTCCGACTATTCTATTCAGATTCGGTGAACCCACGTGCTAATGGTTTTCTTTTTTTTGTTATTTTCTTTTTCTAATCTTTTTTTCCTTGAATCTTTGTTCTGGAGAGACTACCCACTTACAACCACTCATTTGGGGAAAAAAAGGGGATTGTGTTGGATGAAAAATGGATTCTTTGGACCAAAGTCAAAAATCCATTCCAGATTTCTATCAAAGGTTCGAAAATCGCCTAAGCCTTCTGATTTATAACCATTCTTTGTGTGACAGCCCGAATATAATTATGATAAATTATATCTAAATCATGCTTATCTTATGTGATATGAATAATATGTTATTAGTATATCTAATGTTAATTTATTATGTTTATTATAATCCTACTTTCATAAATATTGAAAGGTCGAATTATTGATGAACACAAAATTTTGTTGTTTTCAGTAGAAATGTCCCGGTTAGAGACTAGTTTTGACCCTTATCACATTATAAATGACTTGAGGTGAAAACTAGATAGTTGTATACATGTGAGTTAGGGTTGTAATAAAACAAACGGATCATCAAATGGATGCCCGAGTAAAGAGTTATACCAAATTTACGAACAAGGGGCAGTTTGGTCAATTCCCTTTTAGTGGTAAATTATTTTTTATTAAACCAAATGGTTTAATTTGATTGGTTGGATTGGGAGGGAGGCTTGGCCGACCTTATAACATTGACATATACTTATCCTTCAGACAAAATCAGCCATGAAAGGGTTTTAAGCTTAAGGAAAGAGAAGGTAAAAGTTTAGGAAGACAAGTGAGGAAAAAAAGTGTAGAAAAATTCGTAGAAATTACGTAAACGTCCCGAAGGTAATCCTAATTGCAAATCTTGTTATTTTTCATATATTTATGATTTATATGATATAAATCCTTGATTTGTTTATTAACCTTTCATGCTTGGGTGCATATGTATGAATATATGCAAGTTTAAGTTAAGTTGAATGCATAAACCCTTAAAAATTGCTTTGTATTGAAACCCCTTGTATTCAAACTTTCATATCTCTTTGTATGCTTCCTTTAATTGAGAAATTACAATTTGATATGAAATTATACTCATATATTCATACCCTATCTAAAAATTAGAATTTATCTCCTTGTGGTTAGTCCGTAATGATGATTTCAAGTTGGTACTTGATTTCTGGTTTTATACTTCATTTCGGTATGCCCTGAGTTTAGTCAAGCTTTTGAGATAGAAAATGAAGTCAAACAATTATGAAACTTTAATTCTGTGCTATTAAGTATGTTTATTGAAAATGGGTTGAAAATAATGGAAATTTATGCTGGAGAAAAATTATGAAAATTCTTGGAATTTGAAGGAACAATAGAGGATCTTGTAGGGAAGATTTCTTGTGTTGTAAAGAAATGGCCATAACTTTCCCTAGGAAGCTTGAAAAATTACACTGTCACTTGTATTGGATAGTATATTCATATATGTGTTCATATTGATGAGTTTTAACCCCTGTATTTGTACAATTTAGGAATATAGGATGGCTAAGTATGTAAGACAATAATTTCCTGCCATATTGGGTACCCCTTGAATGAATGTTTGTATTTCGTTCTTACAAAGGGTAATTTGAGTAAATGTTTCATGTGTATATACATTGAGGAGTATAATTTCATGTTTACTTGACTTTGGTTATAAATTCCTCATAAGGTATTTCCTACGATTGAATGTCCGTAACTTTATCAACATGTATATCATTGTTTTGCCTTTACCTATGTTTTATGGAATGTGACTTAATTGGAATTATATTGTTGATGTATAGTCATGTAAAGTTACATAATTATGTTTGGATAATATTTATGATTGAGGTTTAGTACTGATTTAGTTGGATTGACAGGTGTAAGGTCTAATCAACCCAGTTTAGCTCCACCAGAAGAAAACGTGAATACATAGTTCTCAACCAAGGTGAGTGTACTCACTGGAAAGAGATATTTGTATCGTGGTATTGATATGATCATAATATAATGAATATGAAATTTTTCATTTCAGTTTACTGAAATGAGGGGTTACTCCTCGACCAGGAATGGGGGAGAATTGTCCATTAATGACAAGGGGTTACTCCTCGACCAGGAATGGGGGAGAATTGTCTATTTAGACAGGATATGTGAATCATGATTCGGAAAAGTGGGTCATTCATTATGAATAAGCTGGATAAGTTAATTCATAATTATATGGACATGATATATTGCATGTAAATTTATGCAGTAGTATAGTAGTGATGCATTCACTGGGCTATTTTTGCTCATGGTTCCTATGTTGACATTTTTCAGGTAACGCCATGTCACTGCCAAATCTAGGAGGTCGGGTTGGGTTAGCTAGGAATGGGAGAAACTATGATTTTGTGTAAATGTAAATGATGTAATTAAGTTAACTTATCGTTCAAGAATGTTTTTATAGACATCATTACTCTGATGTTGTAAAAAGGTTTTCAGTTATATGGATTTACAATTATGACTCTGAAATTAAAACTCGTGATTATGGTTTGGTTAGATTAATTATGGTTTGACTCACTTCAACTTTCAAACTTAATTATAAGTAACTGGGTTGGGGTGTGTCAGCTTTTGGTATCATAGCCTAGGTTTTAGAGGTTCTGGAGTGAAAAGAGTCTAGATATGGCCGTGAATGTCAGAATTATATTTTATTTGATACTAACGATCATGTTAGGAAAGATATGTATATCTGCATGTTGTTATATCTTTGATCCATTTCAGATATAAAAGAATGGAAGGAGGGAATGTGAATGTTGAAATAGAAGATGAGGCTTCAAACATGGCAACAGAGGCAGAGGTTGAGCAACCTGTTTATGGAAATATAGAACCGAACCCAGAACAATTGACAGACGTGCAAAAAATGGCACGTGATACTCTAATGGAAGAGCAGCAAGCTAGATTTATGGCTCAGATGGAAGAACAACAAGCCAAGCAATTAGAGGCACAAGCATTGGTCAGGGCTGAGGAGGTGGTACACCGGGAAGAAAGGAGTACTTCACATGAGAAATTTATTAAAATGAATCCACCCTCATTTGAAGGAGCAGTTGATCCAGTAGAGGCAGAAGTATGGGATAAAGAGATTGAACTTATTTTGGGGGTAATGAGAATGCCTGAAAATCAGCGAGTGACCTTGGCGACGTATATGCTGAAAGGAGAAGCCAAGTACTGGTGGGATGCCACAAAACATTTGTTGATTACTCCAGGAGGTGGGAATGTGATCTCATGGGAAGCTTTTGTTAAAGCTTTGTATGATAAGTATTTTCCTCTGATGTATCAAAAACAAAAGGAGAAGGAATATTTTCTGTTGAATCAGGGGAGTATGACAGTTAGATAATACGAAGCTAAACTTATAGCTTTATCTCGGTTTTCTTCGAGGGTTATACGAAATGAGGAAGATATGTGCAGTCGATTTCTTGATGGGCTTGAGTTAGTCATTAAATCACGGTTGTCGGATTTAGAGACTATTAATTATTCAACCTTGGTTAACAAAGCCATGTTAGTAGAAAGGGACGTGAATGAAGCTAGAGTAATCGAGAACGAGGTGTAAAGAGAAGCAGATTCGATCCAAGTTATCAAAAGGGTGGTGATACAGAATATTCGAGACTTGGAGGGTAGAAATTCTAGCATGGTAGAGGCATGGGAAGTAGTTTTCAAAGGGGTGAAGCAAGTGGTGGAAGATGTTCAAGAGGTTCATCGCAAGGAGATCCAAATGTCTGTTTCTTTTGTGGGGCATCAGGTCATATAAAGAGAAATTGCCCAAAGTTACTGAATATAGAATGTTTTAACTGCCACCAGAAGGGTCATTTGAGAAAGAATTGTCCGATGTTGGCAAGAACAGTTTCAGTCAGTAGTGTGGGGCCTCATAAAGGATCTTCTCCAGGCAGTGCCACCAGGGGGAGAGGTACAAAACAAGCAACTAGGTCAAGGGCAGGAGGAAGAGTGTTTGCGATGACGCTGCAAGATGCCCATGCTACACCTGAAGTGGTTACAGGTAAACTTTCTATTGCAAACAAAGATTTATATGCACTCATTGATCCTGGATCTACGCATTCATTTGTGGCATTACATATTGTTTCATATTTTGGTAGACCATGTTCATTTCTCAATTGTGCCTTATAAATTTCAACCCCAATGAAAAGTGTAATTCTGGTTGAGCATGTTTATAAAGATTGTATCTTATGAATGGGGGAACGAGATTTCTATGTTGATTTGATACCATTGGCCATTTGAGATTTTGATATTATATTGGGGATGGATTGGTTATCATCATACCATGCTTCCATTGATTGTTTTCGAAAAGAAGTTACATTTCATCTTCCTGGTGAACCCGATTTCCAATTTACAAGGGAAAGGAATGTTATCCCTAATTGTCTCATCTCATCAATAAAGAGCAGAAAGTTATTGAGTAAGGGTTGTGCAGGGTATTTAGCGTATGTGGTTGATGTTAGTAAGGAAGAACTTAAAGTTGAAGATATACCAGTGGTTAGAGAGTTTTCTGATGTCTTCCCAGAAGAATTGCCAGGATTGTCACCCGATAGGGAAGTAGAGTTTTCTATTGAATTAATCTAGGTACTGGTCCGATTTCCCTTGCTCCTTATAGAATGGCACCAACAGAGTTGAAGGAATTGAAAGTGCAATTACAAGATCTGATAAGCAGAGGTTTCGTTCGGCCTAGTGTTTCACCATGGGGAGCCCCAGTTTTATTCGTGAAAAAGAAAGATGGGACAATGCGATTATGTATTGATTATCGATAGTTGAATAAGGTGACCATTAGGAATAAGTACCCTTTACCTCGTATTGATGACTTGTTTGACCAATTACAGGGGGCCATAGTATTTTCAAAGATTGATTTGAGATCGGGTTACCACCAACTGAAAGTGAAGGATAGCAATATTTCCAAAACATCTTTTAGGACTCGATATGGGCACTATGAGTTTTTGGTGATGCCATTTGGATTAACTAATGCTCCAGCAGTTTTTATGGATTTGATGAATCGGGTATTCCACCCTTTCATTGATTCCTTTTTTATTGTATTGATAGACGATGTGTTTATTTACTCGCGTAGCATGGAGGAACATGAGAAGCATTTGAGACTTGTATTGCAGATTTTGAGAGAGAAGAAATTGTTTGCTAAATTCAGCAAGTGTGAGTTTTGGTTGAATGAAATTGTGTTTTTAGGGCACGTTGTCTCGGGAAATGGGATATATGTTGATCCAAAGAAGGTGGAAGCAATTGTTGAATGGGAGAGTCCTAAGAATGTGACAAAAATTAGGAGTTTCCTAGGATTGGCAGGTTACTATCGTAGATTCATTAAGGGATTTTCAGCAATAGCATTACCACTGACAAAATTGACTCGTAAAGAAGTGAAGTTTGTATGGCATGAAGAATGTGAGAGGAGTTTTAAATAATTAAAGAATCGGTTGGTTTCAGCCTCGATACTTACTATTCCATGTGGGAATGAGTCTTTTGTGATCTATACAGATGCTTCATTTCAGGGTTTAGGACGTGTTCTTATGCAGAATGGGAAGGTAATAGCATATGCTTCTAGAAAATTAAAGACTGATGAAAGAAACTACCCTACACACGATCTGGAGCTAGCATCCATTATTTTTGCTTGAAAGTTGTGGAGACATTACTTGTATGGAGAAATGTGTGAGATACTTACGGATCATCAAAGTTTGAAATACTTGTTTACAAAGAAAGAACTGAATTTGAGACAAAGGCGTTGGATAGAGCTGATTAAAGACTATGACTGTACCATTCATCATCATCCTAGGAAGGCCAATGTAGTAGCAGATGCTTTGAGTCGAAAATCATCAGGGATGCTTGGTTGCATACGGTGTGCCCGTGTTGGAAATATTCTTGACTTGGCATCGATGGGGATTGAAATGAAGTTTTCAAAAAGTGGAGGATTATTAGCACATGTCACAGCGAGACCTTTATTGGCAGAACGCATACGAAATTTATAGATCAGTGATCCATTCCTTGAGAAGAAGAAACAAGAAGTTCGGGATGGTAGAGAGAGTGACTTTGAGATTAAAAATGATGAATCGTTGTGTTATAAAAATAGCATTTGTGTACCGAATGATCCACCCTTAAAGAAAGATATATTAGAAGAGGCACATAGTTCTATTTACTCTATGCATCCGGGAGGTACCAAAATGTACAGAGATTTGAAAGAATATTACTTGTGGAATAATATGAAACGTGAGATTTCAGAGTTCGTAGCTAAATGTTTAGTATGCCAGCAAGTGAAAGAAGAGCATCAGAAGCCGGAAGGATTATTGCAGTCTTCGCCTATTCCGGAATGGAAATGGGAGCATATAATGATGGACTTTGTTACAGGATTACCCTGGTCACCAAAGGGGCATGATTCTATTTGGGTGATTTTAGACAGACTAATGAAGTCAGCTCATTTTCTCCCACTTAAGACCACCTACACTGTTGATAAGTATGCATGTATGTACGTTGATGAGATTATCCATTTACATGGGGCACCGGTGTCAATTGTATCAGATAGAGATCCAACGTTCACTTCTAAGTTTTGGCCTCATCTCCAGAATTCCATGGGCACAAGTCTGAAGTTCAGCATTGCGTTTCATCCACAAACTGACGGACAATCAGAAAGGACGATTCAAATATTAGAAGACATGTTACGAGCCTGTGTATTTCACTTCAAAGGTAGTTGGGATGATCATTTTCCATTGATGGAATTTTCATATAATAATAATTATGAGTCGACTATTGGTATGGAGCCTTATGAAGCTTTATATGGGAGGAGATGTAGAATGCCTTTGTGTTGGGATGAAGTGGGTGAAAGGAAAATTTTGGGTCCTGAATTGATAGATATGACAACTGAAAAGATCAAAATGATTCGGGAACGGATAAAGATAGCGCAAAGCAGGCAGAAATTTTATGCAGATAAGAGGAAGCATACATTGGAATTTCAGAAGGGAGATTTTGTATTCCTGCGTATTTCACCATGGAAAGGTGTTATGAGATTTGGGAAAAAGGGGAAACTAAGTCCAAGATACATTGGACCATATGAGGTGTTGGAAAGAATTGGGGCCCTGGCATATAGATTAGCATTGCCTTCAGAGTTGTCTCATTTACATGATGTGTTTCATGTATCGATGCTTCATAAGTATTTGGCGGATCCATCTCATCAGTTGAAAACTCAACCAATTGAACAGAAGGAGGACTTTTCATACATCGAGGAACCAATGGAAATTATTGATCGTAAGGAGCAAGTATTGAGAAATAAAGTTATTCCCTTAGTTAAAGTTATGTGGATGAGCCATGGATTTAAAGAAGCAACTTGGGAAACGGAGGATAGCATGAGGAAACAGTATCCCCAATTGTTTAGTAAGTGACCTTTATATTAAATTTCGGGAACGAAATTTTCTAGGAGGGGAAGTTATGACAGCCCGAATATAATTATGATAAATTATATTTAAATCATGCTTATCTTATGTGATATGAATAATGTGTTATTAGTATATCTAATGTTAATTGATTATGTTTATTATAACCCTACTTTCATAAATCATGAAAGGTTGAATTATTTACGAACACAAAATTTTGTTGTTTTCGGTAGAAATGTCCCTGGTAGAGACGAGTTTTGACCCTTATCACATTATAAATGACTTATGGTGAAAACTAGATAGTTGTAGACATGTGACTTAGGTTTGTAACACAATAAATGGATCATCAAATGGATGCCCGAGTAAAGAGTTATACCAAATTTACGAACAAAGGGCAATTTGGTCAATTCTCTTTTAGTGGTAAATTATCTTTTATAAAACCAAACGGTTTAATTTGATTGGTTGGATTGGGAGGCAGCCTTGGCCGACCTTATACCCTTGACATATACTTCTCCGTCAGCCAAAATCAGCCATGAAAGGGTTTTAAGCTTAAGGAAAGAGAAGGTAGAAGTTTAGGAAGAAAAGTGAGGAGAAAAAGTGTAGAAAAATCCGTAAAAATTACGTAAACGTCCCGAAGGTAATCCTAATTGCAAATCTTGTTATTTTTCATATATTTATGATTTATATGATATAAATCCTTGATTTTTTTATTAACCTTTCATGCTTGGGTGCATATGTATGAATATATGCAAGTTTAACTTAAGTTGAATGCATAAACCCTTAAAAATTGCTTTGTATTGAAACCCCTTGTATATCTCTTTGTGTTCCTTCTATAATTGAAAAATTCCAATTGGATATGAAATTAGACTCATATATTCATATCATATCTAAAAATTAGAATTTATCTCCTTGTGGTTTGTCCGTAATGATGATTTCAAGTTGGCACTTGATTTCTGTTTTATACTTCATTTCGGTATGCCCTGAGTTTAGTCAAGCTTTTGAGATAGTAAATGAAGTCAAACAATTATGAAACTTTAATTCTGTACTATTCAATATGTGTACTGAAAATGGGTTGAAAATCATGGAAAGTTAGGTTGGAGAAAAATTATGAAAATTCTTGGAAGTTGAAGGAACAATAGAGGATCTTGTTGGGAAGATTTCTTGTGTTGTAAAGAAATGGCCATAAATTGCCCTAGGAAGCTTGAAAAATTACACCGTCACTTGTACTGGATAGTATATTCATATATGTTTTCATATTGATGAGTTTGAACCCCTGTATTTGTACAATTTAGGAATATAGGATGGTTAAGTATGTAAGACAATAATTTCATGTTTACATGACTTTGGTTATAAATTCCTCATAAGGTATTTCCTACGGTTGAATGTCCGTAACTTTATCAGCATCTATATCATTGTTTTGCCTTTACCTATGTTTTATGGAATGTGACTTAATTGGAATTATATTGTTGATGTATATTCATGGAAAGTTACATAATTATGTTTGGACAATATTTATGATGGAGGTTCACTACTAATTTAGTTGGATTGACAGGTGTAAGGTCTAATCAACCCAGTTCAGCTCCACCAGAATAAAACGTTAATACATAGTTGTCAACCAAGGTGAGTGTACTCAGTGGAAAGATATATTTGTATCGTGGTATTGATATGATCATAATATAATGAATATGAAATTGTTCATTTCGGTTTACCGAAATGAGGGGTTACTCCTCGACCAGGAATGGGGGAGATTTGTCTATTAATGACAAGGGGTTACTCCTCAACCAGGAATGGGGGAGAATTGTCTATTTAGACAGGATATGTGAATCATGATTCAAAAAAGTTGGTCATTAATTATGAATGAGCCGGATAAGTTAATTCATAATTATATGGACATGATATATTGCATGTAAATTTATGCATTACTATAGTAGTGATGGATTCACTAGGCTATTTTTGCTCATGGTTCCTATGTTCACATTTTTCAGGTAACGCGATGTCACTGCCAAATCTAGGAGGTCGGGTTGGGTTAGCCAGGAATGGGAGAAACTATGATTTTGTGTAAATATAAATGATGTAATTAAGTTAACTTGTCCTTCAAGAAAGTTTTTATGGACATGATTACTCTGATGTTGTAAAAAGGTTTTTAGTTATATGGATTTACAATGATGACTCTCAAATCAAAACTCGTGATTATGGTTTGGTTAGATTAATTATGGTTTGACTCACTTTGACTTTCAAACTTAATTATAAGTAACTAGGTTGGGGTGTGTCACTTTGCATCCCTCTTGCATCAGACATGTTATATGTTATTTCTGAGGTGTATCTCAATAAATAAATTTGTAAGGTTTTATTTTCTAACTACGGTTTTTAATTCTACTTTCATTTTTTTCGTATGCAGATGGAAAAAAGATTTGTGAATCTACTTTCCTCTTTCATCGGTGTTTCCTTTTCTATTAAACCGTAGCTCACACGATTTTTTCACAGTGTATGCCATCAGTTATTACTTTAATCTAATTTATGTTGTATTCAATATTGTGGTGTGGTTTTATGCTGTATTCTTTAGAACTTTATGTGTTCTCAGCCCTCAAATTATGTGAAGTGAAAATTCTATTATTGGAGAGCCGAAGAAATTGGTTAGAAAGAGAAATAAAAGAGGTAAGAGAGAGTACATATTTTTTACTCCTTTAACATTTTTGTGTATTACTTATGTTAAACCCATTTATGTTATATAGGTTACGATTATCAGAATGGCAAGAATACATGATGGTTGACGAAAAATACCAAACAATTTTTTTTATGTACCGTGTGTCAATATCACTATTTTTATGATGTACCATGTGTCAATATCACTATTTTTTATTTTTAGATCTAAACTTATTTTTGTTGTTATGACTCATATATCTTAAAAGTTTTAGATGTAAGAACTTTTTGTTGTTGAAACTCAGATATCTACGCTATCCCTCTTACATGATTTTTTGTGGTTCTCTTTCCTTACATTTTGGTAATATTTACAGTCGTGTTTACGAGAGTAGAATACTCCATCGATTTTTAGGTTGGTGTTACAGGTTTTTTTGTGATATATGTTTTGAAATTTGTTCCTCATTGTTTTTTAATATTTTTGTATAAAGACCTGGTTTTTAATATTTTTTAAAACTAGTGATGTATGTTGAATACAATCATACAATTGTTCATCTTCTTATACTTTTCTATGATTTTGATACTTGAAGATACCTTGGTTTATGATACTTGAAGGCTACTACCTATTTACATTTATGTTCACAATACCTTCCTGAATCAGATTACAGTAATATGACACATTATTTGTTCTTTATTTCCTTTTCTTACATTGATATTTGTAGCAAAACATTATTCATATCTACCGAGTTCCATTGATTATTTCTACAAACATTGTTCATTTCTACAAACATTGTTCATTTTATAGTATATTCATGTTTTTCTTACTCATCGCTCATTTTTATGTTCTTGATAATTATTGGATTTGTTGTATTTTGTTTTCAGGCAGAGTAGTGTGAATGAAGGACAGTGAAATCATATTAAGGTATTTAGTTATATTTTTCTTTCAATTGATTAACTATTTTGTTTTGTTTTGTATCAGGTTTTATTTTGAAAACTACGAGCAATCTTACGGTGGAACATGCGGGACAACCTCAATTGATATATATGTGATTTCTTTAAAGAAGTTTCTTTCATTGAAGTATATTTTTGATGAATTATGACTTTTTGAATATTGTACGATTGGTTGTTACCCCTTAAGCAGGGTGGATAATCCAATAAACAAAGGAGATTATGTCCATTTTTTTATAAAATTTATACATTGTTATAATGTGGATCCGATTGATGAATATTGTATATTTAATGTTATATGTGAGTTTATTTGATGAATTTAAACTATTTGAATGTTGTTGGATTATTTGGTATTTGTTAAAAAGGCTTGATATTTATATAAATCTAGAATATTGTGGCTATTTTTTTAAAAAAATTACATTTTGTTTTGTTGGGGAACAAATTTTTTGCATTTTTGCAATTACGTACTTTGATAATCTTTGCCGCTTTGCGATTATTAGCGTGCATACCCTAGTGTGTGTGTATATATATATATATATATATATATATATATATATATATATACACACACACACTATGATGTGATCTAATGTGTGATTTAGTGGAGAAAAAGTGAATAATAGAGTCCGAATTGAATTAAGTGTGACACCCCGACTAATTAAATACCGGGTAGCTACTCCTTTATAAAATTAATTCAAAATGCCAAGTTGCCTCAGTTAATAGCATCACTGTCGAAAACATTTTATTATTACTATCCACCTAGTATTTAAAAAGCAAGTGCCAAATTTTAATTAAAGTCTGATTAACAAGCAACAAGAGTAATGAAGAAATAAATAACACCATTCACCATACTGAAGTAAAACGAATAACCATCACAATAGAGTAAATAAAGTCTGGAGGAAAACTCCTCACTACAATCCCATAACTGAAATAAATAAACGAGACTGAAATAATACATGCTAAAGTCTGAAAACTGAAATGTAAAAGATGTCTCTAAAGAAATGGGCAACATGCCCTACAACTGATAGATGGTGACTCTGGAATCCAAAAGATAGAAGCGTCTACATGCAAATCCCTGTAGCTTCCACAAGCAGCTACAGCTCGTCACCTGAATGAGTATCCTATGCTTGGTGTCCTTGTGGCTGGGCACCTAAAATGGTTTTACAAAGAAAAAGAGATTTGAAAAGCAAACGGGTCAGAGCCCGAATGTGGAGTTATATTTTAAAAACCTGCAAGTGCTTTAAAAACATTTAAAGCATTAAATGCAAAGTACATGTTAGGACGTACACTCGCATGATATTCTCACCTCTCGTCTAACTGTGCACTCCTAACGTAAGAACCCATCTATATCGACCCATACTACTAGCTAACTGACAACATAACTAGCTAGACTGCCAAAGGTTCTACCCATTTTACTCGATTCCATTTAACATAACAACGCTCATAATTAAATAGAGGTTTAACGTAAACTCAGTTACTAAATATGCCATTGATATAACTATCAGTTAACTCATTATATATCTCGAAACAATACAGTAATATTTTTACAATATTAACATGAGGATTCCCATTAATTTAATGTATATTATTCATATCATAAATATACAATACAAGCACCCCGCGAACTAAGCTGTGGTGCACACATACTCTGTTATCCATCCCGGTACATCACGTACATAAGGATTACATATTCCGAATCTCTCAGGAATAGTTTACCGATAACAACATCACAAATAATGGAGGCGAACACAGTCACCATCACATGGGTCACGCACATACCTACGCTCCCATGATCAGCGGACTTATTAATATCACAATAAGTCTTTCTATGACCTATGTTCATCGAGGTACCAGTCTATATCCCCCCCATAGGCACACAAGGATTAGAGGGTCCTAAGCGAACGCAAACCTCCCGTGATAGCAAGTATGGTAGGTATGTCATACACACAATCCATATACCAATACTAAGTAAACACACATCTTAGTAATACCATATTTTAAATCGTAGTACTATTCTCATCCTCGTACTAACTCGTAATTATCACTATATATGCTATACCGGTTTATAATCATACGTGCCATAATTAATTCTCACGTCGTAGTGGACACTCACGTCTCGACCCAAACCGTCCATGTAATACAACTCTCGTATGTAAATTTCTCCTCATAAATACCCAAATGTCCCAATCCTATCATTACTACATCTACGGAATGATATCTATATCCTCAAATCAGTTTACGGAACTCCAAAAGTCAAAACAGTCCAAAATGGCCCAAACTGCCAGCTCGTTAGAAGTCTCGTTCGAACGAGTGTTCGAACGAGTTTGGACTGTCATCTCATTAGAAGTCTCGTTCGAACGAGGCTGTTCGAACGAGATCCCAGTTCGTTCGAACGAACTGTCCCTTCTAACGATATCTCGTTCGAACGAGATATCGAACGAAATCCCTACTCGTTAGTAACGACTGGTCAACTCGTAGAAGCTCGTTCGAGCGAGTTCGTTCAAACGAGTTCGTTCGAACGACCTGGGGCTGCTTCTAACGACTGACCAGTTTCGGCCCCGAATTTTCCCAATTCATTTTACATCCATTTTTACTCCTCCAATCTCTTCTAAAATTCGTTCCAATAATATATTGAGTTATCTAATCATCCTCAAACATGCTAAGGTGTTATACTAACATCTTTAAAGGGGCTTAATACCTTCTAAACATCATTAAATCACAAATTTCTACATTAACTCCCAATTTTCTTCAAGAACATAAACCCTAGGTTCTTCTCATCATAATTTCCCAGATTTTAATCCGTTTATACATCACATAGATATGAAATCTCTGAATTAAATCTTCAAACAATGTTTCTACATGCAAACCTATCCCAAAATTTAACAACAATCTTCCAATTTCATGGGTTTTCTTTTAACTCTTATATAAGATTGATTAACAATGTTTCTAACATGGAAAAAGCATTCATTGCATAAGGAATGTAATTTAAATCACTTGCCTTGGTTTGATTCCGGATTTGGTGTTGATTTGATGAAGAATTTCTGCAGAATTTCTTCTCTCCAAGCTTCCTCTCTAATGGTGGCTTAAGGTGGCTAGGGTTTGATTTGGGAAAACTTAGAAAACCTAAATGACAACCTACGTAGCCTTCTAGGTTAATATGGGTTGGTTAATGGGCTTAATGGGTTTAATCCACATCAGATTTACATCTCTAATTTTCGTCACTTTTAATTCCTAAAAATGTAAAATTACCAAAATACCCTTTATGTAACCGGTATGGCCTAAAAATACCCCGGGACCCAAACTATACCCCCGGCTAGTGTTTTCTGACTATCTCGACCCTTCCGGACGCGTTGGCGCACTCAAAACGACCATACGGATTATAGATTTTAAATTCACTTTTATTAACAAAATATTATACCGTGACGCGACTGTCCCACGCGTCTCAACAAAATTTCTAAAATGCCGTATATAAATCTCACGACAAATTTTATAATACCAAATACATATATAATCATATATGCACATAATCAAATACCAATTCGCATCTCATTAATATTTATAACCCGGATTAATTTCCAATTAATACGCATTTAATTAATTAATCCCAAAAATAAATATAGTCAAAAGTACCGGGTATTACATTAAGTAAGTGAATACATAATATTTAAAGGCCTCATTCATCTTAAAGAGAAATAAACATGTGTCATTAAATAAAGTATTGCGTGGGAAATAAGGTATAATGAGAAGAGATAGGAAGATAATTAAGAACCTTATTTAGGGGAATAATAAGGTACGTTCGGCGTGCACACTAGAAGAGAGGTGAGATTCTCAAGTGAGAGTCGAGAACTAGCATGTACATAATATCTGCTTAATTTCACTTGTTAAGCACTTCCTAGTTTAAATTTTTTTACAATTGGGCTCTGACTCGTTTACTTTCATATTCTCTTCTTTACTATATCTATATTACCAGGTGCCCAGAGTCAGGGACGCCTAGCTTAGTGGATGGATATTTTAACGAGTTTCTCTGTATGCATATTTGTATTAGATGCATTTGTTTTTTTTATTCCTATCTTCATAGTATTTGTCTCATGTAGGGCATGTCGCCAAGGATTTAGTTATGTCATTTCAGTTATGGATATTGTATTCGTTTTATATTAATACTGTTATTATCATTTTGTTTTGGATGGTGACATTGAGATATTTCAACTGGAGAGTTTATTCCTATTACATTTATACTAAGTGAATTTTAATTCCGTTGTGTTGTGGTGTTACTTATTTTATTTCAGTATGTTGGTATGGATTTAATTAAATTAAAAGTTAGAAAAGTTTTTTACACTTAGCTTAATTAATTATTAGGTGAGTTAATAAGAGAAATTGGTTATTCATAGTGATACTAAGAATGAACCAGCTGGATATTCTGATTTAATTTGATAAAGGACTGATCACCCGGTATTTAATTAGGCGTGGTGTCACACGCATCTTATAGATAATTAATATGTGATAACTATTCATTTTTTAAATACATGTTACACGTATAATAATTAAGTGAGTATTTTATTTACATTGTGAGATATTACTGTGTGTGAGAGGTATTACCATTTGGGTTGGACTCTAGAGTATCACAGAGGCCCATATATGTATTTTTAATACTTTTACTTGGTCCTATGGGGTAGGTATACCTTTGGTATCTATTTTGGAGTGTTTCGGGTAGTATTTTTGGCTCATTTACAGTCCTAAATTTAGGTATTTTATGACTTGTGGATTTAGACTTATTTTAAAGTTGTTAGCCATCATTAGTTTGACACATTACACATAAAACATGCTCCTAGCTTCCCTAGAGAATTGGGTTAACTTGGGAAGATCTTTGGAGAGGAAGAATAAGAGATCAAGCAGAGGAATCACTCATTCTTATTGTTCAGGTAAGAAATCTTTTGCTTTATCATTGTGTAATATGTAACTTGTATGTGCTTTCAATGTCACGTCTTTTATTTATTTCAGATTTATAAGCATGTTTCTAAATTTAATCTGTTATCTTATTCATGTTTGAATTAGGTTTAATCAAGTTCATGAATAAAAAAATTGTTAAGAATGTAATCATATTTTGAAGCTAGGGTTTTGTTATGAACCATATAGTGAATCGTTGTGATATTTGATTCAACGATTATAACTCATATTTATGGGTTAATTTCATTTATAAGTTGAATCAATATTTTGATTAGTTTATTGAATCAATAATCGAATATGTTATTGACTTTGTATTATTTAAAGGAGGACATAGGGTTTAATTTGGGGATTTGACTTTTTCATTGATGTTTTTTATCTAAAAACATGTTAGGAATCGTTTAGAATCATAAACCCGTTGTAGTCTTGAATACGGTGATGGTTAGGTTGCTGAATTAGAGCTTCAGATTCAACAATGGAGGTTTATTTTATTCCTTTCTTGGTATGAGAAAGAAAATTTCCTTCAATCTCATTTGAACGGGATTGCTGTCTCATTCGAATAAGAAGAGTGGGTTCGTTGGAACGAGTTGTGTTGTTAGTATCGATTCAAGACAACAAAAGTGGATTTGGGTTTTAGTGGTGTGGGGGTAAAATATATGCCTACGTAATAGCATGACATGTGACGAGCACCCCGGTCAATATGGCGACGTGCCAACAATATAGGGACGACTAAAGTCCTTAATAAACTAGAAGACCAAGGACCAGTATCTGATTAGAATCAAACCCCACGAAGATAGGACTCATCCATATTTGTTACTCATCCATATTTATAACCCTAATATAACCCTTAAATCTACATAAAGGGGACACCCCCCATTGTGAAAGGGGGCTTAGAAGTTAGAGAAACACTCTCATGTAAAACTCACTTATCATTCTAATGAAATACACTAGTATCCCCGTGGACGTAGGCCATTCATGGTCGAACCACGAAAATCTTTGTCTCTCTAGTATTTATTTTTATACTTGTATCATGATGAATTGGCACACGCCTGACGGGTGAGATTTTTTGCACCTACAATTGGCGCCGTCTGTGGGAAACGGCACGAAAGGCCTTCCCCTTCTTGCTAGAAGAGATCTACGTTTACGTTCAATAACAATGGTCCCTACACTATGCACATAATCAAAAGATAAGTTTTCCTTTTTTGATCTGTGCACGTACAATTATGTGTTTGATATATAATTATTTGTTTTGAACAAATATCGTTTCATTAATGCATAATTTTGCATACAGTTATATTTACAAATCCTATATTTAATTGTTATCTGCAAATATGCACAAGATCTTTGATTCTAGACAATTTTCATTGTTTGTTTCAAAATGGAATTCGTTATCCGAGATGTCTATGAAGACTCTCCAAATATCTGGACTCTATTGAGAAACTCCGAGTCAAACACGTTTATTTACTGGGCTACATCATATCTTGATTCCCATATCCTAAATTTTTGGGCAGGGTAACCGTCTAAAAGTTTCTCCCTCATGAGATATCTTGAAACATATTGAAGCAAATTATCTCAACAGATGTTTTCACAAAGATACACACAGATCTGGGCACATAATCAGTCATCAATTTCGGTCTCCATCCATACAATTTCTGCGATCTGAATGAAATCATGGGAGACAACAATTTTCTTATTATCTCTTCAGGTCAATAATTTTCTCCAACCTATAACTTGGGACTACTACACACCTGAGCAAATAGTTCATATCTTAACTCTTAGGTGGCGGAGTCACAACTCTGTGTAATCAAAATTTGGTGTGGAACCAATGAAAATTTTCAATCACCCGACTTTTACACATCAAATTTTTCACTCGAAATCTACTCGCCTTGGAATTATAGGCCCCATCAATCTGCAATCACTATACAACAACTCTCACACAACAGGCTGGGAGTAGCGAGACCCATTTGGGGTTTTGACCATTTTTAACCCATCAGGCAATTAATCACCAAATTTATTATGGAAATTGCCAAATCTGGCAACAAAAACTCATGTGATGTATTTTGGAAATTGATCGAGGACCCCATGATAGGGTCGTAGGAATCTCTCCAAGGTCGGCCACCACCATACAGAGGCTTCCACACGTCAGCGACCTTACCTACCACCCTTCTTGGACGGTGATGACTAATATGCTACAGCGAGGAGCCAGGAGGGAATTTCTTCAATTCCTATAATATTCGCTGGTCGACATCCGCTACAAGCTCGTAGACATCCGTTACAAGCTCGGCAAATAGGGCACCACAGTGGTGCGCTCGGCGAACAGAGCACCACATCGATGAACTCGGCGAACAGAGCGCCATAATGGCAAACTCAGTGAACAGAGCGCCATAGCGGCGAACTCAGTGAACAGTGCACTGGACCAAACAACTTGTCGGCGGCGAGCACGCCCGGAGCGTTGGCGAGCACGAATAAAGTTTCTTTAGGGCTTGGGATTCTAAACCTATTTAACTTTATTAAAGGAGTGTGTGTGTGTATGTGTGTGTAAATTGTTTGTTAAAATGAGCATACCAGTTATTCATTGTGAATCTATCGGTTGGGGATAAAAGTGGTTGGGATCGTTTACCACATGCATGGATGTTGACACATGACTTTTATGGATGTCGACGTGTTGTGATCACATGTTTAAGATTGCAACCAACTCACGATGAGGGTTGAGGATGGCTCAATCCATCGGAAGAATTATGTGATGGTGTTATTGTGTGTTAGCACGTTCAAATCATGTGTTCAATTAATCTATTCTTCTTGATGGATGAGGCGAATGCTCTAATCCATCACACATGTTTTGGTATGGGACTATCCGATGGTGTGATTGAGTAGTGATCCCATATTCTTATTAGTGTGGGTAGTTTTTCATCTCTGTTAAGTGAGGGAATCTAATGGATTTACCAATATAATCACGACAAGAATCCCCGTGCAATTTTTATAAGACTTATATATGTATGTATGATACTAGTCTAGTGATCAACATTTTAATTTAAATCCCTACATCATAATTATGTATTTCTCTAATCAGATTGTGAAATATTATTATGTATGCGACATGAGTGGGAGTATATTTAGGACTATATTGTGTATATACATTGTAGTTTAGTGATGAACGCGTTTAATTAAAACCTTTGAAGATAGAGAAATTTCTACATCTATTAGATCATGAGTATCTTAGTGCGAATATATCTATGGTATTGGGGTGTATTATACGTGAGTTGTTAGATACAATCCATTTTAGTTATTAGTTCTGTGATAGTAATTCTTAGTCTAGAGATATAGACTTTTAGTGTAGTTATGGCTTGGTTTGGGACATGCTCATAGTATTTCACTTATGTGAGAGGTGAAGCATTCATTACATGTGAGTGATGATGGTACGACATGTTTATCATAAATGAGTCGCATAATGATTATTGTTTTGATACTATAAGTTATTTCTTCGATTTTTAGGGATGGATCCCAATTCTATAAATATTTTCCCCCCACAAGTATTTTTTTGTTATACAAGAATCATAGGGGTGATCCATCAGAATTGCAATTTGTGGAGATTCAGCATCGCGTCCTTAAAGTAGGAGTTATCGATTCATTATAGTAGCCTTTTGTATTTAAAATATTTTATTTAAGGTGGTTATAGTTTCACCATTCCATTCAGTATAGACATTTCTGTGTAAATATTTTCTAACAATGGATTTAGTTGTATTAGGGTTTCAGTTTAATCTTAGTTTAGTTATTCTTATTGACATCATTGATTGAGTTTTTATTATGTATGCCTTTTTTTATTTATTTTCATTTTTATATTTAAGTTGATGTTGAGGATGATATAATTTTTTTAGTGTTCCCTGCATTTTGCGTCCGGCGTGATGAACTGGGCATGGAAAATAGCCGGTGTTAGAGTTTTTTGTTACGAAGTATAAATAACTTAAAGGACGTATTTCCCAAGTAATGATACAAAAAATACTTTTGTTAATCTTAATTGTGCGCATACACACATAGATATAGAGAGGAATCTAAAGTCAAAGTGAGGAAAGGGAGAGTTAAATATTTAGACAAATGGGGAGAAGAAGCATACGTGTCTTATCAAGAGCTTCAAGATCATAGTCTCGAGTGGTAATTATACAATTACATTAATTTATAGTATCATTTACTAAAATGTTCGATATATATCTAACTCACATTCACATATTAGTCTCTGTATCAGATCACCAACAAGATTTACAAATAAATGGTGATCTAAACCCTAGATATACATTCTAGATCTAATTGTTATGTTTACTGTATAAAACATAATCGATTGAACTTCTTGAGCAAGAAAATATTTTTCGTTATTTTAATTCCAAACAGATTTGGTGTTGAATCAACAAAATTATATGAGAAGGGTTATTTTGCCTATTTATAGGAACATATTTCCCCTAATTATAGTTCCTTTGAGGAGATAATGTTTGATACCTATGATAAGTAGAACTGGATATTATCATAGACAGGGAGTTGAGATTGTGATTCATTAAAATGAGGATAAGATGAAGAAGGACATAGTCTTTTTGCCTCTCAAGGATCCGAGAGAGGAATCACCCTTTATGTACCTATATATGTAGCCACATTGGATATCTAGATTATTTATTTGTTGTAGGTCCCTTCCTAGGTACTCCTTGATTCAATTAGATCCATTTGATGGGGTGAGAGGATTTATTAATATATTTCTATCTTTTACAAACTTTTGGTGGTGATTTTTATGCATTTTTCATATCCTTATTCCTTAGATAGTGTGTATTGAAAAACTCCAAAAAGATTTTTGTTTGTTCTTCTCATGTCTATAGGCTACTTTTTTTATGTATGCATGTTACTAATTGTATGAAGTTCTTTTTCATCATAAATTCTATAAAAAAAAGATTTGTAAATACCCATAATTTCAATTTTTTGTAACAATTCCTTTGAAAAATCATGATAAGTCAATTTGATGATATCTTTGGTATTAATTTAACATCACACATTCAGTTTAACTTTTTTTTAACGATAAGAGAATTTTATTTTTGTTGCATGATTAGTAAAAATTATCTTTTAAACATTTGTATGGACTATTTGACAAATTTCATTGAAGTTCAAACCAACATCCAAGTCAAAACTCATTCAAACTAACATAGACTCGTGTATTTGAATCAACTTACGGTTGGCTCTTATATCATCGATTATTGATAAGCATTACCTCCAAAACCTACATCATTAATACACAGACATAATTACTTTATATTGATGCCTTGAGTTATAGCGTCAAACTTAATTGTGACATAGATTTGACACTATTAACATAGCTTCAAACTTAATGAATATAGAAGCAATAAATTTTTTGCTATCCCTAAATGCAACTATAGATACACAAATGTACGCATAACGATCACTCAGTTGAATCTACTGCAACTAAAAACCTTAGTATTCCTATTTAATGTATACGATTCATGGTTAAACATCAAATTACTTTTTACCCTTAATCGTATTCTTCCTTATGTGCAAAAATGAAAAAATGATATACCTTTTTGTAATACTTGGATATTTATCATTTTAAAACTCTAAAAAACACTAATATACCCTAATTTAATTCAAGCCCTACAGAATATAAACAACTAAATGCAACAAAATACAAGAAAGAACACAACATATTCTAGTACGAACCCTTCATCTAACATTTGTAGAAACCTCAAAACATTGCGAAAAAATAATGTTTGCATCAAATGCCAAAAAATCTTTAAGGACGCTTTCATTAGAACCAACAACATCAGGACATCCAATTTCTTAAGGTTGGAACATAATAAAATGCACATACCAAACTTGAATGAAGGCCAAAACAACATTTTTACAGGCACTTTACATACTATCTGACTGTATAATCTTCATAACTGACTGTATAATAAACTACCCATCGAAATATATATTTATATACTCAACTTGCTCTATAATGAACTACCCATAAAAAATGAATGCATAACTAAAGTGACTGAACTAACCATTAAATTTTCATAACTAATGTGACTGCATAATCAAATACACACAAAAAATGAACAAATTGTAGGCAGTGAAAGAAACTGAGCAACGACGGTCTTTTATAAACTCTAAAGCAAAGAATATCCACAAAATGAAGAATATCCACAAAATGTATATTGCGTGACGAAACTCAACATGGACAAATTGCGACACCCCGCCTAATAAAATACCGGGTGATCACTCTTATATCAAATTAAAACAGGAGTCTCATATGATTCATTCTTATCATGACTATCGAAAACCAATTTAATTACTAATATCCTATTAGTCCGGCGTCAAATTTTTTTTATTAACTAATATTTTTAACCAAACCATTCAAATAAAATAATTACAACCGTTTATATGCAGTAACTGAAATGAAATAAAATAAAATAACCAAACACTCGGTACAATAATATAACCAAATCGAATGCCGCACTAAAAAGAGACAAAAGAATAAATGAGTACAGTTGGGCCATAAGCCCGAATGTTTCTACAATACCTCCTATATAGATCTCAATGATAGAAGCGTCTAATATAAACCTGCTTGCATCCACAGCTGCTTCAGCAAACGTCTGACTCAAAAGAATCATCATACAGGCGTCCCTGTGTCTGGACACCTATATATATATATATATATATAGCAAGAGGGGAAAATAGAGAAACGGGTCAGCGCCCGAGTTTTGAAAATATTTTAGCAATTGCTTAAAATCAATATCTTAAAATATAATATTTCTCATATTTAAACTGGTATTGCTCTCACATGAGATACACCTCACCCCTCTTCTAACAGTGCACAACTATCGCATACCTTTTTAAACACCCTAGTTAAGCTACTCTGCCTAACTAATGTAATTACCCATATTATAATAATCCTCATTAATTTGAGTACTAAGGACTAAACTTCTCTCAATTCCCAACATTACATTACGTTCGTGTGTGGGGTGTCTCACGAAGAGAAATCCAAATAAGGAACCCCCCCCCCCCCCCCCGATACACTACTACGGGGCAATGTTGATCATCGGGGTCCATTAGGCTTTCAGTACATACCATACTTATACCATCCCGTATTTATTATTAGTTCTCATTAGAACCTAAGATTCATATTCATATAAATTCGGATATTCATATACCGGAAGTGGTATCTCACTTTATTCATTATTTTCACTTTATACAAGGTTAGGTTATATGATATCTAATCTCACATATATAAACAATATACTATGCAAAACAAGTATATTAATCATCCACCGAGCTATAATATAATTATCTTACTCATTCTCATTTACTAAGCAACCGTGGATTATCTTAAGTACACATATATGTTAACCTCTATACATATATCCATATCCGACACCCATAGGCTTAACAGCGGTGCGCACATACTCTGCTATCCAATCCAATTACATCTCGTACTAAAGGATCACATGTTCCACATCACTCAGGAACTGTACCAATACAAATAACACATATTGGAGGCGAACATAGTTCACGTACCTACAGGTCACACACATACCTACGCTCCCATAGCCAGCAGACTTATCAACTCATAAATAAGCCCTTCACAGTATTATGTTCTTGAGGTACCAAATTTATATCCCCTGAAGGTAACACCGGATAAGATTGTCCTCTTTCGAACACCAACCTCCCGTGATAGCAAGTATGGTAGGTATGTCATACACATAATAAACAATAATATAGGTACACATTCTGCCTATATGTATATAACATTAGTTAGGTATTCACACAACCATATTATAATAATAGGTATTTATCTCACCTATACATAATTCCCCATAGGTAATTATTTAACCCAAGTATATAATAACATCAGGGCATAGGCACCACCCATATAATAATCCCAATACATAGTATATTTATATCTAGAATATCCTATACACTTTTAATTTTTTTTTTTACTAATCCCCAATATTGTATTTTTCGAGCTATTCTCACCGCACAATGATAATATCAACAACCCAGATATATTCATTAGTCTCATAATATATATACTTTAACGTCATCATATATTATTTATATCCCTTCTCAATATACTATGACTATAATTTCCAAACTCTTATAACGATAGCCAATAACCTTGAACATTCTCATTCACAATAATATAAGCCGTCACACATTTAAAACAATACCCCAATACGTATTCCCTTATTTAATATTCAAATCACACCTAAATATCTCTTTAACTATTATTCCTCACGAACACCCCTATTTAGGTAAATAATGGATTTTACATTCAACTAACCCAAAGTACACGCCTTACTAAAAAATATTTAGAAGTCCCCACACTATTTTTAGGAACCCCAAATATTTATCTCCAAACAATTCTAGCCTTTATTTTTCCAATTTTCGGTTTGATTTTCGAGTTAATAATTAACACCGGAACTGCTTTCTTAGAAAAATCATATCAAATCGAAAAAAATCATAAAAATACACGGTCTATCCTCATGCGACCGTATCGAAAATATCTACAACTTTCATGTTTTGACCAAGAGTTTAATCGACTGTCTTCCTAGCCGAAATAGTCCATAAGTGACGCTAGTCACTATTCACATTCTTCTCCAAAAATCCAAACCCCCATTAAAACACCTCCAAGCTTTTTATCTCCTCTCTCATCATCAACCAACCTCAAACAACCATAAATACACAGATATAAAGGGTTGTAATCATCCTAGAATCCATTCTCAATAATTAATTTCAATAAATTCCAAGTTTCTCAAATTGGATATTAATCGAGTTATATCCGTTTTAATCTTCTGAAAACCCGTTTGATGCACGAAATTTCAACCCAAAAATCTTTAGTTTTATACCAACTACAATATGAGAAATAAACACACTAAATCATAAAGCAAGTCAAACACTTGCCTAGTGGATTAAATCCGACGACCCCGAGTCGAATCCCCCGAATTTTGGCCAAAAATCTCTTCGTTTCTTTCTTCTTCTTTCTTCTCTTCTTTCTCTTGCTCTTAGGGAAGATTTTGGGGAAATAAGATGAGGGTTACCTTATTAAACCCGAAATTGGGTATATACCCAGTTGTTAAATGACTCGTGTACTCATTTACGAGTCCCTACTAATCCAAAAATATCCGGAACAAAAATACTACCCCCGGATACTCTATTTTGACTATCTCGGCCATTCCGAATCCAATGGCGCTGTCGAAATCTCCATCTGACTCACTTAACTAAAATTCACTATTTTGACCCAACACGTTCAATAAGTGTGTTTTCCAATTTAAAATATTTTCCTTTATTGCTTTACCCAACTGCGACATGTAATAAAAATAATTTACTCATATACTTTGTCTTGACATATAATCCACGTAAATGTTAATCTGTCACATGAAAACTAATATTTACTATTCACTTTATAATATTAAATTTATTTAATTTCACTAATAAATTCTAGATTACTATTCACAATAATTCTTCAATTTACCAAATTACATCCATAGTGTAATTTAAATATCTTTAAAAGTACGAGGTATTATATACTTCCCCCCTTACAACAGAATTTCATCCTCGAAATTCAGATATAGCCTGTACCACTACTCTAGGATCGGTATATACATTACGTCCTAGCTTAACCAAATTTAGATATAGCCTAACACAATGGTCTCCCACTATATTCCACCCATCTCAAGGCGTATGCTCATATATATATATATATATATATTCAGCATCGCTATTCATATATATACTAATCCTGCACCCCCAAGTTAACACCCATTAGTGCTCTTAATAATCATATCACATAATAGGCATACACACATCCTATTAAAATTTATAAGTATTCTCCCAACCTATTTGCATACTTACCATACGTATTTTTATTCTCATCGCTATGTACTGTATAAATATTTCGATTACTATCTCTCTCGTAATCTCCAAAGTATATTCCCTATACCAAATAATTAAAGTATTAATTCTCACGAACTCCTACTCTGTCTTTCCTTGGAGTATTCTAACAATACCATCATATGCAAGCCACTCTTCAACACTCATTCGAGTAAGATTCCGCTCTACTTTCTCACAATAATTTGGTATCCTTTTCGTCAAGAGGTACCTTTTAAATGACTTTCCATAGCCTTTCCACGGCCTTTCAACACATCACACATTAACATTAGGATTCAATATAAGAGTTTATTTTCTAAACAATATACATTCTATTACAAAAGGCATAACTTCTCTCCACTCCCAACATTGCTCTACATTTCCTAGGTGGGGCGTCTCGCAAAGCGAAATCCAAACAAGGAATCCCCCAGATACACTACTCTTTGACGATGTTGACCTTAGGGATCCATTATATCAACCACACAAATTTTACTACTAAAACCACCTAATTTATAGAATACCACCTCTAATTACATAATTAAATCTATATTGAAATGCTTGGGTCGATATACCGCAATTGTCTCTAAGTACGATCCTTCGACCCCAATGAACTCGTACACCCAAAATCTCCCAAGATGTACATCATAGAAACTCCATATTCACCTCATCTATAGGATATATATACAAATATATATTTACTCTAAATATATATAAGCAATCATACATTCATATAACCATGTGTACATAACACTCATAATGTACACTTTGTAATCCACATAACACAAACGGCTATAGGATGCCAAAATACTGCACCATGCTATCATCTTCCACGAATTACTCACTTTCTGTCAGGGTCACCACCGATCGGACTATTATCACACCACCATGATGACAAAATCAATCATAATGTATGGGAAGTGATCATAGTTCCTAACCGGCAAGTGAGAACGACCCATGCCCAGGACTTCTCACCCCCAAAATATAAAATCACACAAATAAAAATGGAGGACTATGACTTGGGGACTATCCGCACCTTGCTCCTCAAGCCAGGGTACTCACCCTCATCGCGCAACATCCCATGATAGCATGTGTCGGGTATGCTTCACACCATAAGTATTTATTATATTTACACACTATATATATACATCCATATGATCACATCATATAATCAAACCATCGCGCACGGTATAGGTATTCACACCATAAGTGCACATATATATACATAACTATATAGATATATATTCACATATCCACATACATACACACTATCTCTCATCCACATGTATGAAATCCATAAACATGGCTATATGTGTATATAGTCCTCATTATACTAGCTGTCACTCAAAGCATAATAACTTAATTCATTATATAAATACGATCCCTCACTTGAAGCATATTCATCCATTACCCCTATGATATGAATATTCTTCCAATACATATAACAATTAGGTTACTAACTCCCAAGTTTAACATATGTAACAATAATTATACATTCCATCTATATCCGAATACACTTTGATATATCTAATAATAACCCCGACTATAGGTGTGCACATAACTAAGGATCTACAAACCTCAAGCTCAATCATAAATTCATTCCATGATCCCATCCATTATTGGAATCCCCATTGTTAAACACACACAGATATATATAAGAACTATCCCGACTAGATTTACATCACACCCTATTTTAGTTGATAGTATGATCCAATCGCTCTCCATTCCGCATACGATTCAATTGCTCCTATGAACCCTTAACATCGAACGTACATATCCATCATCATACCCAAGAATATCTATTATTAATTACACACAAATGGGTAATAACTATCACGGCTATAAGTACACACAAAATAGTTCTATTCGATAATCATCGAAGGCATATACCGCAATACCACTTGACTTCAAACGCACATAATAAAAAAGGGACTATATCTACCATTTATAACTATTTCATGATAGCCCACCTCTATCATATTAAGATAATCTGCCAATCAATTCACTTCCATAATCATTTCATTACTAAAAGAGGCATCCTACCCTTAAAATCCAATTTTCACGTAGGTTCGAAAGCCCTTATTCGTCCTAGGGCACCTATTCCCGTAACATAATATCATAACCCTTCATAATAAGTCTATTAGGAAAGCCCCTAAGAATAAAACCCAAAAGAAAAGGGTTTAAAAGAAAATCCTATTCTTGGTCTAAAAACAGGTGACCGGTCAACCGGTCCTAGACCCCTGGTCGACCGCGGGCCTAAATTTTTCCTTACAAAGAAAGCAGTAGGCTCTTGCCTTAAGGCGCGAACAACCGGTCCCCAGATCGTAGTCGACCAACCATACTAGATGCCTTAGCCGATTTCCATTTTTTAACAAAGCCAAACTCTCCAAATACTATCATCCAACCCTCAATCTTTAACTCAATCATATTCCTCATATCAAAACCCAACCTACATCTCATCCCATCAATTTTAAATGCCATCAATCCCACATATAAACATCAAATTCAAGTTTTAGTCCAAAATGTAGGTTTTAGTATATAACCCAAAAATCCATTTCTTTTATCCACAAATTATGAAATGAAATACACCAATGAAATATTTAGCAAGATTAAACACTTGCCTTCGGAATTGTAGAGGTGAAATCATCCCTGAAATCGCGTATGGGCCGAAAATCTTCAAGCTTTCTCCTCTCTCTTTCTTCCTTTCTTCTTCTTTCTTTATTTATTTCCCTTTCTAGGGTTTTCTCTCTTTATCACAAATGAGATTGGTTTGCTTCGTAAGCCTCTTAAACCTTTAAAACATAAGTCTCAATTTTAAATCACAATACACACTTTAAATGACTCGTTTACTCCAATTCGAGTCAATCTACCTTAAAAATATTCTGGAGCCGAAATAAAATCCAATTACAGTCATTTTTACTATCTCGACCCATCTGGGATCAACGGCGCACTCAGAATCATCATCCGAAATACTTTATAACGTCCTCAAATTTTGGACCTCAATTTCCAAATTTCAAAATTTTCCAATTTAAATAAATTTTATTTCTCCCGAAATTTTAATTTCACATTCCCAAAGTCACAAGGTATTATATACTTCCCCCTTACAAGAATTTCGTTCGCGAAATTTAAGTTATGTCTAGGACTCCGAATCTCATATAGTTCTTACATATATCCTCAAGATCACTATACCCGTCCCTTCCACTTCTCACATCTAATCATTGAAACTTAAAATCAAATTAGCTACCCAGGTCACCCATACACCCCGTACCCAAGCTCAACTCGGGAAAAAAATAACCTGGCTCCACTAGCCTCAAATCGTACTCTCAATAATATAATCTATAGTAACATAATAAGTATATATAAGGGTTTTAAATTTCCAATGGTTGGACTCTTATCAATTCCTGAGATTTGCTAGCTTCATGCGGGCGAGGTCTCGCAAGCGAAATCCAAACAAGGAACCTCCCAATACACTACTGTGTAGCTATGTCGGGGATTGAGATTAGTCGAACCAAGGTTAAGGTTTTTAAAAATATTTTTGAGTTATAGATATTGCCTGAAGGCCTATATGACAATATAATATAAAATAATTATGTGGCTGTCGACATGCCAAACAAACACCTTATGTTTAAGACACAAGGCCTCAACAAATACAATACTCTAACCAACTCCTAGTTCTCAAAACTAACCCAAGTCATGAGATGAATTCCCTGCTCAACAATGAACCTGCTAAACTCTGAACCTCTCAGTTATACAATTCCTTTACATTACATCAAAGCATTGCCGCAAGGTAATTCCTTCCTTCACTGGAATACTACCATTACCCTTCCTATCTTATCTATAAAAAAATAATCTTAATAATTCGTACTTCCAGAAATCAATAGAATAGTTCTCTACTAGCTCATTGCGAAATGAATTATCATCCCCAAAAGATTCCATACAAAAGGCACATTTGCCCACTTCTTTCTCCAAGGAAAATTATACACACACAATGGTTATAAAATCTAACCACCCATAAAACCTTACATGCGATGCTCCTAATACCACATAAAGCATGAACTAAACCCAAAGAAAGGTACTCTACCTTATACTTCCATAATACAATTGCTTCACCTCATCCCTGAGTCCCTCTACTCCTTCTAGATAAAGCCCTTCTTCCTAGGGCCTAATTCTCCTCAAAGAGACATCCGCCCGAAAATCCTTCCTAACCATCTTGAAGGACACGGCGTTATTGTGCCCCCTAACAACTCCTTCAGTCCAACTAAATGGACCCAAGTCTCCAAATTCCTTACTCCCTCTTCCAAGAAGTCGATGCTCCAGACAATGGGAAAACACCACACACCTCACATCGGCAAAAGTCAGCAACATCGATTTTCCTAATAAAAACTGGCTAGTGCCTCAATCTAAACCTCCCCGGGACTTCACAATCTAATTATCCTCAACACTTACTTTATCGATCACCGAATTCTCCATTCAATTCAATTCTCCTTCTCACTCGACCACCCTCAGTTCACCTGGAATCACAGCTAAAATTCTCCTCCTTTCCTCCGCCTGAGTCACGGAAAGAAATACCTCAAATCAAAGCGTACCCAAAATCTGTTATGGGTATTTCATCTATCAGCTTGCCCCTTCCTAGACGACTTATTATAGGAGACGTCTAAGATGAAAGAAACTATATCAGAACGTCATTCAAGTGAGTACACCTCGCAGAAGGAAATAGACATAATGAACACAACAATCCTAATAGTAGGGATCTACATCAAGAATGCTTGCGGAAAAATGCAAAAAATCTGCCTAGATCCTAAGGATTCTAGAACCTGATGCTCTGATACCATCTGTGACACCCCCCTTAAAATAATAACGGGTGGTCATCCCTATACTACATTTAATTAGGAATCTCAGATGGCTCATTCTCAATATCAACAGACTATACTAAATAGATAAGACTAACTACCCGAAAGTACAAAAGCGGATGCCAAAAATTAAATGAAACATGGAACGGACTACAAACCAACAGTATATAACTACTAGCAAAGGCAAAATTGTACACAATTACCATGATAAAAAAAAGTGCTAGAATAAAATGAAATGAGTACATACAAGGGAAATATACCCGAATAAGCTGTCGGGTCACAGATAGTACAACATCCATAAGGAAGAAATATAAACCACTACATATAACTCTTGGGTGTAAACCCGATATACAAAAGAGTACTATCTAGATTTGGAGAGATATAGAAAGCGATAATAATCGAAATCCCACAACAGTCCGCATCTGCTACGACTCCCAAGACTCTGGATAGAAAAGCATTCGGTATCCATGCGGTAGGACACTTGTAGTACAATATATATATATATATATATATAACAGGAGAGAAATATAAATGGGTCAGAGCCTGACGTGTAAAAATTTTTAGCAAGGGTGTTAACCATGCATATTAAAGATAAATACACTATTTCATAATTAAAGTGGAGTCGCACTCTCGTGAAACCTCAAACTCACCTCTCATCTACCGCGCGCACCTAGGCGTGTCTTGAAACCTTAGTTGCGTTACCCAACCCAAATGAGGACAACCTACCTTACAATAGGCACGGCCTATACCCGCGTGACCTCCATCCTAACATAACCCCAAAATCCTTTCCATTTTAATCCCACAAAAATAAATATACACATATATGCCTTACTAGGCTCTAGTGGTTCCAATTTTTAAATTAAACCAGTTATAAGTCTTATCATGTCACACATTTACATTAGGATTCAGTATAAGAGTTTATTTTCTAAACAACATACATTCTAGTAAAAAAGCCATAACTTCTCTCCACTCCCAACATTGCATTACGTTTCCAGCGTGGGGCGTCTCACAAAGCAAAATCCAAACAAGGAAACCCCCCGATACACTACTCCTTGACAATGTTGATCGTAGGGATCCATTATGTCAACCATACAAATTTTAATACTATGACCACCCAATTTATAGAATACCACCTATAATTACACAATTAAATCTCTATTGAAATCCTTGGGTCGATATACTGCAATTGTCTCTAAGTACGATCCTTCGACCCCTATGAACTCGTGCACCTAAAATCTCCCAAGTTGTACATCATAGAAACTCCATATTCACCTTACCTGTAGGATATATATACAAATTTATATTTACTCTAAATATTTATAAGCAATCATTCATTCCTATAACCACGTGTACATAACACACATAATGTACACTTTGCAATCCTCATAACATAAACAGCTATAGGATGGCAAAATACTGCGCCATGCTATCATCTTCGAGGAATTACTCACTTTCACCCGAGGTCACTACCTATTGGACTATTATCACACCGCCATGGCAACAAAATCAATCATAAAGTATGGGAAGCGGTCATAGTTCTAACCGGTAAGTGAGAACGACCCATACCCAAGACTTCTCACCCCCAAAATATAAAATCACACAAATAAAAATGGATAACTATGACCTGGGTACTATCCACACCCTGCTCCTCAAGCCAGGGTGCTCACCCTCATCGCACAACTTTCCATGATAACATGTGTCGGGTATGCTTCACACCATAAGTATATATATCATTCACCCACTATATATATACATCCATTTGATCATATCATATAATGAAACCATCACGCACGGTATAGATATTCACACCATAAGTACACACATATATACATATCTATATAGATATATATCCACATATCCACATACATACACACTATCTCTCATCTGCGTGTATAAAATTCATAAATTTAGCTATATGTGTAAATAGTCCTAATTATACTAGTTGTCACTCCAAGCATTATAACTTAATTCGTTATATAAATATGATTCCTCACTTGAAGAATATTCATCCATTACCCCTATGATATGAATAGTCTTCCAATACATATAACAATGAGGTTACTAACTCCCAAGATTAACATATATAACAATCACTATACATTCCATTTATATCCGAATACACTTCGATATATCTAATAATAAACCCGACTATAGGTGTGCACATAACTAAAGGTCTACAAACCTCAAGCTCAATCCTAAATTCATTCCAAGATCCCATCCATTATTGGAATCCCCATAGTTAAACACACACAAATATATATAACAACTATCCCGATAAGATTTACAACACACCCTATTCTAGTTGATAATATGATCCAATCGCTCTCCATTCCGCCTACGGTTCAATTGCTCCTATGAACCCTTAACATCGAACGTACATATCCATCATCATACCTCAGAATATCTATTATTAATTTCACACAAATGGGTAATAACTATCTCGTCTTGAAGTACACACATAAAAGTTCTATTCGATAATCATCAAAGGCATATACCGCAATACCACTTGACTTCAAACGCAAATAAGCACAAAGGTACTATCTCTACCATTTATAACCCTTTTATGATAGCCCACCCCTATCATATTAAGATAATCCGCCAATCAATTCAGTCCCATAACCATTTCAGTACTAAAAGAGACATCATACCCTCAAAATCCAATACTTACATAGGTCCAAAAGCCCCTATTCGTCCTAGGGCACCTATTCCCTTAACATAATATCATAACACTCCATAATAAGCCCATTAAGAAAGCCCCTAGGAATAATACCCAAAAGAAAAGGGGTTAAAAGAAAATCCCATTCTTGGCCTAAAAACAGAGAACCAGTCGACAGGTCTCAGACCCCCGGTCGACCTCGGGTCTAAATTTTTCCTTTCGAAGAAAGAATTAGGCTCTTCCCTAAAGGCGTGGTCGACCGATCCCCGGACCGCGGTCGACCGGCCATACCAGATGTCTTGGCCGATTTCAATTTTTGAACAAAGCCAAACTCTCCAAATACCGAAATACTATCATCCGACCCTCAATCTTTAACTCAATCATATTCCTCACATCAAAACCCAACATTGAGTCTCATCCCATCAATTTTAAATTCCATCAATCCCACATATAAACATCAAATTCAAGTTTTCATCCCAAAAATCTAGGTTTTAGTATATAACCCAAAAATCCATTTCTTTTATCCACAAATTATGAAATGAAATACACAAATAAAATATTTAGCAAGATTAAACACTTCTCTCAGAATTGTAGAGGTGGAATCATCCCCAAAATCGCGTACGGGCCGAAAACCTTCAAGTTTTCTCCTCTCTCTTTCTTCCTTTCTTCTTCTTTCTTTCTTTCTTTCTTTCCCTTTCTAGGGTTTTCTCTCTTTCGCACAAATGAGATTGGCTTGATCCGTAAGCCTCTTAAACCTTTAAAACATAAGTCCCCGTTTTAAATGCTAATACACACTTTAAATGACTCCTTTACTCCAATTCGAGTCAAGCTAACTTAAAAATATTCCGGAGCCGAAATAAAACCAAATGACAGTCATTTTGACTATCTAGACCCATCCAGGATCAATGGCGCACTCAGAATCATCATCCGGAATATTTTATAACGTCATCAATTTTTGGACCTCAATTTCCAAATTTCCAAATTCTCCAATTTAAATAAATTTTATTTCTCTCGAAATTTTAATTTCTCAGTCCCAAAGTCACGGGATATTACACACACCGCGCCTATACATTCTTAAGTATGTCCGAATTTTGGACTATTAGTGGGTGACCATTCTTCGTTCCATATTAAAATCTCATGACAAGATACTCAAATCAAAAAATAATATATCATAATGAATCAATATTTAGATTCCAACAATTTTAATATTACAAATGGATATCACAATTCAACATGAGTGCAATCGACACAGAAAAATAAACGAAATACTCTCGAGAGAATTTAGGATCATATTTTGTAAGTCCCGTACCTAAAAAACATCACATGAATTGTAGCATAAATTCTGTCTCTAAACCTAATCGCACCATCACGTTCCTCTCGCGAAAATAATTAAATCATATTCTAGCCCCAACTCGAGATAACCCCAAAGGGACTTCCAAATATAAGGTTGAACATAGAATAAAATAGGGGGTAGGGTTTGTATAAATAGGGAGAGGAAATATAAAAGGTTGCTTGCATTTTTTTAGATGATAAAAAGTTGGTTTAAAACCCTCACCCACGACCTCTATAAATTAGGGGAAGTGAAAGAATTTTGTTTATACTAACACTCTTAAAAAACCCATCCAAATGCCGCCACCTAACAAATATGGGCACAATCGATCGATCGACTCCCAGACTCGATCGATCGACCCTAAAGGTCTTGTGACTGTTCCCCCACAAAATGCCTACAGTGGAAAAATAATTAAAAAGCTTATAAAAACTCCATTTTAAATCCGATTTCAATTCTGCTTGAAGTTTTATTCTTCAAAAATCATAGCCAACATATCTAACCAATAAAAATTATTAAATCCAAAATTTTATTTTTCACAAAAAATCTAATTAATTTAAAAAAAATACCCATTTAAAAATACGGGTTGCTACATACTTACCCACAAATAAGAAATTTCATCCTCGAAATTTGAAGAAGCCTAATGCTAAAAAATCAGGCCACACTAAAAATAAATCTCATCTCAAAAAATCATCTTCAATACCTCACATCTAAACTCAATGCCTAACATGACTTATCACCAAAGATTTTTTTATCTCCAAAGGAAACATGGCTAACCTGCATGATAGACCCAAAATCCAAGACCCGAGGGTTGTCGTATACCTAAGATCTGATACCATTTGTAACACCCCGCGCACCCAAGAGTACACGTGGCATGCTACTGTGATTAAAACTAAACTAAAACCATCCACAATAAGTATAGAGCATCTAATTTCCACGATTTAAATATAACAAAACCACAATTCTTCTATTTCCACAACAATGATTTACATTATGTTTCTCCCCAAATAAAAAAATCTCCAACTATAATTAAACCACAAATCTATTCATCAAAAATAAATCTTCCAATCCATACCTGCAAATTTATTCTCCAAAATAGTCCATAGCATCCCAATCCATGCTAACCTGCTAATTAAAAGAAAATATGGGAATGTACACAATATGACAAGAATAATTGCTAAAAACTAATTATCATGACGAATAAATCGCAACAATACAAATCGCATATACAGATCAAATGCAATACTTAAGCATTATATCAATATTAATTTCTCAATAACACATCAATGGGTCACTTCGCCTATACATTCTTAAGCATATCCGAATTTTGGACTATTGGCGGGTTCCCATTCTCCGTGACATATTAAAATCTCATGTCATGATGCTTAAATCACAATATTATATATCACAATGAATCAATATTTACATTCGAATAATTTTCATATTCCAAATGGATATCACAATTCAACATGAGTGCAATCAACACAGAAAAACAAACGGAATACTCTCGAGAGAATTTAGGAGCATATTGTGTAAGTACCGTACCGCAAAATCATCACATGAATCGTCACATAAATTAAGTCTCTAAATCTGATGGCACCATCACGTTCCTCTCGCAAAAATAATCAAATCACGCTCTAGCCCCAACACGAGATAACCCCAAATAGAGTTCCAAATCTAAGGTTGAACATAGAATAAAATAGGGACTAGGGTTTGTATAAAGAGGGAGAGGAAATATTAAAGGAAATTGGATTTTTGAGATGATAAAAAGTTGGTTTAAAACCCTCACCCGGAACATCTATAAATAAGGGAAAAAGAAAGAATTTTGTTTCAAATAAAACTCTTCAAAACCCCATCCAACTGTCGTCGCCTAAAAAAACTGGGATTAGTGGATCGATCGACCCTACAGGTCTGACGACAGTTCCTCCACAAAATGCCTATAAGGAAAAAATAATTAAAAACCTTATAAAAAATCCATTTTAAATTCGATTTCAATTCTTCTTGAAGTTTTATTCTTCTAAAATCATAACCAACATATCTAACCGATAAAAAATATTAAATCCAAAAATTAATATTTCTCAAAAATTTCAATTAATTTTAAAAAAATATCCATTTAAAAATATGGGTTGTTACATTCTTCCCCACTAATAAGAAATTTCATCCTAGAAATTCGACGATGCCTAACGCTAAAAAATCACGCTAGACCCAAAATAAATCCCCTCTCCAAAAATCATTTTAAATACCTCACATCTAAACTCGATGCCTAACATGACTTATCACCAAAGATTTTCTTATCTCCAAAGGATACATGGCTAACTTGCATGATAGACCTAAAAGCCAAGACCCGAGGGTTGTCGTATACCTAAGCTTTGATATCATCTATAACACCCCGTACGTTAGAGAGGACACACGTTGTGCTACTGCGTTAAAACCTAAACTAAAATCATCCAAAATAAGTATAGAGCATTTAATTTCCATGATGAAAATATAACAAAACCACAATTCTTCTATTTCCATAACAATGATATACAATAATGTTTCTCCCAAAATACAAAATTATCCAACTATACTTACACCACTAATTTATTCATCAAAAATAAATCTTCCAATCCATGCCCGAAAAAATATAGTCCATAGAGTCCTAATTCACGCTAACCTGGTAATTAAAAGAAAATACGGGGAAGTACACAATATGACATGAATAATTTCTAAAAAATTATTATCACGATGAATAAATCGCAACGATACGAACAACATATACAAATCAAATGCAATACTTAAGCATTATATCAATATTAATTTCTCAATAACACGTCAATGAGTCACCAGGCCTCACCTCACCTCACCGCGCCTATAAATTCTTAAGCATATCAGAATTTTGGACTATTGGCGGGTGCCCATTCTCCGTGACATATTAAAATCTCATGACATGATGCTCAAATCACAATATAATATATCACAATGAATCAATATTTAGATTCGAACAATTTTCATATTCCAAATGAATATCATAATTCAACATGAGTGCAATCGACATAGAAAAATAAACGGAATACTCTCGAGATAATTTAGGAGCATATTGTGTAAGTACCGTACCTCAAAATCCAGTCTCTAAATCTGATGGCACCATCACGTTCCTCTCGCAAAGATAATGAAACCACGTTCTATCCCAAATACGAGATAACCCCAAATCGACTTCCAAATCTAAGGTTGAGCATAGAATACAATAGGGACTAGGGTTTATATAGAGAGGGAGAGGAAATATGAAAGGCTACTGCATTGTTGAGATGATAAAAAGTTGGTTTAAAACCCTAACCCATGACTGCTATAAATAAGGGGGCAAGAAAGAATTTTGTTTCAACAAAAACTCTTCAAAAACACGTACAACTATTGCCGCCTAAAAAATCTGGGTATAGTGGATCGATCGACTCCCAGGGTCGATTGATCGACCCTAAAAGTCTGGCGACAGTTCCCCCACAAAATGCCTATAAGGTAAAAATAATTAAAAAATCTTATAAAAACTCCATTTTAAATTTGATTT
The DNA here is from genome assembly GCA_949130495.1 of Sambucus nigra. Lineage (NCBI taxonomy): Eukaryota > Viridiplantae > Streptophyta > Magnoliopsida > Dipsacales > Adoxaceae > Sambucus > Sambucus nigra. The sequence goes on along the minus strand of OX422217.1, from coordinate 301,734,819 downwards.
CAATTCTGCTTGAAGTTTTATTCTTCTAAAATCATAACCAACATATCTAACCGATAAAATTATTAAATCCAAAAATTTATTTTTCTCGAAAATTCCAATTAATTTTAAAAAAATACCCATTTAAAAATCCGAGTTGTTACAATATACATTTGTATTGCATCTTTCGAGAGAGTTGTGAATTTTTGGGATTCTATACCATTTGTTTCTGGTTCGTTTTCCCAAACATTTGTATTCTAGTAGAACCCCTCTTCACAAATATATTTTTCTCATTCTCAAATGTTAATTTCTGAAGCTACAACCTCAATTTCTTCATGCAATGTGTGTTCTTGATCCTAGACAGTGGCGGAGCAAAGAATTTGTATCAGGACGAGCTGTCTTAAGGGTGATATCCGGGGGTTCGGGGGCGGGAGGCCCCTAGCCGAATTTTTTTGGAGGTTATTTAAATTATTTTGAGAAAAATCACCAAAAGTCCTATTAGAGGTGCGCTGAATTTATATTTTGGGCGGGTTGAATTTATATTTTAACACTATTTTTTTTTTTAAATTAACACCACTATTTTTTTGGGGGGGGGGGGGGGGGGGGGTGGGCTGGGACCCCCCTCCCCCCAAGCCACCCCCTGGCACCGCCTATGATCCTAGATAAACTTCATTTGCATGTGTTGTTTTAAATTGATTTGCGCAAACATGCCCATTGACTACTTGACTCATAGTTCATATTTTAGGGTGTGACAATCACATTTAACTCATTCATCCCCTTATTCTCTAGAATATTCTAGATGTTCGATTCTACTTTGGATAGGTTCTTCCATTCCTTATTTGAGTATTAAACATCTTTTAATTACCTAATAAAAGGGTCTAGGGTTCGAAACCTAGTTTTTCAAGATCTGGGGCTTTTTGAGAATTTATTTCCGAGAATCCTGAAACTCATTTTTTTTTTTATGTGTTTTAAGGTTTGTTTATCATTTTTCTTTGGACTTCAACTCTATGCGATTTGTTCATTGATTTTTCGAAGCTCTAATGCTTTTTTTCACTTTTGTCATTGATTTCATTACCTTTGCATTTGATTGACAGTTTTTCTATGTAATTGATTTTCATTGGGTCATTATCTATTATTTGGGAGCTAGTCTAGACATTTCTTGATTTTCAATGAAAATATGTCATACTGAGCGTTTAACTGATTTGTCATTGATATGGTTGTTGATCCTTCCACCAACTAGATCTCATGTTACAGTATTCCTCCGAGGACTGGCTTTGCCATACGTCCTGCTCACATTAAGAGAATTCCTCAATGTGAGGGGAGCTTTTTCGTTTGTCAACTTCTATAATCCCTTCGTCACCAACTACGATGAATTTCTCAATGTTTCATGAGTTCTATACAAACCATGTTGCGATTTTTGAGGCTTGATGACTCTTACCACATTCATTCGTGGTTATGATATTATTCTAACTGAGAATGTTCTTGCATCATATCTATGAATTTCATGAGTCGATGATGCTCAACTTTTCCATTAATCGACAGTGATAGCTCTCATCATGCCCTAACTTCATTATTAACGGTTAGAGAATTTTAGTTCGGAAAATATTTACTTTGGTATATTTACGTTAGTCCTCGATATACTGCCATTAACACCGTTGTGGCCTGTTTTCTATTTCCTAGAGGTATGGCTCATGATTTTCATTTTAACATATGTAGGGTGATACATGTTATCTCTTTGAATCTCGCCTTATGTTTCCATCCTTGATCGTAATTCTAATTAGGTGAGGTGCATCTGAGGTGGTCCTGGAGGCCTTACCTTTTGGTCAGATGATTACCAAACACCTTTAATCAATTAGGGTTTCGAGAGTTTTGGGTGCATTAACACAGACGTCATTTGTTCTTTCATCAGGACGTCCATGTTTTCTTCTATGTGATAGACTACAAATATATCTCTTACAATTCTTATCATTAATCTATAGGATGATAATGTCACTAAGGCTGCTGCAACTCAACGTAACCCGACACTAGATCCAACACTAACACCAGCGCCGATACTATCACCACGCTTGAACCTCGTCCAATGTGTCCATATGTTCGTTAGACACCCAAAACATAAATAGAGTCCTTCTTTTGGGTTATCATGTCCACGCATGGCCACATTATGAATCGGTTGATAGTTTGAAAGAGCGATTAAATCATCACTTCTGGTGATTCATCGGGACATTGATTTTCTGATTCGATGATATTTTATGCTTGATCGGTGAGGCTTGGATCCTTTTGGCCTATTATCTAGGGTTACGGTGCATCCATCTCCAATTAGTATTTATGTTCATGCTAGTACGTCATCACCTACTCATACTTAGTCTCCTTCTTAGATGGGCGATATTGATGATTCAAATGATGATTAGAGTATAGGGGCTACTTACACAGAGATCTTATCATTTGACTAATGATAGGGTTTATGTTTGATCCTAGCTGTTGTATTCCTGGCAAGTAGTGGTGTGTTCCTGATTGATATCCTTTGTTGATAAATTTGATACGTGTTGTGGATTTTAAAGTTCCATTTATTTTTGGAGCATTTTTTGTAAAATTCCATATTTTTTGTAATTTATTAAGTAATAAAATTTAAGAATAATTATGTAATATGGATTATATTTAAATTGTATAAACTTTACTATAATTTAATTGTAAAAAGTAATATATATATATATATATATATATATATATATATATATATATATATATATATATATATATATATATATATATATATATATATATATATATATTACTTTTTACATTTAAATTATAGTAAAGTTTATACAATTTAAGAATAATTATGTAATATGGATTAATACACACCATCATACATCCTTATTTCTTTTTAAACAAAAAGGACTAGAGAAACCTAAGGGAAGATGTTAATCTTGATGAATTCGCAGCCTGATATGGCATCTAATTGTTCGTTTTTTTCTTTCAACTCCACGGGCATCATGCTATATGGTTCCTATAATGTAGGTGCGGCATTAGGTAAAAGCTCAATGTTAAACTCAATTTCCATATGTAGAGGAAATCATGGAAACTCTTCGACGAAAACATCTTCAAATTCCATGGCAATAGGAACATCTCTTAATGCCATTGCAGACTTATCACTGTCTTTTATACTGGCTAAATCATTGTAGAATTCACCATTTAACATTTTCCTAGATCTGAAATTGATATCATCAAAGGCTTCTTATTTGATTTATTTACTGTAATACTCACCTCGGCCTCTACAGGTTTACCAAGGATGAACTCTTTCCTAACACAATCAATTCTAGTGAAGTGGTTGGACATCCATTCCATGCCTAAAATAATATTAAACTCCTCCATATTTAAGATAATTAAATCAACTTCAAAATGTTGGTCTTCTATTTCTTTTGCACGTTCTTTAATGATTGTGTTGGCCTCTATAGAAACTCCTACTAGGGTTTCAATTTCTAACAAAGGGCTTAAAGTTTAAAGCCTCATCTTTATCATTTGATGAAAATTAGTAGAAACAAAAGTGCATATGGAATTAAAATCAAAGAATGTGTAAGAATTTTTATTACCTACAGTAATAATACCTTTTATAACGTCCTTGACCCTTTCATCACCTTAACATTCTGAGCAAAAACTCTCGTAAGAGCCAGTGGCTTCTCCGCATCTTTCTGTTGCACTTTGCAATATTTATCGTTGTGGCTTATCTTGCCACAGTTGTAATAGCTCATTCCTAAGGGGTAACCCTTGAAAATGTGTCCCTTCATTCCCCAGTTAAAACAAGTGACATTAAAAGTATCAATCCATCTTAGTTCCCTTATTTACTCCTTTTTCTTCTCCCTTTTATGTCTTACACCTTTTTAAATTCTTATTTGACAATCTGAGCCACTTCCACTAACTCATTATATTTCCATAGCCTTAACACAATAACCTCGAGGCCATATTCCATACATTTTTCAAACATCATGGCCTTCCTCTCTATATTGACGACACGAGGGGAAAAGTGTGATAATTTTTATGAATGATGGAGGTAACCAAAAATGGATCCCATTTGATCTCTATACCAATACTATGAATCTTATCAAGGAGCCATGGAACATTTTTTATTTATTGTTTTCAACATGTAGAACATGTTCTCCTTTATTTTATTTAAGATTATTTCTAACAAAGGTTATATTCTCAGTTACATTACAAAAGTGTTTGGGATAAGTAAGAAATAAAAAAAAAATCTCTTATGTGTCTGATCTTATTACAATTATCCCATTCTTACATTTTAGTCTATGTATGTGATGATTATTTTTTGGAGAAATTTTTTCAAAATGGTAAATGGTAACGCCCGCGGCCTTTCCCTATTAGGTCTTGGGGTTATTTATCTTGATCACATATAAAAAGGATTTAAATGTAATAATAAGGAAAACTTATTTGTCCGCGGCATTTAAGAGACCTCGTTCTCACTATCAGTGTTGACAAAACATCCATTTACAAAAATTGATAAAACATAAATTAAAAAGGATCATTCTCCACACACAAATTTATCTAAATGGCAGTCAAAATCTTTAATACATGTATACATAATCCCTTAGTTCCTTGCAATAATATTTTAACATGACCAAAAACTAAATAGGGGGATACAAGAAAAATATGAAATCTAGAAATATATATAGATATTTCCGAACTAAAATTGAGCTTCACACAATCTCCTTCACGTCCTCTATTAACGTCTGGAGCCTAAAAACTTGTCCATGGCTTCTCATCCGTAGGAAAGAAAGGAATATAAACGAATGAGATCAAATAGCCCACTAATGCGTCAATCAAAGTCCTTAGTCCACCTGCCAGTGTTAGTATCCCCCCCCCCCCCCCCCCCCCCCAAAAAAAAAAAAAATAGAGTTCCTGGAAAAAATATATACTAACAAAGCTATGAAACTATATTGATTAAGAAGATTTACAATAAGAATATATATAAAGGAAAAAATTACGTTTAATTCTAAACCCCTCATAATAATCTGAGGTCCCAAGGAACAAACTCCCGTCGTCTACCACTCCGCGACTTCCCCCAAGGATCAATCCCCCTTTGTTGTGACCTATAGTCTTAAGTCTATATTTTATGGCCTTAGACTTAGCAATATTTGCGACCCTATTCTATGTCTATATTGAACTAGTTACGACACCAGCCACAACCTCCTCTCCTGCACAATTAAGGGGTGAGCAATTCGCAGCTTGCTATTAACTCAACACCTTTGGACAAGCTTTGCTAATGAAGCAAGCCCCACTACTAGTCTAAGATCAATATCCTTGTATCTAGTTATTTTGACCTTAAGAACAAAGTAAGAGTCTATATTCAAACATAACGCATTGGCTAGGCATAATAATGTGGCGGCCTTAACATCAAATCTCAGCCCAAACACTCAACCCCATATTGCCTATGTATGCAACCTAAACAAAGGATTTAGAACTCTCTATATTCAAATAATAAGGGAAATTTAGTAAAATGGATGTTTTGAAGTAGAATCAACACGTAACCTAGATTTCCAAATATCCAACTAGAATCCGTAATAAAATCTCATAATATCAATATAAGTATCCTCAAAAGACATGTCACTACAAGGCAATAAATCCATAGTAAATCCTTAAAATAAATCTCAACAATAAAACGAATAGTAAAAATCTATATCATTTAATCTCAAATAACTCATAAATCACGATGAACACTAAAACTCCATGTCCTAAAAACCAAAAAAACACATAAAGCTATGAATAATGAAACTCCGTAGACTGTAAACCTAGAAAACTCGTAAATACACTAGGGGTACATCTTATTCAAATGAAAGAAAGGAAAATAGCGTTTACTAAAGGAAAAAAGGAAGAGGATAGATTCCTTACAAGTAGGACTTACACTGATGCCTAATAAAAGTTTGCCACCTTCAACCGCCTCATTTTCTCTATTAAATAGTATGCCTACATGGACTTTTATAGAAACAATTTATTCTCACATCAAAATGACACTTTTCTACCTCTATTGTGTGAACTGGGGTATCTATTAGCTTTTGGAAGCATTCCAAGTGTTTTAATTTTATAGTAAACGCTAGGAAACCTACAATTTCCACTTATGTTCTTAAGTTTCAATAAATACCCCTTCAAAAATTATTATAGATGTTTAAAATTGGTTTGAAAGAAATGACTCTATTTGTCCTCTTAAACTTGTGTTGGGATCTACACAAACCTTCGTGGTGTAAACCACGTGACCACCACTCACTATATATGTTATTACTCCAGAGTTCAAATCCATTCATGATGTCCCCATGCACGAGACTCATGACAAGACCTCTACTATAGCCGCGAGCTTTTAAGGATTTAGTGTCATGACATAAATTATCTTTGACTTGAAGAAATAATCAGTAAGTTGATCTTTCTTATGAAAATAGAAACAAATGTTATCATTTTAAAGTTTCCTTTCTGGTGATATTTGATTTATGTTCATCAAAGTACGAATAATAACATTACTATCCTTCAAATGATTCATTTTACCATGTTTTCTTTGCTTTTTAAAATTTTGGGAAACACATCTCAAATTAGACGAGTAATTAAATAATGATGCTTTGACATGTAGAGTTTCTCCTATAGCAATGTATTGATTGATAAAATTCAAGTCCTTTCTAATATCTTCAATTTTCTAAAATCTTTGCATTGAATTCTACATAATTTTTAAATTCCTCTATCATAATGTTCATAGACGTGGTTAAATAATCTATTTCCATTTTCAAGGTAGACATAATCTCATCCTCCAAAAACTCACCCTCCCCCAAAGGAAATTACTAGTATTTTTTTAGATCATCAAGAAATTATAAGAAGCAATAAAATTCCAAATATAGAGATCTAATTTTAGGAAAAAAGAATGTCCATGAGTTTCTATAGATTGCATTAATTCATTTTCTATCTTAACAAGGGTTAGATTAGTAAAAAATTTAGATTTCTCGAGGGCCTTAATATCAATATGTAATCGGAAGAGACATAATGTTCATTTTCTTTGACGGACTTTTTTTTCCCAATTTTTTTACGTTCTTGGAAATCAGATAGTGTTTTAATAATTTAAAAATAAACACGTCAAGAGAAGAACATAAATCATTTTTTTTATAATCACAAATTATTTCTAAAAAAAATATTCTCATTATTATAAATGGATTATTTTAACAAATCAAAGGATGGAACAAGTCAGAAGAAAGTATGAGAATTGTCATCTCCGATAAACTCTCAATTTTGGGAACATGTGTTAACACCCATGCCACGCACACACTCAGTAGTCATTGATATGTTTACACTTATAAAAATGAGTTCTAGCTATGATTATAATTAAGAGTTAAAGTTCGGAAAGTGAAGTGGACACAGGATACCCAAATATACGTAATATGTGTAGAAAAAGACAATGTTTATATTAATTGCTTTGATGGAACAACAAGAGTAACGTAGGTCTATGTGATAAAATATTTACCAATTATATCACACCAAATTTTATCTTCAATGTTAGGTAATTTAATCTAAATGTGGAAAAAATAAATAATTCACACAAAATTAAGGTATATGAGGAAAAACCCACAATGGGTGTAGATACCAAATTCTAGGACCCCATAAGTCTCTCCTTAGACCCCTAGCACTTCCAATTTCTATCGAAAACCTAGGTCGCACTCCGAGTCCTGATTTAGAGGCCATCGAGTGCTCTCAGGCCCCGAGTTGACCCCAATCAACTTCACCATCAGAGAAAAATATCTTTAATACTTCTAAGGTAACTGAAACCCTTTTCCAATAGTCCACCCTGTGGGTAAAACAGCATAACAGTTCAGACAGACGATCAGTTTTCCCCGTAAAATTGATCTAGAGGCCACCGGGGGCTCTCGAACTTTGTTTGACAAAATTCAACTCTTCATTTCTAACGAGACTAGATGAATCTTTCAAGGGCACTGAATAACCTTTCTAATGATCTCCCCATGAACGATTCAGATCTACGGTACGAACAAACGACCCGTTTTACTTTGAGAGGTCATCGAACTCTTTCGGGACTTGATTGACAAAGGTTAACTTTACGAACCGAGTGAAACTCTTTGGAATGTTGAAGTACATCTCCTAACATTTATAAAGGTCTACCCTGTGTGAGATTCTGACTTACAATACGAATGAACGATCTCCTGTCCAAAAGACCAAAGTGAGCTTCTGAGACACATTTGACCCAAAGTCAACTTTCGGACCCCGGAGCGCTCCAAAGGACTCTCGTAGGTATCTGTAGTACATTTCTAATGGTATGTCTCATTCACGATTCAGATTAACAGTTTGTGCGCTACAGTCATTTTTCTCAAAAAGTCTACACGACACTACCAATCGACAGGTTCTGAACCCTTCCACTCGGTATAATGTCAAGGGTTACCTGTCGATAGGCACACCCTAGGGTAGGCCGATAGGCACCCCCTTTGACCTATATATATAGGCCATAACCTCACTCCTAATGCAGAGAAGAAATTCATTAGTATAAGTGATCTCAACAACATGCTCCCTAAATCAAAGAAGTTCCATAAGAGAAGTTCCATTCAAGCCTAAATACCCATCTTTTGACACCCAATTTGGAAAATATCCTTCTCTCTCAACAACATTCATCAATATTCAAAGGAGTTCATCAAAGATCAAAGATCAACATCCAAGGAAGGTCCCATTCCTTCTCCATCTCTTTTAATCTCTTGCTTTTTCATAAGTTACATTAGATTCATAATATAGTTTCACTTTAGTTAATACATATTAACATCTAAACTTTTATTAGTATATTGCACGTACTTTATTGTCCATAAAAAATCCAAAAACAAATAAAAAAGGGTTAGACCCATAAATTTCGAACGGAATTGTCCATCACGCTTTTTCCAAAATCAAAAACACATTTTCTACACATACGCACATAATAAAATTCCATTCAAATATATGGGATAAACCCCACCCCTACTACATTTGAACAACGTGGACTTTGATGCCCTTATCGGCTATGTAGGCATCTTGAATTAAAATTCGACTCGAGTCCAATTTTTCCAATTTCTCCAATTTTCTAAATTACCTTAAATCCCCCACTTTCATAATTATCACACCTTTACATATAATATGCTTGTTATCTTTTCATCCAACACATATTATTGTATCTCAATAATGATAAATATCGTAATGAACGATCATTTTCTATCTTATACATTTATTATTATTTTGGGAATATTCTTATGGATGACTTCACCCTACCTTTTCCATGGTATGGGTCGAATGATTCCAATATCCATTATATAAACACATACACACACTTGACGGGGATTAAGGAAAATATTAAAATATTCCCATGAGAGAACAAAAGGGAGATATGGATGCCTAACACCTTCCCATTCTATGACTTAGCCCCCGGACCTCAGATCTATTGGTTTCGTATGCATAAGTTGTCCTTGATGCCGCTCTCTCGAAGTGGCAACATGTTCTTTTGCATGTTTTATGCAAAATAGGTTGGGGACTCCATCTCTTTACATTCACCCGACACCGACGAGGGTCAAAGAACATTTTGAAGAGGTGTGTGAGACCACGATACAGTTCTTTCTCGAGGGATCTCCCCCGAATGCCTAACCCTAGATGGCCACAGTGGCGACTCTGCTGGGGACATATATTTTTAAGAGAGTTAGAGTCAGTTTGCATGGGTGTTTTATTTTACTGTATATCCCCCTATTTTCATGTTCCCCTTTATTATTCATATATACCTCATGCTTATGCTATTATTCACACACTTGTAGAAGACTCTCCATGTACACTTCACCCCACGTTCCCTTGGATCACGTATATGTGACACCCCGACTAATTAAATACCGGGTAGCTACTCCTTTATTAAATTAATTCAAAATGCCAAGTTGGCTCAGTTAATAGCATCACTGTCGAAAACATTTTAATATTACTAACCACCTAGTATTTAAAAAGCAAGTTGTCAAATTTTAATTTAAGTCTGATTAACATGCAACAAATGTAATGAAGAAATAAATAACACCATTCACCATACTGAAGTAAAACGAATAACCATCACAATAGAGTAAATAAAGTCTGGAGGAAAACTCCTCACTACAATCCCATAACTGAATTAAATAACCGAATACTGAAATAATACATGCCAAAGTCTGAAAACTGAAATGTAAAAGCTGTCTCTAAATAGAAATGGGCAACATGCCCTACAACCGATAGATAGTGACTCTGGAATCCAAAAGATAGAAGCGTCTACATGCAAATCCCTATAGCTTCCGCAAACCGCTACAGCTCGTCACCTGAATGAATATCCTATGCTTGGTGTCCTTGTGGCTGGGCACCTAAAATGGTTTTACAAAGAAAAAGAGATTTGAAAAGCAAACGGGTCAGAGCCCGAATGTGGAGTTATATTTTAAAAACCTGCAAGTGCTTTAAAAACATTTAAATCATTAAATGCAAAGTACATGTTAGGACGTACACTCGCATGATATTCTCACCTCTCGTCTAACTGTGCACTCCTAACGTAAGTACCCACCTATAACGACCCATACTACTAGCTAAGTGATAACATAACTAGCTAGACTGCCAAAGGTTCTACCGATATTACTCGGTTCCATTTACCATAACCACGCTCGTAATTAAATAGGGGTTTAACGTAAACTCAGTTACTAAATATGCCATATATATAACTATCAGTTAACTCATTATATATCTCGAAACAACACCGTAATATATATACAACATTAACATGAGGATTCCCATTAATTTAAATGTATATTATCACATCGTAAATATACAATATAAGCACCCCGAGAACTAAGCTGCGGTGCACACATACTCTGCTATCCATCCCGGTACATCACGTACATAAGGATCACATATTCCGAATCTCTCAGGAATAGTTCAGATAGCACAAATCACAAATAGTGGAGGCGAACACAGTCACCATCACATGGGTCACGCACATACCTACGCTCCCATGATCAGCAGACTTATTAATATCACAATAAGTCCTTCTATGACCTATGTTCATCGAGGTACCAGTCTATATCCCCCCCGTAGGCACACAAGGATTAGAGGGTCCTAAGCGAACGCAACCTCCCGTGATAGCAAGTATGGTAGGTATGTCGTACACACAATCCATATACTAATACTAAGTAAACACACATCTTTGTAATACCGTATTTTAATCGTAGTACGTATCGCATTCTCGCACTAACTATAATTATCACAATTTATACTATTTCGGTTTGTAATTATACGCGCTATAATTTCTCACGTCGTAGTAGACACTCACGTCTCAACCCAAACCGTCCATGTAATACAACTCTCGTATGTAAATTCCTCCTAATAAATGCCCAAATGTCCCAATTCTATCACTATATCATCAAAGGAATGCTATCTATATCCTCAAACAAGTTTACGGGTCTCCAAAAATCGAAACAGTCCAAAAAGGACCAAACTGTCAACTCGTTAGAAGTCTCGTTCGAACGAGACTGTTCGAACGAGATTCCTCTGCCAACTCGTTAGAGGTCTCGTTCGAACGAGACTGTTCGAACGAGATCCCAGTTCGTTCGAACGAACTGTTCCTTCTAACGATATCTCGTTCGAACGAGATATCAAACGAAATCCATTTTCGTTAGCAGCGACTGGTCAACTCGTTAGAAGCTCGTTCGAACGAGTTCGTTCGAACGACCTGGGTAGGGGCTTCTAACGAGGTGCCAGATTCGTCCCAGATTTCCCCCTTCCTCGTTTTTAACCATTTTAACACTTCTAATCTCATTCAAAGTTCATCTCAAACAACGTTTTATGGTCTCTAAGTGGTCCTAAACATATTCAAGTCAACTACTAACATCTTTTCAAGGGTTAAATCTCTTCAACATTAAATAACATATGAATTCCTACACTTTCCCCCAATTATCTCAAGAACATGAACCCTAACATTTTGAATCATGAATTAACCCAACAAAATCCGTTTTAATTTCTGTTCAATCATGTATATCATCAATAAAAACATCTACCTATCATTCTACATGCAATCCTTCTCAAATTTCTCAAGTTCTATGATCTAAACTACACGGGTTTTCATATTTTATCAAGAACAAACCATAAATCCGAATTTCTAACATGGAGGGAACATTCTCTGAAATTAAATGGAATAAAGTCACTTGCCTTGGTTTGATTTCTGACTTTGGTGTAGGTTGATGATGTTTTTCTGCAGAATTTCCTCTCTCCAAGCTCCTTCTCCAATGGTGGCTTAAGGTGGCTAGGGTTTGATTTGGGGAAGATTGTAAACCTAATGTTAGCCTCCGTAGCTTAAAGGGTTGATATGGGTTGGTTAGTGGGCCTTGTGGGTTTAATCCACATCAGATTTACATCTCTAATTTTCGTCACTTTTAATTCCTCAAAATGTAAAATTACCAAAATACCCTTTAAGTTGCCGGTATGGCCTAAAAATACCCCGGGACCCAAACTATACCCCCGGCTAGTGTTTTCTGACTATCTCGACCCTTCCGGACGCGTTGGCGCACTCAAAACGACCATACGGATTATAGATTTTAAATTCACTTTTATTATCAAAATATTATACCGTGACGCGGCGGTCCCACGCGTCTCACAAAATTTCCAAATTGCCGTATATAAATCTCACGACAAATTTTATAATACCAAATACATATATAATCATATATGCACATAATCAAGTACCAATTCGCATCTCATTAGTATTTATAGCCCGGATTAATTATCAATTAATACGCATTTAATTAATTAATCCCAAAAATAAATATAGTCAAAAGTGCGGGGTATTACATACTTCCCCCCTAATAACTGAATTTCGTCCCGAAATTCGAAACTAGAAAGTACCTGCTAAAAACAGCTCTGGATAACGCTCGCGCATCTCATCCTCGCGCTCCCATGTGGACTCCTCGACATTGTGATGTCGCCACTGAACACGCACTAACGGGATTATCTTTGACCGCAGTTTCCTCTCGCTTCGGTCCAAAATAGCAATTGGCCCCTCCTCGTAGGAGCTATCTGGCTGGAGATCGATGTCCTCCATAGCAATGTGAGAATGTGCCAAATTATCTTTAAGGTATTTCCTCAGCGAGGAAATATGGAACACGTCGTGAATCCGATGCAAGTGCTCCGGTAGTCCAAGTCTATACGCAACCGGTCCGATCCGCTCAATAATAGGAAACGGCCCCACGTACCTTGGTGCCAACTTCCCCTTCTTCCCGAATCGCATAATCCCCTTCATCGGAGAAACCCTGAGCAAAACCTGGTCCCCCACTTGGAACTCCCTGAAAAACCTCTTCGCATCAGCATAACTCTTCTGCCTGTCTTGAGCTACTCGAATGCGACTCCGAATCAACTCAATCCTTGCCGAAGTATCCTGAATCACTTCCGGCCCAAGTAGTTTGTTGTCCCCCACTTCTAACCAACATGCTGGGGAACGACAAGGCCTACCGTATAATGCCTCAAATGGAGCCATGCCAATAGTTAACTGATAGGAGTTATTGTAAGCAAACTCTACCAGTGGAATGTACTGCTCCCATCCACCCCCGAAGTCAATAATGCACATGCGTAGCATGTCCTCCAACATCTGATTGGTGCGCTCTGTCTGCCCATCGGTCTGCGGATGATAAGCCGTACTCAACCGCAATTCCGTGCCCATTGCCTCCTGGAAACTCTCCCAAAACCTCGAAACAAATATCTTGTCTCTGTCAGACACGATATTTAGGGGCACACCGTGAAGTCTCACAATCTCTGAAATGAAGAGCTGGGCATACTGTCCCGAAGTGTAATCAGTCCTTACGGGTAAGAAGTGAGCGACCTTGGATAACCTGTCCACAATTACCCAAACGGAGTCGTGACCCCTCTGCGACGTAGGCAACCCCGTGATAAAGTCCATGGATATGCTCTCCCACATCCACACCGGAACCTCCAATGGCTATAGTAATCCTGCTGGTCTCTGATGATCCACTTTTACAAGATGACAAGTGGCGCATTTCGAGACAAACTCAGCGATATCTTTCTTCATACCGCTCCACCAATACTGCCGTCTCATGTCTTGGTACATTTTGTCCCCTCCGGGATGTACCGCGAACGGTGAGCCGTGCGACTCTGCCATAACATCGTGTCGCAATTCCTCTCCTTCCGGAACTACCAATCTCCCATTGAAGCGTAATCCCCCGTCGGAGCTAACGGTATAGGATTCGGCTCCCTCTGCTAGTAATCGAACTATCTGCTCCTGACAGAACGAGTCATTAGCCTGTGCCCGTACTACTTTCATTACAATCTACGGTGTAACGGTCATCACAGACATGAAAGATCGGGCCACTGCATCCTGGTGTCCCAATTCCTTCCACTTAGCTTTCCACACCTCTGCCACCTCATCTGCTGGCCTGCGGCTCAACGCGTCTGCTACCACGTTAGCCTTACCCGGGTGGTACTGGATGTCGAACTGGTAGTCCTTCACAAATTCAAGCCACCTACCCTGCCGCATATTCAATTCCTTCTGCGTGAACAGATACTGTAGTGACTTGTGGTCCGTGAACAGCTGAAACTTCTCCCCCAAAAGATAGTGCCTCCAAATCCGTAAGGCAAATACCACTACCGCCAACTCCAAATCATGTGTGGGGTAATTCTTCTCATGAGGCTTAAGTTTACGGGAAGCATAAGCTATGGCCTGTCTCTCCTGCTGCAATACACCTCCCAGTCCTTGCAAAGACGCATCGGTGTAAACCAAATACTCAACTCCCGGTCTCGGCAATGCTAACATAGGTGCTGAGGTCAACTTGTCCTTCAATTCATCGAATGCCAACTGACAGACATCACTCCAAATGAACGGCACACCTTTACGAGTAAGATGTGTCAAAGGACCTGCTATCTCCGAGAAACCCCGAATAAACCTCCTGTAGTATCCTGCTAGACCCAAGAAACTACGAATCTCCATTGGCATCGTGGGCTGTCCCCACTCCCTCACCGCTGATACCTTCCCTGGATCGACAGATATTCCCTGGTCGGAAATAATGTGACCCAAGAACTGGACTTCCTTCAGCCAAAACCCGCACTTCTCATATTTTGCATACAGCTCGTTCTGACGAAGTGTCTGCAAAACCTGCCTCAAATGCTCGGCGTGCTCCTCCTCTGTCTGAGAGTAAACCAGAATGTCATCAATTAATACAATGACAAACTGGTCTAGGAAATCCCTGAACACTCTGTTCATCAAGTCCATAAACACTGCTGGAGCGTTGGTCAAGCCGAAAGGCATAACCCGAAACTCGTAAGAACCATATCTCGACAAGAACGCGGTCTTCGAGACATCCTCCTCCCTGATTCGCAACTGATGGTAACCCGATCTCAAATCAATCTTCGAGAAGAAAGAAGCTCCTCTCAACTAGTCGAATAAGTAATCGATTCGACGCAACGGATACTTATTCCGTATCGTAACCTTATTCAACTCTCGGTAGTCCACACACAATCTCAGTGAACCATCCCTCTTCTTCACAAACAAAACTGGAGCGCCCCAAGGTGAGGTACTCCTGCGAATAAAGCCCTGCCCTAACAGCTGCTCTATCTGATCCCGTAGCTCTCGCATCTCAGCTGGAGCCATACGGTACGGTGCACGTGCTATAGGTCTCGTACCCGATAGCAAATCTATAACGAAGTCTATCTCTCGACTGGGTGGTAAGCCTGGTATCTCCTGAAACACATCTGAATACTCCCTGACAACCGGGATCGAATCCAAAGGAATCACAACCTCCTTAGAGGTATCCTCCTCAATGTAATACAGATGAGCGGTCGATCCTCCCTCTGGGCGAGGCATCGCCACTACAAACATCTCTTGCCCCGGAATGGCAAAAACAATGCTCCCGCTGAAGCAATCAATTATGGCCCTATATGCTACGAGCCAATCCATACCGATGATCACATCGTGAACATGCATGTCTAACACTAACATGTCTGCATGCAATACCAAACTACCAATCTCTAACCCCACTCCCCGGCATATAAAGAAAATAAGTGACCCACTCCCTAATGGTGAGTCGACACACGTCACTGTGCTCTCTGCCGTAGCTAACAATCCTAAAGCTTTCGCGAAGTGTGTAGCTATAAAACAGTGTGTAGCACCCGTATCAAATAACACCCGACCCATAGTGCCATGGATAGGATACGTACCCTCGATCACGGGAGGTGCCTGTGGAACTGCAGCCTGGTGAACGTTGTAGACACGTCCATACTGTAGTTGCCCCTGCTGAGCTGGGACTGCTGGAATGGGTGGCAATGCTGCCATCTGTGGCGGTGCGGGAAGAGCGGCGGGAAACATAGGTCTCTGTGGCTCCTGGCGAGCACCCTGCTGCTGCTGCTGTGGGGCCCTGCCCCTATCAGGACAATCCTGTTTCTTATGGCCAGTCTTGCCACAAGTAAAGCACTTCCCTGGGAAATTCCCTCCCCTTTGCCCCTGCTGTCCCCGACCCTGGTGGCCGTTACCGTTCCTCCCTTGGCCCTGCTGGCCCTGATGAAACTGCTGCCCATTCTGTCCCTGTTGGCCCTGATGGCCGTTTGGACCCTGATGGCCCTGACGGAAACCTCCCTGTCCCTGCCTGTAGTTCCGTGACCGGAACCTCTTATTATCGCCCTGCTCATTCTGCCTCTGCCCCTGACCAGATTGTGCCCCGCTGGCACCATGTCCTCCAGTCCTGCCCTGATGGCTAGACTCCCCCGACCGCTTGCCCTCGGCCATATGAAAATGGTGGTCCTGGCAGTGCAATAATGCAGCGTTAACCACATCAGAATACGTGGCCAACGATAGGTTCCCTAGCAGATGCTGACGGATCCTCCAATTCAACCCATCGGTGAACTTCTCAACCTTCTTCTTCTCTGTTGGAATCTCGTCTGGAACGATATTCAACAGGTTAGTGAACTCGGCCTCATACTCGGCCACTGTCTTGCCTTCCTGCTTCAGACTCATCAACTTCCTCCTCATCTCTGTATGAACTGCGGACGGAAAGTACTTGCGGTCGAACCGCACCCAGAACTCCTGAATCGTGAGGGTATCCCTCTCCTCCGTGGTGGTAATAGACTCCCACCACTGTAGTGCAAATCCCACTAGCTTGAAAGTAGCTAGCACCTATTTCTGAATATCAGTGCACTCATGCATCCTCAAATGCCTCTGTATGTCCTTCCTCCATTGGCTCGAGACTACCACGTCTGAGCTACCTGCAAACTCTGGCGGATGCGCTTTCTGAAAAGCGTCTCGTACACGCTCCCAAGCAGACGGGAATGCATTAACCTATGCTGGCGCGGCAACCGGTGCCTGAGGCAGTGCCTGCTGAATCACGACAATCGCGGCATTTACCGCTTGGGCTACTATAGCAGCAACCTCAGCGGCGTTCATCATGCCCTGAATTGGAGCGGGCTGGGGTTCGGGCATTGCATTCCTGGGAACTCGTCGTGCACGTCGTGGAGGCATCTAAAATAAGAACAAAGTTTATAAGTTCACGGTTATAAACTTAATATAGCTGAAGAACGAAGCATACACAAAAAGAGTACAACAGACCTAAAATATAGGGCTCTATATCAAAGAAACGTAGCGGAAACGTAATAGCCGTACAGATCCTAAAGGACACTAGAACCTGATGCTCTGATACCACCTGTGACACCCCGACTAATTAAATACCGGGTAGCTACTCCTTTATTAAATTAATTCAAAATGCCAAGTTGGCTCAGTTAATAGCATCACTGTCGAAAACATTTTAATATTACTAACCACCTAGTATTTAAAAAGCAAGTTGTCAAATTTTAATTTAAGTCTGATTAACATGCAACAAATGTAATGAAGAAATAAATAACACCATTCACCATACTGAAGTAAAACGAATAACCATCACAATAGAGTAAATAAAGTCTGGAGGAAAACTCCTCACTACAATCCCATAACTGAATTAAATAACCGAATACTGAAATAATACATGCCAAAGTCTGAAAACTGAAATGTAAAAACTGTCTCTAAATAGAAATGGGCAACATGCCCTACAACCGATAGATAGTGACTCTGGAATCCAAAAGATAGAAGCGTCTACATGCAAATCCCTATAGCTTCCACAAACCGCTACAGCTCGTCACCTGAATGAATATCCTATGCTTGGTGTCCTTGTGGCTGGGCACCTAAAATGGTTTTACAAAGAAAAAGAGATTTGAAAAGCAAACGGGTCAGAGCCCGAATGTGGAGTTATATTTTAAAAACCTGCAAGTGCTTTAAAAACATTTAAATCATTAAATGCAAAGTACATGTTAGGACGTACACTCGCATGATATTCTCACCTCTCGTCTAACTGTGCACTCCTAACGTAAGTACCCATCTATAACGACCCATACTACTAGCTAAGTGACAACATAACTAGCTAGACTGCCAAAGGTTCTACCCATATTACTCTGTTCGATTTAACATAACCACGCTCGTAATTAAATAGGGGTTTAACGTAAACTCAGTTACTAAATATGTAATATATATAAATATCAGTTAACTCATTATATATCTCGAAACAACACCGTAATATATATACAACATTAACATGAGGATTCCCATTAATTTAAATGTATATTATCACATCGTAAATATACAATATAAGCACCCCGAGAACTAAGCTGCGGTGCACACATACTCTGCTATCCATCCCGGTACATCACGTACATAAGGATCACATATTCCCAATCTCTCAGGAATAGTTCAGATAACACAAATCACAAATAGTGGAGGCGAACACAGTCACCATCACATGGGTCACGCACATACCTACGCTCCCATGATCAGCAGACTTATTAATATCACAATAAGTCCTTCTATGACCTATGTTCATTGAGGTACCAGTCTATATCCCCCCCATAGGCACACAAGGATTAGAGGGTCCTAAGCGAACGCAACCTCCCGTGATAGGAAGTATGGTAGGTATGTCATACACATAATCCATATACTAATACTAAGTAAACACACATCTTAGTAATACCGTATTTTAATCGTAGTACGTATCGCATTCTCGCACTAACTATAATTATCATAATTTATACTATTTCGGTTTGTAATTATACGCGCTATAATTTCTCACGTCATAGTAGACACTCACGTCTCAACCCAAATCGTCCATGTAATACAACTCTCGTATGTAAATTCCTCCTAATAAATGCCCAAATGTCCCAATTCTATCACTATATCATCAAAGGAATGCTATCTATATCCTCGAACAAGTTTACGGGTCTCCAAAAATCGAAACAGTCCAAAAAGGACCAAACTGTCAACTCGTTAGAAGTCTCGTTAGAACGAGACTGTTCGAATGAGATTCCTCTGCCAACTCGTTAGAAGTCTCGTTCGAACGAGACTGTTCGAACGAGATCCCAGTTCGTTCGAACAAACTGTTCCTTCTAACGATATCTCGTTCGAATGAGATTTCGAACGAAATCCATTTTCGTTAGCAGCGACTGGTCAACTCGTTTGAAGCTCGTTCGAACGAGTTCATTCGAACGACCTGGGTAGGGGCTTCTAACGAGGTTCCAGATTCGTCTCAGATTTTCCCCTTCCTCATTTTTAACCATTTTAACACTTCTAATCTCATTCAAAGTTCATCTCAAACAACGTTTTATGGTCTCTAAGTGGTCCGAAACATATTCAAGTCAACTACTAACATGTTTTCAAGGGTTAAATCTCTTCAACATCAAATAACATATGAATTCCTACACTTTCCCCCAATTATCTCAAGAACATGAACCCTAACATTTTGAATCATGAATTAACCCAACAAAATCCGTTTTAATTTCTGTTCAATCATGTATATCATCAATAAAAACATCTACCTATCATTCTACATGCAATGCTTCTCAAATTTCTCAAGTTCTATGATCTAAACTACATGGGTTTTCATATTTTATCAAGAACAAACCATAAATCCGAATTTCTAACATGGAGGGAACATTCTCTGAAATTAAATGGAATAAAGTCACTTGCCTTGGTTTGATTTCTGACTTTGGTGTAGGTTGATGATGTTTTTTTGCAGAATTTCCTCTCTCCAAGCTCTTTCTCCAATGGTGGCTTAAGGTGGCTAGGGTTTGATTTGGGGAAGATTGTAAACCTAATGTTAGCCTCCGTAGCTTAAAGGGTTGATATGGGTTGGTTAGTGGGCCTTGTGGGTTTAATCCACATCAGATTTACATCTCTAATTTTCGTCACTTTTAATTCCTCAAAATGTAAAATTACCAAAATACCCTTTAAGTTGCCGGTATGGCCTAAAAATACCCCGGGACCCAAACTATACCCCCGGCTAGTGTTTTCTGACTATCTCGACCCTTCCGGACGCGTTGGCGCACTCAAAACGACCATACGGATTATAGATTTTAAATTCACTTTTATTATCAAAATATTATACCGTGACGCGGCGGTCCCATGCGTCTCACAAAATTTCCAAATTGCCGTATATAAATCTCACGACAAATTTTATAATACCAAATACATATATAATCATATATGCACATAATCAAGTACCAATTCGCATCTCATTAGTATTTATAACCCGGATTAATTATCAATTAATATGCATTTAATTAATTAATCCCAAAAATAAATATAGTCAAAAGTGCGGGGTATTACAGTATATCAACATGTTGCACACATCACTTAGGAATCCATGCTTCGGTGTCAGTAGAACACACCTCCACTTGTATATATCCGTGCTCACTTATCACACACTGACTTATAGATAGTTACACATCACTCACACATCACTTAGCCAGATTTAATATAGCTTCAGTATTTGTACTTGTACCTTGCTCCCTGTTTGGCATGATCAAGAAAAAGATACTCTCTCCATAAGATACTAATAAAATAATCATGCATGATTTCCAAAACATCACTAAAGAGCATTGCTATTGACCAAATTTTTTTCCCATAACTGGGGAGTCACTTAGTGATGGGCGTTGGTCCGGTAGGTCGTAGTTAGCCGAAGCGATATGACTCTCACCTTCCATTGGCCAAGTACCTTTAACGCATATGGAATCATTCCCCCACATCAACTTGCTTGACTAAAGTTATGGCGGGAGGTTTATCGCAGGGAAATCAATCACGTACGTCGAGAATATCAAATTTGTTCTTACATGTACTGTCCCCACAAGGTATATAGTGAGGCAATTCACGTACACTCAGGTATATCAAATCGCTTGTCCACATGTACTGATTTCCCTTAAAAGAAAAACGTATATCGTGGAAGTCACGCCAAAGGGAGAAACACCTTCCAATTAACCCAACCAATGCATACCCTCATATAGGTGTCAACCCTTGGACACACATATTAAATTATCGATATTTACTCTAAAATCTCCCAAAATGACGAGTCGGCATGCTGCCTAAATTTTTGCATAATTTTTAAAATGATAACCTGCCCGTGAGCCTAGTTACAAGTCCAAACATAACTTTATATATGTTGCAAACCCTATTTTTCCAGGCTCAGGTCTCGTCGAATATTTCATTTTGCATTTAGGCAGACATGATACAAGTGATAACCTGATAACATAATAATCATGATGAGACTCGTCTCTCATCTTTTCCTTTCTCATTTTCCAAAAAGTGTCCAAAAATATCTTTCCTTTTTAAGCAAAATTACCAAAAATATTTTTCCTACTTTTTCTTAAAAAAAATAGAAAACATTTGCGTCTTCATCTTTTCCAAAAATGTCAAAAATATATTACTCCTTTTCCAAAAATAACAAATTTCTCTTTTTCTTTTCTGAAAATAAATTCTAATTTTTCTCCTTCTCAGGTCGATCACATACCCTTATCGTAGCTCCCTATTGGCTTCGGTCTTCAGTTGAATCACCCTGTAGTTCTGCAGTCCCCTTTGTTGCTCCGAGTTCGAGACTCACTCACCTTTCATGGAGAACACAGATCAAGTGAATAATGTATTACCGAATTTATTGACGGTTCTGGCTCAGCTCACTACCAAAATTGACAATCTTCAAATCGAGGTTCATGAGATACAAAGAAACTAGGTCCCTATTCCCGAAGATCCTGAGGTCATTTTCCCTCGTGCAATGGGTCCGCTTACTACCGAGCCTATTTGGGTTCCATAAGAATACCATCATGCTCCACGTGTTCCTCCTACTAATGGGTTGCCACAAGCCTAGCTTCCTATGACAAACCTTTCTCAGACTGGGGTTAGTTTACCCTTAATTGTTGATCTAAAAGAGGAAGAACTAAAAAAGGTCAAGAAAGACCTCAAGATGTTGACCAAGATATTTGACCAGGTCAGGATCTCTGGGAACTACATGTTACTGAAAAAATTTAAAATGCCCAATATCGAGAAGTTTGGAGGCAGTGGACCCCCGCTCATTCATCTCTGTACCTGTCACCGAGCCATGACTCTCCTAGGGGCTTCCAAAAAAATAATGGCTCAGATGTTCTAGAAGACTTTGAAAGATGTCACCCTCCATTGGTTCCTATCCCTTGAAGAATCCAGAATCCGCAGTTGGAAAGATGTTTTCCGTGAGTTCGTATCACAGTACAAGTACAATGAGGAGCTAAAGTTTACCCGTCGTCACTTAGAGCTACTTAAACAGAACCCTGGGGAATTAATTAGCAACTTCATAACAAGATGGAGAGAAAAAGCATCTACCATAACCAATCAACCTTCCAAATAAGAACAAGTCAACATTGTGAAGAAGAACTTCCTACCCCATGTTCGAGCAATAATAGTAGGACCATACTACCCTCACTTTTGAGCCCTCCAAGAACGAGTAGGAGGAATTGAAGAAGGTCTTGCGAATATAGTCGAACAGAAGGAACCTCTGGATAGTTTTCTCCTAAAAAGTTTGGAAAGACTACAATTACCACGGTTTCTACTATCAATAAAATCTCTTAGCCTGCCGCTTCGTGGGCACTGGAAAGTCTCACAAACCGAATCCGGAAAGGAATATACCGAGCTTCACGCTCCTGTCTTCAAAGTCTATCAGACCCTATTGAACTGATACCTGATTAAACCCTTGGACCCTCGTCCGTTACCAAATCCACTTATAAAAAACTTCAAACCTGATGCCCATTGTGACTTTCACTAAACTACTGGCCATACCACCGACCAATGTTTCCATTTATGAAACATAATCCAAATCCTGATTGATCGGAGTATCATCGCCCCACCATCTAATCCTAAACCAAACACTAACCATAATCCACTCCCGAATCATGCAAACTCCATCTTCCTAGAGGAAGACTCAGAACGCGACGCATCCACCTAAATCATGTAAAGTAAATCACTAGTTATACCCATATACACTCCTAAACCTCTCTAAACATGCCCATATTTCCTCTTACACCCTATTAGCTTTTATGATCAAACCTTATCAGTCCTCACTAGAGCATGCATCACTATTCGTACCCATTCTCGAGGTAAAGATATGGAATTATCTAAAGTGCTGAACCAACTCCTAGAGTTCGGGCCGAAATTTGCCTCCCAGATGACCATCAACTATTAGAAATTCAGTGGTTATTCTTAGAAGCTTCAAAATAGGCCCGAGAGTTAGACAACTGGGTAATGCCCACTGATGAAGTCAGTCTAGAAGACCAGGTCCAAATCATGGCAAATTTGTTTCGATAGTATATCTGAGTTGCTCAATGATTTGAAATTACAAGGGCACCTTATCCCGTCAGTCCTGCATTTCCCTGCCGAATGGGAAGAATTATACGAAGAGGCCATAAAAGTTGTAGAGCGTATTAACTTTCCATAGAAAGATAATATTTTTTCCACTGGATGGGGGGACGATACCGAAGATACAGATTCAGTAAAGACTAGTCTTATAGGTAACCTATGTGGAATGATATCATCCAAGTAGATGCTAAGAGAGATCAACCAGGTAGCTGAGCAACCCGATGTCGATGAAAAAATATGGTTCCTAGTTTTCCCCTGTTTCGTGAACCACATGACCAGGTCGGGGAGACATTACCAGAACCCAAACTTACAACCATTAGCAATTGATAAAGGGAAAGGTGTTGAGAATCTCCCTATGCCATAAATGACTCTTGGAGAAAGTAAGGTCCTTGATCAATTGAAGAAAACTCAAGCTAACATCACTCTATGGGGACTTTTCATGTCTTCCCAACTACACCAAAATGCCTAATCAAGCTACTCATAAAACCCACTGTTCCTCCCTCAACCACACAAAAAAATGCAGTGAACCTAGTTGGATCCCTAACCTCTACTCGAATGCTCTCTTTCTTCGAAGAAGAAATACCCAAGATTGGTCCTAACCACAATCATGCTCTTAATATCTTTGTCAAAATCATGGTAAAAACCATTCGCCTCTCTCTCGTCGACAATGGATTAGATCTAGACGCGTGCCCATTAAGAACTCTAAACTATTTGGGATTGAAAGTGAGCGATATCGCTCCAACTTCTACTGTCGTATGTGCCTATGACAACACCCACCGTGAAGTAATGGGATCTATCAAGCTTGTAATAGGGTCTGGCCCGATAAACCCCTTTGTGGAATTCCAAGTCATTGACATCCTAGTCTTCTTCAATCTACTGCTTGGATGACCATGGCTCCACAACATCAAAGGGGTGTCTTCTTCCCTTCATCTGAAATTAAAATTCATTTCCAATTGATAAGTTATCACCATCTTGGGGGACAGTAACAACACTGAGAATGCAAGCACCCATAATCTGGTACATGACATATAACACGGGGTGAACGATATGCTGCTATCATATATCCAAGTCGAACCACTCCTACTCCCAGCGGGGGATGCCTTCAATGACAGGGTTTGTCCAGAATATAATCCCCATGAAAATGTCATTGCAATCCAAATGTTCAAAAAAATTCACTTCATGCCCGGACTGGGGCTAGGGTAAAGACGACAAGGGTTAACTTAGCCTATTATGTTGAAAAATCCTTTTCCTCCCTGAGGTTTAGGATATTAGCCATCAGAAGAAGATCTCAGATTGATCCGTCAACTGTAACACCCCGCCCGCCCGGGGAGAGCGAACGGAGCTCTAATGCGATAAAATAAATCCAAATCCACAAGTGACAAGGTATAGAGCATCTAAGTCCCACAACAACAAAAGAGAAACTACAAATCTCAATCTCTTCAAATTAAATATCAAATCTCTCGAATTACATACAATAACTAACTCGAAAATAAAATACAAATCTCCAAAGCTTAACATCAAAATAAATAAAAGTCTTCCCAAAAGAATCCATGCTAAAATAAATCTCCATAGCGCCCCAAAATCCGCGCTAACCTGCCACTAAAAGAAAATATGTGGAAGTACATAATACGAAAATAAAGATGCTCAACAAATATATGTTAGCGATGAATAAAACGTAACAACACGAGTATGAATATTCAAATCAAATGATAATCTCAATAGCATTTTATCAATAAATTTCTCAACAACACTTTAACTGGGTCACCAGGCCTCACCACATCCGTATATGCTTTATCAAGCCATAGCCCGGGAAACAGGAATTTTGGCGGGTGCCCAATATTCGTGCCATATTAAAATCTCATGACAACGTGCTCATCAACAATATAATGATACCACATGAATCAAAATAATTTCAACAATTATTTTCCAGATTTCAATGAATTTATCAATTCAAATATGAGTTCAATTAACAAGAATTCAAAGAGAATGACACTCGCGAGATTTAAGGAGCATATTTTGTAAAACCCCATACCTCAAACCATGATGAGAAACCGACGATCACATCCTCAAGATCAGCACAAAAGATCTACAGAAGCTCCTACAAGAACCTCCAACAAAATAGCCCCAAGAACACCTCTAATCTAAGGTTGGAACTCACAAATCTCAAGGGCCAATGTGTATATAAAAAGAAGAGGAATATAAAATATGTTTGCTGCCAAAATTTGTGCCAAAAGTAGGTTAAAAGGGTTGCCCACGACTTCCTTTTATAATGAAAAGAAATGAAGAGTTGGAATCCAAAAGACTTCTTTAAATAAGGCAAAGAAATGAAGAGTTAGAAGTCAAAACAACTCTTGAAAATTACTTAATGTTCGCCGACTTAGAATTCCAAGAGTTAAAAATATTAAAAATCATTTTAAAATCCGTTTTAACTCCAATTTCGAAACCGTTTGAAATTCTCGCCTTTAAAAATAATAACCAACATATTTGAGCAATAAAAATTATTTTATCAAAAACTTTATTTTTCCTCTTTATTTTGAAAATAACCCAAAAATTACGCGGGTTATTACACTTCCCCATTAACAATGGAATTTCGCCCTCGAAATTCGCCGAATGCCTAACTCTCAAAATCAAGCCACTACACTAACTCCAAAAATAAATCATGTCTCACAAAAATAAATTTCTCACATCTAATCTCGAAACCTAACACAAATATCACCTAAAATTTTCTATCTCGAAAAATTATTATCCACGCAATGAACCCAAAACCCAAGCCCCAAGGGTTTCCGTATACCTAAGCTCTGATATCATTTGTAACACCCCGCCCGCCCGGGGAGAGCGAACGGAGAGCTAATACGATAAAATAAATCCAAATCCACAAGTGACAAGGTATAGAGCATCTAAGTCCCACAACAACAAAAGAGAAACTAAAAATCTCAATCTCTTAAAATTAAATATCAAATCTCTCGAATTACATACAATAACTAACTCAAAAATAATATACAAATCTCCAAAGATCTATACATCAAAATAAATAAAAGTCTTCCCAAAAAAATCCTCGCTAAAATCAATCTCCATAGCGCCCCAAAATCCGCGCTAACCTTCCACTAAAAGAAAATATGGGGAAGTACACAATACGAAAAGAAAGATGCTCAACAAATATATGTTAGCGATGAATAAAACGTAACAACACGAGTATGAATATTCAAATCAAATGAAAATCTCAATAGCATTTTATCAATAAATTTCTCAACAACACTTTAACTGGGTCACCAGGCCTCACCACATCCGTATATGCTTTATCAAGCCATAGCCCGGGAAACAGGAATTTTGGCAGGTGCCCAACATCCTTGCCATATTAAAATCTCATGACAACGTGCTCATCAACAATATAATGATACCACATGAATCAAAATAATTTCAATAATTATTTTCCAGATTTCAATGAATTTATCAATTCAAATATGAGTTCAATTAACAAGAATTCAAAGAGAATGACACTCGCGATATTTGAGGAGCATATCGTATAAAACCCCATACCTTAAACCATGATGAGAAATCAACGATCACATCCTCAAGATTAACACAAAAGATCTACAGAAGCTCCTCCAAGAACCTCCAATAAAATAGCCCCAAGAACACCTCTAATATAAGGTTGGAACTCACAAATCTCAAGGGACAATGTGTATATAAAAAGAAGAGGAATATAAAATATGTTTGCTGCCAAAATTTGTGCCAAAAGTAGGTTAAAAGGGTTGCCCACGACTTCCTTTTATAATGAAAAGAAATGAAGAGTTGGAATCCAAAAGACTCCTTTAAATAAGGCAAAGAAATGAAGAGTTGGAAGTCAAAACAACTCTTGAAAATTACTTAATGTTCGCCGACTTAGAATTCCAAGAGTTAAAAATATTAAAAATCATTTTAAAATCCGCTTTAACTCCGATTTCGAAACTGTTTGAAATTATCGCCTTTAAAAATAATAACCAACATATTTGAGCAATAAAAATAATTTTATCAAAAACTTTATTTTTCCTCTTTATTTTGAAAATACCCCAAAAATTACGCGGGTTATTACCTCAACCTCGACTGAAGAGAAAGTTAGAATGACCCATAACTATCCCGGGAGATTCCCTAAATGGAAGAATCATCAGAGAGGGTGTAGATTAACCTTAGTATGACTATGTAGACAAGAGTATGAAACCAGGAATGGAGATCTTTTTTAAAGATAGCTACCCACGGGCTGAAAGTTCCCAGTACTGTGTACAACCACTCACTAAAGAGGCCATAGCTGATACAATAGATTCTGAGGGTAGTAATTCCGAGGATTCTTTCAACTTGTAGACACTAGAGCTGACACTCTGCATGATCCACTCAGGTACTATATCATCATATCAATATCACCTCATCAAAGATGTCGATGCATCTCTTCTCAATTGACATGTTGCATCCGTGAAATCTGCTAATGTTCAACCAAAACCCAATGTTTATCCCCTTTCCCCTTTTATTATTTCCCATAACTTTAATATAATCGATACCTCCTATGATGAGGTTATTTACTATTATTGAAATAAATAAAGATTTCGAGTATCTTGTTTTGCCTTACATTAATTGCCTTGATTCTTACCAAACTATTGATGATGAAGATTTTGCAAAAGAATCATTCTTAAGTGATATAAATAAGGTTAATAATAAACAACATAACCACGTTCAAGTTAATGAAGATGAAATTATTGTTATTAACTTCGGTTCTAGTAGATAAATGCACGAGATTTGGATAGGGGCTAACCTTGATGAGCATGAGCGCACTCAAATTAAAGAACTACTGAAGGAATTCGTTGATGTCTTTGCATGGTACTATGATGTGTAAGGACACAAATTTCAAATTGAGTCCTTTGTAATTTTGGATCAATTCCGGATAAAAACGTTTGAGTCATAAGATAGAGTATACTGATCATCCTTCAAGCCTATGATGTGGTTATTGAAGACATAGCGGCCAAGAGTATAAATCTTTATCAAGTTGCCGAGTTGAATGTGCCTCGTTTCTACATCATCAATAGTGGTTCCATACTCCCAAGGTATGAATACATTACACACACATATATATAGGATCTTGGAATTGTTTATAATGGGTGTAGGTTTAATTAAAAAAATGTTGTTTTTTTTTCAGAAAGATCTTATTAAACTTTTATATAAAGTATATAAAGTTTCTGGGCTAAATTCATAATTTCCAACATTCTGGTTTCTCGTTCGATATTGTCGTTCGAACGAGATTGTCATTCAAATGAGAATGTCGTTCGAACGAAGCTGCCAACGAGCTTCCCCATAGGCCACTGGAACATCGTTCGAATTGTCGTTCGAAGGAGATGGTTGTTCGAACGAGACTTCGAACGAGATTTCTAACTAGTTCATTTTTAAGACACTGGAACTTCGCTAGAAAGTCTCGTTCGAACGAGACTTCATTTGAACGAAATCTCGTTCGAACGAGATTTGAGGCGGCAAAATTTATGGCAGTTTTTAGCAGTTTTGCCCCATGTTTCCCACTTCCTTACTCCACTAACTTTTGAGAGAACTTAATAGTGCGGGAACTAACCTTTTTGGTTTAACTTTTTCATACCATACTAACTTCTAGAGAGAGTTTGAGAGAAAAATCATAAAGAGAAAAATTTCATGTTTTGAGTGATTAATTTTCAAAGAAAAATTGATTTACCACTCTAGTTTACACCCATTTTTTATTACGAGATTATATATCAATATCATTTTCTTGGAGTGTTTTGTCACCGGTTTATCTCTACACCGTGAAGAAGAAGAAGTTTTGTTGTGGCATTCTCACATGGTGAAAGGCACCATGTGTGGTTGACGGTGTACATATTGTCCGATCGGTGGATTCCGGGACCGCGGTGGAGCTTAGTGGTTATCCGCTAGGCAGAGGTGGTTACAAGAAGACGCGTCAAGTATTGAAAGGGTTGGAGTTGAGGAAGTAAGTCATCTGTCTTGTAAATGTAAATTCCGTACTTAGTTGATTTGAGGCTAGGTCCGTCCGAGGTTGTTTCCCGTTGTGGGTTTTTCCTTGTACATCGCGGCGTAGTGGATTAATTGTGTATTTTATCTTTTGCAAAATCACTTAGAACGCATGCTTAGGTAAAAATAAAAAATTGGTTTAAATTAATCATTACATGTTTAATTTGGCTCAAATTAAATTTGGGTAAAGTTTAGTTAATTAATTCAAGTCATTTAATTTAATTTTTAAAATTGGTTTGGCCTGACATGATAAAATTGCAAAATATGACTTAGGGAAATTTCTAGGACTTGAGTTAATTAATTGTGTTTAAGTGAAATCTAATAGTTTGCGTGTATCAATTTTATTTCACTTGGTTTAATTTTAATTTGAAGCAAATTAAAATTTGTTTATTGTGTCAAACCATCATCTTTACGCTTCCGCATCTAAAAAGGAAATTATATCTTTTTGAAGTATAAAAAGAATTTAGAATTTCAAATTGGGGTCCTTCTGAACTTTTCAAATTGGTATCAGAGCCAAAACGATAAATTACTTCGTTAAGATCCATTATATATTTTTGGCTAAAATGAAATTTTCCCCATTTTCTAAATTTCCTATTTTCTATGGTTCTAATTACGGGTACTGGAAAGCGCGTATGAAATAGGCACTTAAATCTATCGACGAGAGGGTTTGGTTATCGGTAGTTAGCAGGTGGTCTCCACCCGCTCATTTAGTTGAAAATGAACGCGTTCTCAAACCGACCGATAGATGGACTGAGAATGAGTTTAAACTTTCAAATTTTAATTTCCATGGTTTAAATGCCTTGTTTAGCACTGTCACACCGGATCAATTCCGACGTATTATGATGTGTGAGACCACTAAAGAAGCGTGGGATATTTTACAACTCACTAATGAAGGTACAAGTGTCATTAAAACTTCGAAACTCCAAATCCTCACCACTCAATTTGAAACCATCAAAATGAACGAAAAAGAAACTTTTGATGAATTTCATGCTAGACTTTCTGATATTGTTAATTCATCTTTTAACTTGGGAGAGAAAATACCCAACAACCAAGTTGTAAAGAAAATTTTAAGGTCCCTACCCGATAGATTTATTCCAAAAGTGACCGTTTTAAATTCTTTACCAACTTTAGCCTCTACGAAATTAGAAGAGCTTGTAGGTGATTTACAAACCTATGAACTAGACATATTTTCCTCTAAAATTGAAAAGAAAATTGAAAAGTGTGTTGCTTTAAAATCCCGAAAAGAGGAAAAATAAGTAGTAGAGAGAGAGAGAGAGTGATAGTGACTCGGAAGATATGGCCTTGTTTGCTAGGAAATTTCGAAAGTTTCTTAAAATTAACAAAGATAAATTTAAAAATGACATTAAGAAATTTGCAACTTCTAAGCATGACAAAGCCAAGAGGATCCCTAAAAATATTAATGAAAATTTTAATAGGGACGAGTCAAATAGGTGTTTTGCTTGTGAGGGTTATGTCCATAGGGTTTCTGAGTGCCCCACTAAACTAAGGAGAGAGGGTAAACGACCCATTTCATATAATACGACCCTTAGTGATAGTGATAAGGCAGAGGGACCCGATTCCCCCACTAAGCCCAACTTTGTGGCTTTTATGGCTAGTCATGTGAGTGATAGTGAGCATTCCTCTATTGATGAGATTCCAACACATGACACTTCCAAAGTCATAGTTTATGATTCCCTTGCTTTTGATGGTAGTGAGAGTGAAGAAGAAAGATAGAGTGAAAATTAAGAAGAGGTTAATGTGAGTGAACTTAAAAATGCTTTTCAATAATTATATGAAGAATAAATTAAATTAAAAAGAGCTAATTTGAAGTTAGAAGCTAGTTTGAAAGAAAGTGTCAAGGTCATTGATGAAAGTGTGTTAGTGGAAGACCTTAGGACACGAGAGATAACTTTTCGAGAGAAGCTAGAATATATAGAAGGTGAGAGAGATAGCCTTAGAGGTTTAATGGAATCCTTGAAAAAGGAGCTTTTCGAGTTTGAAGAGAGAAATGTTATGTTAGAGTCTAAAATTGTAGAATTAGAAATTAAACTAAAAGACTATAGCAAAGTCAAATTTGATTTGGAGTGTAGGTCCGAAAAACTAGATAAAATCTTAGGAACGGTCCAAATAAAAAATGACTTGTGTGGTTTAGGCTTGGATACTTGTGATGTATCAACTCAAAAATCTAAAATCAACATTTTAGGTGAATCAACTAGGAAAGCTTTTAAAGATCACTCCATAGGTAAATTTTTTCGCCGTGAGTTTAAGTGTTCACATTGTGGTCGAAGAGGTCATCTTAGAAATTTTTGTTTTGATCTTAAAAAGGGTCCTAGAAAATCCTTCCATAAGGCAATCGAGGCAGCCAAGATTCCTACACCCTGAGTTAGTCACACATCGTTTGTTTGGGTTAGGAGATCCAACTTGGTAGCTTTAGAAGATAGGGTATTTGATTCTCATTTACTATCACATGCTTTCTCCCTTACTAAATCTAAAGGTTAAATGTGTTAGTGTTTTCATACTTTAGCGTTTGTACTCCATGCTATAATTTTATGCTAAATGTATGATTGTTTTAATCATTTTCTAGTCTATGCACCATGCTTATTCACATGCTAGAATAATGATTTTTGTTTATCTTTTGTATTTTATATCTTCATTTTGTGTGCATTAAATGAAAAATACAAAAATATTTTTGTTTATCATTTGGATTTTTATCTCTTCGTAATTTAAACTTAATGAAAAATTCAAATGATTTTTTTTTTGTCTTTTGAGTATATATTTTCTTTTTTGGTTAAAAATTTCAAAAACTTAAAAAGATTTTATTTTGTGTGTATTTTTGTTTGACACGCTTTATGTGGCATATACTTGTGTTTGAATCCCATCTTTTATGCTCCCATGTGGCTAGAACTTTTGGTTTAGATTTTCAGTCCTTATTATGTTCTTTACCATGCTTACATGGAGTGGTTGGATTGTGTATTGTTTAAATGGATTCTATTTTATATGGCTCTATTCAAACATGCACGAGCTCTTTTGAAATTTAACTTCAGATGTATATTTGAGATTTTTGAGGTGTTCTCCTACCAATCTATTCATCTACATATTTGTGACCTAGGAGGACTAGTGCATGTCAAAATCCATTGCACGTTAGATTTGTGAGATATAAAAAAAATGATAAATAAATGTTCACGGGGAAGGGCTCCGAAAGGATTTATTATACTTTGCAATTGTAAGCCACCGTTTGAATGGACCTAAAAGAAATACGTGGTCCAAACGCCTAAAAAGAAAATATGGCATTAAAAGAAAAATAAATTGCCAAGGCCTATGTTTGATTGATATATTCATTCAAAATTGTTATATGCTTATTGAGGGAGATTGGATGGTATATCAATGGTTTGCACGATGTCTGTTTATCCTAGTTGCGTTTTCAATGTCATGACTCTATTGGTTTGTAAAATCATCAATATGCTAGGCTTGTATGCATTGTGTATGTTTGTTCATTGAGTTCAATTTATATTGTCATATGAGGTTTTATTCAAATGTGATGAAGTTTGCAAGCAATTAAGAACTCCATGAACATGTTTTAAGTGATTGGGTCTAAATTTAATTGTTACTAGTTCACACCCTAACACTTCCATTTCCACATGACACATATTTGCCATACGAGTGTGAAAAGCTTATCGTATTTTGTGTCATTTGTGTGTTTATATCTATATATGTGTACTTGCGTCTATTTGGTGTATCTTATGTATACATATATTTGTATTTATGGTTAGTCTTTGCCTTGCTTTCTAGTCCATATATGCTTTATTTCATAATTGGTATCTATCTTGTTGCATTCTTTGTTGATATCACATGCTTAATACTTTATGTATCTTATTGGTATCATTTTCTTGCATCCTAGATGGTATCCGTTATTATTTGTTGGATTAGATTTACTTTTGTTGCCCATATGCTTTAATGTCCTAATTATTTTTGCACATTTTCGTGTTTAGCTTGTTATCCCATTTTATTTATCCCTTGTTTAGTTTAAGGGTAATATGCTATAATTTGGCCGAAAAAAGTTAACATTTTTAGTTCTTTAGCCTTTGTCTATTCCTGAACAAAAAGGGGGAGAATGATAGGGGGAGAAATGGTATCTAATCCTATTGTTTATGGTATCTTAGTTGAGGGAGATTTATCTTAAGGGAGAGAATTAATTTAGGGGGAGTCTTTATTTAATATTTTTGATATTCCATATGAGTTTAATGTGTTTGCTTAAGTGTGCAGGAATTATACTCTAAGTGGCAACTTTCTCCGGCAAAGATTTTGATCCTTGGGTTGTTTGAGTCAGGCATTCTATTTTTATTTTTTGGGAGGGATTTTTTTATTAGTCTAGTAGAGATTGACGGCCCTTTAGGATTTTTTGTTTGTTTTTGTCCCAGAATAGCCAAAGGGGGAGATTTGAACTCATTAGAAATCTCGTTCGAAGTCTCGTTCGAACGACAATTCAAATGATGTTCCAGTGGCCTATGGGGAAACTCGTTGGTAGCTTCATTCGAACAACATTCTCATTCAAACGACAATCTCGTTCGAACGACAATACCGAATGAGAAACCCGAAAGTTGGAAATTACGAATTTAGCCTAGAAACTTTATATACTTTATATAAAAGTTTAACAAGATATTTTTGAAAAATAAACAATAGTTTTTTTAATTAAACCTACACCCATTATAATCCGTTCCAAGCTACTATATATATATATATATATATATATATATATATAATGCATTCATACCTTGGGAGCACGGAACCACAATTGATGACGTAGAAACGAGGCACATTCAACTCGGCAACTTGATAAAGCTTTATACTCTTGGCCGTTATGTCTCCAACAAACACGTCATTGGCTTTAATGATGATTAATATACTCTATCTTATGACTCAAACGTTTTTGTCCGGAATTGAGCCAAAACTACAAAGGACTCAATTTGAAATTTGTGTCCTTACAAATCTCCCCCTTTGGCTATTCCGGGACAAAAACCAACCAAAAATCCTAAAGGGCCATCAAGCTATACTAGACTAATAAAAAAATCCCACCCAAAAAATAAAAATACAATGCTTTACTCAAACAACCTAAGGATCAAAATGTTTTCCGGAGAAAGTTGCCACTTAGAGTATAATTCCTGCACACTTAAGCAAACACATTAAACGCATAGGGAATATAAAAAATATTAAATAAAAACTCCCCTTAAATTAATTCTCCCCCTTAATATAAATCTTCCTCAACTAAGATACCATAAACAATAGGATTAGATACCATTTATCCCCCTATCATGATTATATGCTCGGCATTGACCCGGAGATAGCACATCATGAGATTCCAATTCTCCTAAAATGTAAATGAGTCAAACAAAGCTGTGAAAGCTCTACACCGAATGGTCACTCAAATTAAAGGAAGAAGTAGTCAACCAATTGAACGTGGGCTTCATTCGAGTAATTAAATATCCCACATGGCTAGGCAATATTGTACCCATGTCGAAATCTGGAAGGAAGGTCCGCATGTGTGTCTACTATCGAGACTTGAACAAGGCCTCTCCAAAGGATTATTACCCGCTACCCAAGATCAATATGATTGTGGACAATACATCCAATCACGCTCGTAAGTAATTTGTTGATGGAGCCGAATATAACTAGATCAATATGACCCTAATCATCAAGAGAGAAAACTGCATTCATCACCTCTTGGGGAACCTTTTGCCACACTGTCACACCATTTGGTCTCAAAATTGTAGGGGCTACTTATCAAAGGGCTTCCATAACCATTCTTCATGATCAGATATACAAGGAAGTCGAGGTCTATGTAAATGACATTATTATCAAGTTCAAGACTAGATAAGGTCATGTTCTCGCTCTCCAAAATTCTTTGAACGACTACGACAGTACCAAATGTGGCTTAACCCACAGATATGTGTCTTTGGCATTACCAAAGGAAAAATCTTGGGATTTATGGTCAGTAAGAAAGAGATAGAAGAAGATCATGCTAAGCTTAAAGTCATACTTGAGATGCCACCTCCCTGAATAGAGAAAGAAGTCCAAGGGTTCCTTAGGAAATTACAGTGCATCAGTTGATTCATCAACTAATTAACTTCCATATGTGAAACCATCTTCAAACTCCTCCGAAAGGATTCAAGCAATGTCTTGAACGAAGCTTTCCAAGAAGCCTTCGACCAAATTAAGCAATACCTAACCCGACCTTCGGTGCTTATGCCACCACAACCTAGTCTTCCCTTACTCCTTAATCTAATCGAGATCGATACTGCAGTCGGGGCATTACAAGCCCAATACCTTGAAAAAAACCCTAAAAGACAAATCCATCTAATATTCTAGTAAAAAAATGGATGGTTATGAAGTTAACTACAACGCCTTGGAAAAAGCATTTGTCACTCTTGTCTGGTTTACCCAAACGTTATGTAACTATAAGTACCTACTTGAGAAGCCCATCCTATCCAGCTTAATGGCCCATTGGTTGATACTTATAGTCAAGTTTAATATCACTTAAGTCACATAGAATGCCATGTAAGGAAGAGCCATCTCTAACTACCTTGCTAAATACCCTATGGAAGAAGCTCACGTCTAGATTTTTGAATTCCTAGAAGAGAATA
The DNA here is from genome assembly GCA_949130495.1 of Sambucus nigra. Classification (NCBI taxonomy): domain Eukaryota; kingdom Viridiplantae; phylum Streptophyta; class Magnoliopsida; order Dipsacales; family Adoxaceae; genus Sambucus; species Sambucus nigra. Next base: position 301,698,471 of record OX422217.1, on the reverse strand, counting down.
TCATTTGCGCCCACCAAGAAGATCTTCGATGGTATATTTTCTTTGCAGACACTACCAACAAAAAAGAATATGGCATTGGAATCCTCATAGTTTCCCCTAATGACTCCCACACTCCCATTTCCATTAAATGGGATTTCCCCTGCACTAATAACATGACTGAATACGAGGTGTGCATCGTAGGCCTCAAAGTTTCCCTCAAGAAAATAATTTAATACCTAGATGTATATGGGGATTTAACCCTCATCATCGGTCAAGTACTCAGCAAATGGAATGTCAAGGACGATAAACTCTTACCCTTCCTTGCCCACCTTGAAGAACTAGCTTCCCAATTCTAAGAAATCACCTTCCACTACCTGGCCCGAAAAAAAAATAACATAGCTGATACCCTTTCCACCTTAGCCTCCATGATTGACATGCCCAAAGGAATAACCATGGTCCCTTTCCTTGTCCAGAAACAAGACAAACCAACCCACTGCTACCACATCGAGCTCAGCACATAGGAAGAACCCGAAATAGTCGTCTCCTAATACTATGATATTTAGTGCCTCCTCAAATACGGTAGGTATCCCCAAAGATCTAACAAGAAATATCGAGCAACTCTGCATAAATAATCCACCGAGTACATTGTTTGTGATAAAGCACTATTTAAGAGAAACTTCGATGGAACCCATTTACACTGCATCGCAGGGGCTGACATTAAAGAAATAATGTAGAAAATCCACAGCTGGGAATATGAACCCCACATGAACAAACATATGCTCGCTGATCATCCGACAAGGTTACTACTGGACGACCATGGTTGAAGACTACACAACCTATGTTTAAAAATGTCTCAAATGCCAACAGTTTCCAACCTACGACACTTGCCTCCACGAGAATTGTATAATATGACCTCTCCCTGGCTGTTTTCCCCACGGGGCATCGACATCATCGAGAAACTTACACCGAAAGCATCCAATGGGCATGAGTTCATCTTACTCGCTCTTGACTACTTCACCAAATGGGTCCAAGCCGAGTCATATGCAGTTATAAATGCCAATAAAGTGACCAAATTCATCAAGAAAAATACCATCTGTCGATATGGGGTCCCACGCGAGCTGGTATCAGACAACGGGTTACATTTTGAAGAAAAAATTACAAAAGTGTTCGACAAGTATAGAATTCAAAGAGACAAATCCTCTCCATATTGACCTTAAACCAACGGGGTGATCGGGGTCGCCAATAAGAGACTTAAAGCCGTTATTAGAAAGATGATCGAGAGTTGCCAAGATTGGGTCGATAGGATCCCTTACGCCCTCTGGGACTATTGTACTTCAGTTTGAACATCTATTGGGGATACCCCTTACTCTATAGTCTATGGCATGGAAGCAGTCCTACCCATGGACCTAGAAGTCCCTTCGCTCCGTGTCATACTTAAAAGCAAAGTCAACGATAAAAACTGGAACCAAAGTCGTCTTGACGAGCTGTCCCTCTTGGACGAAAGGAGACTAAAATCTCTATATAACATACAAGGGTACCATCGCCTTATAGCGCGATCATTAAATAAGATATTCAAGGATTGCGGTGTTCGAGAAGGGGACTTAGACCTCAAAGAAATAATAGAGCCCATCTCGAACCACCGAGGGAAATTTAACCCCAATTGGAGCGACCCATACATAGTAAAGAAGATCCTGTTAGGCAGTGCCGCTATACTTACTAACCTTGATGGAGAAGAAATGGGGCATCCAGTCAACCTGGACCGTCTCAAGAAATTGTACCCTTAGTTCGAAATCTCAGCACGCTACGACTCTTCTCATCTCCCTTCTATTATTTTAAAAAAAATCTCTTCAATTACTCCTCCCAGAACTATTGGGCCTAATCCTCTAAAAACATTTTAAAAAATGAATTTCAAAATTTTCAAGACTCCCAGAGGTACGTAGGCAGTGCATCCCTTCACACGAGTGTGGCCCCCTTCTTTTCTCAAAATACTATCCTTTTCTTATCCCCGAGAACGACAATTCATTTTAACATGTACGTGAACAAAAGGATTATGTATGCCTTAGTGATGAGTATAGATAGTTCAAAATGAAAAAGTCATCAAGAGACACAACTAGATGATAAAAAAACTTATTTCATTATTTGAAATTTTGGTTCAATTACATCGGTGTAAGGACTCAAATGACTTCCTCGCCATCCTACACATACTTTCCTAAAAAACAAACCCATACTACTCCAAAACAACCAGAATAACCACAAACAAAACCAAATACCATACAAAATCTTCATAAAGTCTACCCACAACTGCCAGAAGAGGTGACTCCATCTCCCACATCTCGGGGTCCCTAAACCTCCCCTGAAGTGAGGGAATGTCGGTGATGCTCAATTGAGCGATAAGCCTTGACTAGCCTTGAAAAGACAACAATACCTCAAATTATCAAAGAAGGCAATCCACCTTTGACCAGTCTCCACAACCAGCATCTTGGCGACCACTCTCCTCCACTGCCATTTCATATAGTCCCTTGAGACATGCCAAACTCTCCCAACAGACTTAGATGGACGATTCGACGGACGTCGATTCTCCCACAAAGAGCCCAGCCACATGCGCATATGCTCCTTTTAGTCCTCCACAGGAAAAAAATCCAATGTCCACGGTGGCACAATTTTCTCCCAACCATTTTGACGCAGAAGCCGCCAAAGAAAGTAGAATGAGGTCTCCCCTTGGCTAACCAGTCGGATGTACCGATACTCTCTGAGATTTAGAATGGGGAACAATTCTACCCACCATAGCACAGACTAGCGCAAGCCTAAATCTCCATGCTCTACAAACCAGTTCCCCTAACTGTCAATGTCCAGACCCACACTAATGAAATAGTGCGAGGAGTTTTTTGAAACCTCCGACAAGGGATACTCAGGTTGCACAACCATGCAGAACCTCTCAAAAAATCATATAAACAACAATATCCCTCTCAGAAAGTAGATATGAAGCTCCTGTCAGGCATCCAGGACATTCAAGGTATCCTCCAGTATCACCGCCACAGGTTTGCAAGGATAAGACATCTAGGAAACAATATTCTTTAGTTAGGGGTCCACTAATGTCTCCCAAATCAAGAAGAAATTTTTTGAAACAAGTCCCAGGATGAAAACCTTGACATATCCCACATCAACCACATTCTACGAATGCATTGGTTGTAAAACCACTGGAAGAGAAATCATCCCTCCCATAACGAATGGCCTAGCCACCGTAGGCAAAATACGAAGAACTCCAGCCAGTAATTCCTTAGGAGAACGGGAAAATTTAAGCAAATCCGCGGCAACGCTGGGATTTATCCCCAGCATGGAAAAAAATCCCTCGTATGTAGGGAAAATATTATGCAACCCGAAGCAAAAGACATCATCCTCAGTATACCAAAATTGTATTGCCACCATCAGCATGTTACATTCTATGGGTCGGTTACGCCACAAACAGACTTGACATTGTAAGAACACATCGCCTCAAACGCTTCAAGGTAGTTGGAAAACTCAATGCAACAAGGGAGAGACATCTTGCAATACTAAGAGATAATAAGAAAATATGAATATAAGAAAGAAAGGAAAGGAAGGTGTGAGGAGAAAAGCCCCATTTACACCCCTATTTAAACCCAAAATTTTTTCAAACCAAGGTAAATGAGCCTACAGAAATCGAAGGGTTGCTTTCCCTACCAAGTACCAAACAAGTGCAATTAAAGATTTGGGTTCATTGGACTAGACTTATATGCCGATAGGCAGGACAAAGTTCATGTTGATCGGCAGCCCCCTATTTTGGGAAAATTCCCTTTTTCCTCTTTTGTCAAAAAAACCAACAAAAGTAATTTCTTATCTTAAGGAAATTCCGGATTCCTTTTATACTTATACTTATGTTTTTACTCATCTTCTTTTTAATAAAATCAATTTTCAAATCCTGTTTACAGTCTCAGCAGCAAAGTAAAAAGAACATGTGCATTAATCACTAAATCAAAGAAAATTAACAAAAACTCCTTTGTTATTTGCATATATTTTTCCTGTGTTACATTGGCATTTTGGAAAAAATTCAATAAAAACATAAAAACAACGGAACTCAACAAAAACCCAATTCTCTTTCTCTCCCTCTCTCTCTCTCTCTAAGAGCCCCCATCCCTGTGTCGTACCCTTTTCCCCTTGCGGCGAGATGACTTGTCCCCACTTCAAGAGCCAGACCCTTCCTTGGATAAGGTATATGACACCAAGCAAGAAGGGACCGGAACCACCTCACGAATATGAGAAGTCACCGAAGATATGCTACGAGGAAGAATGGAAAATATAAAATAATTCAAGAATGAGGAAAAAGAAAGAAATCAAGGAAATAAAAAAAGACATACCACAGGCCGAAGGACCTCCTCCGTTAGGCCCAACTCCCCCGGGTCCATCGCATGACGACGATGTTGTAAAATCACCAACCCCCCATCATCTCATCGAAGGTTGAAACTAGGGGAATGCAGCCGCACAAAAGAAGGCCATGACATCGTCGCTGCTGCCATGGACGTGTATGCACCACATGTGCTATGAGAGGACCACACCCACCAACTCGAGTCTGCCCTAAGGAGAGGTATCACATCATATATACAATGAGGAATCATCCAACTCGAGACAAAGTCCAAATAGTCGTACATAGCCACTATGTCGATGTATAGCGAGTATAGCTCTCCCATCATCGCAGCCACCGGGGCATCCTCAGATATTTCCCGTACGTGCCTCATGAATATTAGGGGATTCTACAGCGTCACCTATACCTTATCCTCCATGATCTGTCGAGCTACCCTCTCCCCAAAATACTAGGAGTAGCTGAACTCATGCACTAGTAGGTGATGCATTTGTGCATGTCCCTCAGTCACCCTGTTGTGCTGAATTTCCATCCCCTATGGAAAAGAATAGTCTCAAGAAAAAAGAATGCTTACCCGCTCGCTCATCAGGCCATTCAGGACCTGATGTACTGTCTCCAAATAAAGGGTCTTATTTGATTGTCGGTTAGACCTCCGCCACCGAAACATCTAGCAGAAGGCCCCCACAAAGTCATCCTTTAAATAAATCAGTTGGGTGCTTAACTCAACTAACTCACAGAACCACGTCTGCAAAGGACAAGGAACAACATTCAAGAAAAAAAAAATAAGTGCATGAATGGAAAATGAGAAAAATAAAGTATACCTCGAAAAGATACCTGGCCCCAATAAAAGTCGATCGGTAGCACCAGCTAAATGCATCCAAAGAATAATAAAGGGTCGCATAAGTCAGGCTCCTCCAATCATAGAAGAGGATGGTCAAAATCACCCTAAGAAATGGCAAAAACCACAAGTGAATGACGTCGCCACTCGTCGCCATCGGAAAAACTCCCAATACCAACAAGATAAATAAGCTAGCCATCATACGCACCTACTTCCCGACGTCCTCATCGATCATCCACCTCAATAAAAACTCCCTCAAATAAGACAAGTGGAGAGAGTCTCCGAAAACCACTCTCTCCACATCACCTAAATCCGCCGTCACTGCCTCCACCGTCACCCTCAATATTCATCCACCTCAATCTGGGAACCCTCGCAGTCCATCCCCAATAACTTTTTCACATCAACGGGAGTCACCGTCATCTTCCCGAATCCAAAATGAAAGGTGTGGGTAGTGTCTTACCACCTCTCTCCCAAACCACATAGAACCGTAATGGAGTGGGGTGTCTCATCTAAAGCAGACGCCAATCTCCCAAAACCAGTAGAGGACACCATCCAACGTACCATAAGAGGAAGGTTCTCCCAAACTTCCTTAAGCTCTGTCATACCATAGTCTTGAATAATCAACATGGAGAGGTCAAAATGGCAAGAAATGAAGAAAACCCTTGTCAGATTCAAGAAATAAAGCAATCTTGTCAAGAAAGGAAGAAATGAATACCAAGAGTCATGTAATACTTACATATCCATTGTGGTTTACCACCCTACAACAGCGATTACACAAAGGCTCATGTAGAAGAGTCTGATCATTCACCACCATCCCAAATTATTTGCAGAAGTTTATAATATAAGGAAATAAGTCATAAAGTTATGCAAAATGAGGAGAACTCGCCCCCTTTTTATAGGAGGCTAAGGGTCATGCCGATCGAAAGTCCCCTCCACCCACCGATCCCTGACCCTTGACTTGCTCGAGGTACCCCAAAAGACCATGACAATGCCGATTGGCACACCTCCATCCATGTCGGTCAACAGAACCTTTAAAATTTTGTACAAAAAGACTGAAAAAATTATAATAAAATCCCTAACAACTCCCGAAAAATTCCTAAAATTTCCTAATCCCTTCTAGCACCTTGTTCACTAAGGAAAACATTTTTTACACCCCCAACGAAATTCCAGAGATTCATTCCCCCCAACAAAGTCTCCAAAAGACCCTAAAAAAAATTCCCTACCTACAAATACTTAGATCATTCACTCTTACCTAATATCTAATGAGGACAAATCATGCCCAGTAGAGTCGCCAAATTTCCTGATGGAAAGTACACCACTTTTAGGTCAGAATTGAGCTTGGTCTTGGATTGTAACCTCAATTAGGTCATAATTGACCTTGGTCCTCGACCGTCACCTTTACATGTCAGAATTGACCTCGATCTCAAATCGTTACCTCAATTAGGTTAGAATTCACCTCGATCCTCGGTCATAACCTCTTTTAGTTCAGAATTGACCTCGATCTTGGATAGTCACCTCAGTTAGGTTAGAATTGACCTCGTTCCTTGATCGTCGCCTCTTTTTAGGTCATAATCGACCTCGGTCTTGGATCGTCACCACATTTAGGTATGAATTTATCACTATCCTAGGTCATCACCTCTTTTAGGTCAGAGTTGACCTCGATCTTGCATCATCACCTCAACTAGGTTATAATTAACCTCAGTCCTCGGTTTTCACCTCTTTTTAGGTCAAAATTGACCTCGATCTTTGATCATCACCTAAGTTAGGTCGAAATTTACCTCGGTCCTCAGTCGTCACCTCTTTTTAGGTCAGAATTGACCTTGATCTTGGATTGTCACCTTAGTTGGGTCAGAATTGACCTCGATCCTCAATCGGCACATTTTTAAGGTTAAAATTGACCTCGATATTGGATATTCACCTGATTTAGGTTAGAATTGACCCCATTCCTTGGTCGTCACCTCTTTTAGGTCAAAATTGACCTCGGTCCTGAATCATCAGCTTAGTTAGGTCAGAATTGACCTCAGTTCTCTGTCGTCTCCTCGTTTAGGTTAAAATTGATCTCAATCATGGATCTTCACCTTAGCTAGGACAGAATTGACCACGGTCCTCGGTCGCCACCTCTATTTAGGTCAGAATTGACCATGGTCTTGGATCGTCACCTCAGTTAGGTCATAATTGACCTTGGTCCTCGGCCCTCACCTCTCATAGGTTAGAATAGACCTTGGTCATAAATAGTTATCTCATTTAGGTCTGAATTGACCTCGATCCTTAGTCATCACCTCCTTTAGGTAAAAATTGACCCCGACCCTCTGAATCTATCATCCACATCCCTTAAGTCCACATAACTGACCTCCCTCCATCATGTGGTTTCTATTCGATGTCCATCACTTGTTCACAAATGACCTATCTAGGGAATCTATAGACACCACATTCTAGGACCCCCTAAGTCTCTCCTTAGACTCTTACCACTTCCTATTTCCACCGCAAACCTAGGTAGCACTCTCAGTACCAATCTAAAGTCCATCGGGCTCTCCCGAGCACTGAGTTGACCCCAATCATCTTCACCATCAGAATGAAACCTATTTTAATCTTAAAAGGTAATTAAAACCACTTTCTAACAATTCGCACCATGCACGAAATAGAATAATCATTTCGACGAATAATTAGTTTTTCCTCGAAAATCGATCTGAATGCCACTGGGCGCTCCCGAACTCCGTTAGATCAAAGTCAACTCTCTAGCTCGAATGAGACTAAATTAATCTCCAAAGGTCATTGAATACCCTTTCTAATGATGAAACCCATGCACAATTTTGACCTATGGTACAAATGAACAATCCGTTTTACTCCGAGAGTCACCGGACGCTTTCGAACCCCGGTTCATCAAGGTTAACTTTCCAAACTGAGATAAAATATTTTAAATGTGTAAGTACATCTCCTAAAATTTCCAATGGTCCACCCCGTGCGCGATTCGGACTTACCATAAAGACAGATGATCCGTTATCGTCCGACGATCTCCCGTACAAAAGACTGGCGTGCGCTTTCGAGCCAAATTTAACCCAAAGTCAAGTCTCGGACTCGTTAGCTATCCAAAGGAATCTCGAGGGTCTCTAAACTAACATTATAATGGTATGGCTCATTTGTTATTCGGATCAATTATTTGTGTGCTATGATCATTTTCCTCAAAAATTCTGCACGAGACTACTAATCGGCAAGTCCTGAACCCTACCAATAGTCACAGTGTCAAGGGTTACCTGGCGATAGGCACACCCTAGGGTAGGACAATAGGCAACCCCTTTTGGGGCTATAAATATAGTCCATGACCTCACTCCCAAGGCAGAGAAGAAATCCATTAGCATTATTGATCTCAGCAACATTCTCTCAAAATCAACGAAGTTCCATATGAGAAGTTCCATTCAAGCCTAAATACCCATACTTTTCATACACAATTTGGAAAATATACTTCTCTCTCATCAACATTCATCAAAATTCAAAGGAGTTCATACAATTCCATGTCTCAGGTTCCAAGGAAGGTCCAATTCCTTCTCCCTCTCTTCTAATCTCTTATTTTTGGATAAGTTACATTAGATTCATAATCTATTTCACTTTAGTTCATACATATTAACATCTATGCTTCGATTAGTATATTTCACATACTTTATTTTTCATTAAAAAAGAACCAAAAACAAATAAAAGAGGGTTACACCCGTGAATTCCCAACGAAATTGTCCATCACACATTTTCCAAAATCAAATACACATTTTCTACACAAACACACATAATAAAATTTCGTTCAAATCTATGGGATAAACCCCACCCCTATTCTACATTTGAACTGCGTGGACTTTGATGCCTTTATAAGCTACATAGGCATCTCAGATTAAAATTCGAGACTCGAGTCCAATGTTTCCAATTTCTCCAATTTTCTAAATTTCCATAAATCCCACATTTTTCACAATTATTAGACTTTTACATATAATATGCTGGTTCGCGTTTCATCCAACACATATTATCGTTTCCCAATAATGATCAATAGTGTGATGAATACTCATATTCTATCTTCTACATTAATTATTATATTAGGAATATTCCTGTGGATGACCTCACCCTACCTTTTCCATGGTATGGGTCGAACGATTCCAATATCCATTATATAAACATATACACACACTTCAGGGGGATAAACAAAATATTAACATTTTCCCATGAGAGACCCAAAAGGGAGGGATGGGTGCCTAACACCTTCCCATTCCATAAATTAGCCCCCGGACCTCCGATCTATTGGTTTCGTATGCATCCGTTTTTCCTTGATGCCTCTCTCTCTCGAAATGGCAATAATTATTTTTTTCCTATTTTGTTCTAAATAGGCTAGTGACTCCATCTCTTTACATTCACCCCACATCGACAACGGTCGAAGAGGGGTGTGAGACCGCGGCACAATTCTTTCTCGAGGGATCCTCCCCCTCACCACCCGAACGCCGCCCCCGGGATGGCCATAATGGGAAAAAACTCAGGTTGAATGAAGGACAAATGAACTATGGTAGGAATTACAGAGATGGAACTATCCCACACTACACTAAAGAACAACTTTTACTAATGCACTTTGAAAACTATATTAGCACTTTTAAAAAGGTACCGTTACCTGGAGATCGATTCATAACCCCCACTAGTTATAATTGCAACCAATGGAATGCGATGAGAACACAAAATTCTCCTTTTGAAGTGGAAGACAGTTCTTTTGTTTCAAAGCAATGGAATGGGATGAGAACATACTAAAGTGTAAATAACACATTCTAATGTTTGAGATCCTAATGTTTTGAAGGTCTATAAGTTTTTTTTAGAAAACTCAATTTATTTCTTAGATATCAAAACTTAGATTAACACAAGAACAAATTAAAAAGGAATTTATTCAAGGTTTTAAAAGATTACGCAATAATATACTTCAATGATATTTTATATTGAACTAAAATATTCAAAGTGTTAGAAAAATACAAAGAGGTAAAAATAAGGAAGAAAAGAAAAACACTTATGTATGAAAAAATCTATCTAATTAAACAATCCTGAACTATTTTTCTACTCTTTTATGGCTTACATACATTTGGCATATCTTTTATGAAGATAAAAACACATCAAAAACCCACACACTAGATTATAAGATAAAATATGGGTGAAAATAAGTAGGATTAACAAAAAACACTACGAAAGCAAGTCATAGAGATATGTTTAAAGTTTTGTTTTTTTTGAAATCCCACGTAAGATGCATAAAATCTAGTGAAAATGCACCTTTTCGAATAACTTGTTGTTTACACTGAAAGGACATTATTGTATCAAACTGGGGTTATTGAGGACACATTGTTGGAGGTTGTGGCATAGAAAAAAAAACATGTTGATAATTCCTCGAGCAATGAAGGACTATCGTTGTTGTGATGCATTGTTTTATTGTAGCTAGAGAGAGGTAATGAAAACATTCGTTGAATAATTTATGTAAATCTTTTCCGAAATGACCTCAATGACTACAACTCAAAGTATATTTTGGAAATTGACTAAGAAAATCTAATTGAGTGACTCAAAATGATTATATTCATACTCTTATATTATGGAAGATGTTGATTATATCCAGCACCTAAAAGTGAGTGACAGTCTTAGAATTAGAAAATATAATTAAATGAGTCAAAATGAAGTAAACCAATATAACTAAGTGCTTAAAAATGATTATATCCATCCCCCAAAAGTTATTCGGCCTCTGCCTTAGTGTACTTTTTTATTCTCAACATAATGTTATCCATTGAATTCGTAGTGCAACGACTAATATCGATAGAGGTCTACAATACCATTGGATATATTTCATAAATGGTTTCTCATGTTTATTTTTGAGATAGTTAAATAAGTCCACCTCTCTAAGGATTTTTTTTAATGAACGTTATTTTATGTTTTCGATTAATTTTGTGTTTGTAAAAAACTTGTATGATTCATATGTTAGAATTTGAGTTGTTTATTCTTTAAACCTCTGACGTGTTATTGAAGATTGTATCAGCCAAAGATAAAGAGACATCGAGTATACAACGTGTTTTGAGATGTGTTTTGTCTATATCATATGAGGATCTCAATGATGTATGGATACATGTTTATGTTTCATCCATTGATTTTGTTCTCGGTGTTAGTTTTTTAAAAAAATATTTTGTTCTTTTAAAATCTTTATTAAAAAGTATTCTTTTTTCCATGGGATAGTTAGAACGACTTTAAATTCGTTCAAACAAGACACATTTTCTCGTTAGAACATGGTTCAAAGGAATTTCAGATGAGGCATGATTTGTCCCTCTCAGAAATCTCATTGGAAGTTTCATTAGAAGCCAATTCGAAAGAGATGAGATATTTCGTTCAAACGACATGTACCTTGTCTGAACAAGTTGGTGCATTTTAAAATTTTTTGAGATTTTATTAAAGAGTTTTATCATCACCTCGATTTTTGGAAAACCTCCTATAAATACGAGTGAGAAGAATCCATTTTATTTTAGAGTTTTACCTTGCTTTTGATTTCCCAAACTCTTTTGAAAAAGTCTTCATTTTTTGGTGTTCTTCTACAATCAAGTTTTTAAAACCCTAGTTTACACATGCATTTGACATGAAAGAATCATACATACATATATCATTTTCAGATTTCCTTATTTTCCATTAAAGTGATTTTCTTTTTATACTATGAGCATTTTCTGCGATGGATATCATGTTTTGTGTTGTTTGGCAGTTCGATTGGTCATGAGGCAAGTAATATCAATGGGATATCGAGACGTAAGAAACAACATGTGTGACCATCCCCGATCCTCGCGATGAGAGAGAAGGAGAAGAGGGTATCTTCAATGTCGAGAGGATCTTGATCCCACGCATCCCTCTCGGGAGCGCTTCGGCCGGCGTCAGTGATGAGGTGAAAAATGTAGAAAGATGGAGTCGACAATCTATTTTACTCAAAATAGACAAAAGAAAAGGGAGCCATCCCGAGGGACAACATCCAAAGACATACTGATACATACAAAACCAAAATGATTCAAAAAGGGTCCGGAGGCTAAGTTACCAAAAGGGAAGGTGTTAGGCACCCATTCCGTCCTTACGGTCTCTCATGGGTTATCGCTAGTTTCCTATATTTCCCCATGATATCTGTACATGTGTATACATAGTGGAGATAGGAATCATCGACTTGTATCATGGAAGAAATAAAGCGAGTCATCCGTAGGAATGTTCCCAAAAGTAATATTAAAAAATTGGATATACGCAATTATCCTAGTGTTGATCATTAAATTAGAACAGAAAAGACATATGGAATAATACGCAACTAATAACAAATATATGTACATGCAAAAAAATAAAATCTAAGAGAGTTAAGTTTAAAGAATATTGAAACATAGAAAAAAGTAGGAATATGACTCGAGTCTCGGGTTTTACCCCGAGATTCCTACATAGCATATAGAGGCATCAAAGTCCACGTAGTTCGTATGCAAAATGAGGGGTGGGATTTATCCCATAAATCCAACCGAGGACTTCTCTTATATGTGTTGTGTGTGTGTAAAAGAGTGTTTTAGTTATGAGAAAATTGTGATAATTCCTGTTTGGAATTTATGAGCAAACCCACTTTTTCTTATTTTTTGGGTTTTATTTATATGGAAATAAGAGATGTTCAATAATACTAGATAAAAAGTATATTAGGATATATGAGATGAGAGAATAAAAGTGCTAAGTAATAAAAGAAGTTAATGCTAATTTAGGAGAATTTAAAGAGAGAGTTGAGAAAGTTGAACCTTCTTGAAGATCTTGAACTGGATTTTGGATGTTGGAAAGCAGCCCTTGCACTTGAGGGATGATGGATGATAGTTAATTCACCAAGTTTCATTTAAAAGATGATGAATGGTGAATGTTGGAAAGGGATTTTGATGGGGAAATCACGATGACTTCGAGAGAGGTTTTTTGATCTCGCTGAGAGTGATGGATTTCAGATCTTGTGTCCCTTTGCAATGCGGTCAGGAACTCCTTTTTATTTTCCCAAGGCATTACCGATCGACATAGTCCTGGTCCTACCAATCGACAGGTGTTTTTAGGCACACTACTGATAGGCAGGGTTTGGAACCTGCCGTTTGGCAGTCTTTTCAAGTTCCTTTGGAAAATCGACCATAGAGCACAAACCGTTGATCCGAATTGTGCACGGGGTGAACCATTGGAAAGGTACTTGAGAGACCTTCGAAAGTTTTTTCAACTACTACTGGGTTCGGGAGTTAACTTTACGTCAAATGTGGCTCGGAAGCATTTATCTATCCTTTGGACGAGGGATCGTCGAACGTAAATGGATCATTCGTCTACATGGTAAGTCAGAATCACCCACGGGGTGGACCATTGGAAATGTTAGGTAGCGTAATTAGACATTCCAAAGAGTTTGACTCAGTTTGGGAAGTTAAATTTGGTCAACTAGGGCCTGGAAGCATTCGATGAGCTTTCAAAGTAAAACTGATCGTTCGTCCCCATCGTAAGTCAGAATTGGTCCCGAAGAAGACCGTTGGAAAGGGGTTTTAGCTCCCTTTAAAGATTCATTTAGTCTCGACCAAGATGAATAGTTTGACTTTTGGTCAAACGGATCTTAGGAGGGCCCGATGGACTCTAGGCTTGTACTCGGTGCATGACATAGGTTTGTAGTGATGAAGGGAGGTGTAAGGGACCTAAGGAGAGGTTAGGGGGCGATAGAATGAGGTGTCTATAGAGCCCCTCGATGGGTGAGTTTGGAAAAAAATATTGCTATCGAATAAACACCGCATGATGACATGGAAATAGTATGACCAATTAAGAAGGTTGAGGTCGATTTTGAGGGCTTAAAGATGAGGGTGATCGATTGTACGGGTCAAAGCCAGTTCTGAGGGATTAAATATGAGGGTGACCTATTCTATGAGTCAAAGCCAATTTTGAGGGATTAGGGATGAGGGTGACCGATTCTACGGGTCGAAGCTAATTCTGAGGGTTTAAATTTTGATGACCAATTCTACGGTTCGAAGCCAATTCTGAGGGATTAAGTTGAGATGACCAATTCTGGGAGTCGAAGCCAATTCTGAGGGCTTCAGATGAGATGACCAATTCTATGGGTCGAAGCCAATTCTGAGGGCATAAGTTAAGAAGACCAATTCTCCGGGTCGAACATAATTCTGAGGGCTTGAGATGAGATGACCAATTCTATGGGTCAAAGCCAATTCTGAGGGCATGAAATGAGATGAAAAACTCTACGGATTGAAGCTAATTCAGAGGGCTTAAGTTGAGATGTTCTCGGGGAACTCTACCGAGGAAATTACCTTGTGATTTTGGTTTGAGATGGGGAGTCGATTATTGGGGAAATCCTCATATCTTTTGGAGATTTTGCGGGGTAATAACCATTCTTATGCTATAAATTCCACTAAGGAAGTGATTAGGTGGTCTAGGGTTTGGACATATTTTTTGAGGAAATTTGAGACCTTTGGGGAATTTGGGATACTTTAGAGGTCCTTTAGGGATGTTGTCGGGAGGAGACTCACTCGGTTTTTGAGAGTTTCGCTGGGGAAATTGGGGTTCCACTTGAGGGAGTGTGAAATTTTCTTGGTGAAAATGTTCTAAATCCTCCTTGGGATTTTTAGGAATTTTCTGAGGATTTTTTAGGGTTTTTTGGTATTTTTTCAGAGTTTCTGCACGAAAATTTAAGGGGGTTTCGGTCGGCATGGTGTGGAGGGTGCCATTAGGCAGTGGCACAGACATTTGGACTACCTCGAGAAGATAAAGGGGCAGTGCCAATCGGTAGACATTACCCTTGGCATCCTATAAAAAAGGGCGGGTTCCCCTCATTTTTCACAGATTCTTGCCTTCTCTCTTTCTGCAATTTTCTTCTGCAAATTGTTCTAGGATTTCTCAATCTAAAAAATGACCTCTTTTGTGAGCACTGCAGTACACCGGGAGTGGTTGGCTATTGACGACTGGGCGAACATGGAATGGAGGGCCAAGGCGCCTCTTTCTTTGAGGAGTGAGAACTCTTTTTGATGCATTCGAGCCAGTTGCAGATTAGCGGACTTTGCTGCGGGAGCCATCGTGTCATCGCCCTTTGAGGGTGGTGAACCCTAGTTGTAATGTAAGTAAAATGACTTTTGGCATTCTTTTTTGGTGATTTCCTTTATTCTTGGATTTTGACAAGGTTTTTCTCTGATAGTCTGATGTTTCTTTATCGACAATGTGTGCCCGCGGGATGACAAGGCTTAAGGATATCTGGGAGCACCTTCCACTTGTGGTGCATTGGGTGGTATCATCAACAGGCTTTGGGAGGTTGGCATGTGTGTTAGATGAGATGCCTTATTCGACGACAGTTTTATGTGCTCTGGGGGAGAGGTTGTGGGGCACTACCAAAATCTTCCATTTTAGTTTCGGGGAGATGACTGTGACTCCCATAGATGTGCAGCAGCTGCTGGGGCTGGATTATGATGGAGATCAGATAGAGGTGGATCGATCTTTATGGATGAGGCCGGAGGTGGTGCGGTCGGCGCTTGGTGATGTGGGGAGGATAGTATCTGGGGATTTTATACAAGTGTCCTTGCTAAGGGATGTTTTGCTGGGTAGGATGATTGATGTGGAGGACGGGTTGCAAGTAAGACAGATGGCCCAATTATTTATTTTGCTAATACTAGGGGGCTTTTTGGTGGTGTCAAGCGGCGACGTTGTCCATTTATGGTTTTTACCATACCTGAGGATGTTTTTGAACATCCCTCTCTATGATTGGAGAAGCCTGACTTTGGCGACCATTTATTTTTCTCTGGATGCATTCAATCTGTGCTATCAGCAGTCTTTCACTGGAGCCACATATCTACTTGACGTATTCTTTAACATGCATATTTCCCTTTTATGCATTCTCTTTTTACTTATGCATCTCTTTTGATTGTGGATTCTTGTCTTCGGTAAACGTGGTTCTATGAGGTGATTAGGTGTAATACCCAACTGATTTCTCTGAAGGATGAGATCGTTGGGGACTTTTGTCGGTTGTATCGGTGGCGGAAGGCCAATCGGAAGTCAAGGAAGTCTCTTTCTCTGGAGGCGGTGCATCAGTTCTTGAATGGCCTGACTAGTGATAGGGTAAGAGTTTTTAATTTTTTTAGCCTAAGTCTTTATGCGCCCTGATTCCATATTGCCTTATATCTATTGGGGATTTTTCAGGTGACCTTTTACCCTTGGGAGATGGTTGTTCAGGACACGGGGTTGTCTGGGGTGAATGCACAGATGAGGCATTTGCTGGCGCATGAGTTTGGACACTCTTAGTATCTCGGTGAGAGGATGGTTAGATAGATTGCTAAGGAGGAGGTGGTGGTGCCACCTCTGAGGCCCCCTATGTCTATGAGGCTTGAGCGGCTATTACCAGAAGATGCAAGGATTGCGGCGATGATTGGAGAGTCCTATCTGTTGTATATCGATACAACTGTGTCGTATGATTATATGGACTTCCTGATGAGTTGGATGATGAATCCTAGCATATATGATGCACTGCCCTTCCCTCCTGTGGGTTAGAGTCGGCCAGTGGGGTCCTCCCACAACGACGGAGGTTCATTGACATCTGCAGCAATGACGACTTTAGAGGTCCCCTTTATAAGGATGCATACCCCTTCATACAACATTCGGCGGGATGATGGAGGGATGGTGCCTATGTTGCATCGTCCCCATGTGATGGACCCGAAGGATTTGGGCTTGATAGAGGATGTTCTTCGTCGTTTGGTATATCTTTATGTTCTTCTCTTTTCCTTATTTTTGGTTTCTTTTGATCTTTTATGCTTGATACTGATTTTTCCTTCTCTTGTAGCAAGTCCGGGTGTCCTCCACTTGGCTTAGGGATATTAGGGACCGAATATCTTCGATGACTGCCCATATTTGGGACGTGGTTCCTATTCCTTCTTTCTTAGTGTCGTCTGCCTCATTCGGGGACGAGTCTGGTTCGGGTAGCGATGGTGCATTATCTCACCGCAGGGGAAAAAGAGCGTGTCACAGGGATAGAAGCTCTTAGGAGAGAGGGGGAAGGGTAAGTGTGAGAGAGAGAGACTGTGGGTTCGGGCTGAGTCCCGTTGTTTTTACTTTTATTTATTTTCCTATAAAATTGATGTAACATTGAAAAATATATATGCAATGCAATAGAGTTTTTAATTATCTTCTGTGAATGATGAATGAATGCATGCATATACGCTTTTTACTTTGCTGCTGAGACCGTAAAAAGTAAATATTTTTGGGAGTTTTGAAAGGAAGTTTTATTCATAGTGAGGAATTATGCAAAGATAAAAGGAGAATTTGAAATTCTATGAGAATATCAATTTATTTTATTGAGTTTTCTAATTTTGACAAAAGAGTAAAAAGGTAAGTTTCTAAAATTATGGGGTTGACGATCGGCAAGCACCTTGTCCCGCCTAACGACAGGTCAGTTCAATCCCATCAATTCAAAGCTTTGACTAGTACCCTCTTCATCCTTTGGCACCATATGGGGCAGGGATTCCTTCGATTTCTGTAGGGATTATGTCTTTTGTGAGGGTTTTCAAGTATAAAAAGGGTACGGGTGGAGTGTTTTCATCACACTCTCAGATTCTATCTTTCCTTTTTTGTGAGATGGCTCTCCCTCGCGACTTTGGAGGCGATGTGCTCCTATAACATCGACTACGATGATTTCAACATGCGTCGAGTCTCTTTATGGCATAATCGGCCCATATAATGGAACATTCTGATGGCGGCGGTACAATTTTGGTACCCCGAAGACCATGTATTCCCCTTTGGCATGGAAGAAGTCTGTCCAACTTATGAGGAATTTTCTTCCTTATTGGGAGTAAATCCTATTATGGCGGCTGCTATGCTTGAGTTTTCCTAATCTCCTCGGGAGATATTGGTTAGACATCTCTGTGTGTCACCCTCGGCAGGTAGATAATTGGTTATTAGAGGAATGAATTCTCTTCTGACGGTGCTACTGTCTGTGTATTTGTAGGAGGTTGGTGATGCTGGATATGCCGAAGCCATCATTTTGGGCATGGTTTCGAAATTACCGATGGTGATTGGGGAACTTCTGGTGGACGCATAACTTGAGGCTATTACTTTATGGATGTCCTACCATCGTAATTCTACGGCGGTGATACTGGAAGAGACTCTTAATGGCCTGGATGCCTGGCGATAAGGTCTTTCTCACTTTCTAAGGGGTAGCCCTCTGATGATGTTCATGTGGTTATCTGAAAGATTCCTCCTGTTGACTCCTCTAGAATATCCTTTTTCGATTGTACCCAACTTCTTTTTACGCCATTTTATCAGTGTTGGTCTGGATATCGAGAGCTGGGAGAACTGGTTTATGGAGAATGGGGCTTTAAATCTGTACTGATCAGAGCCTTTGTGGGGAAAACTTATAACTATTCTGGAACTAGGAGATTACCTATACATTCGGATAGTTGGTCTCAGATAGACCTCTTTTTATTTCACTTGGAGGATTCTATGCCAATTTGGCTGGGAGAAGATTGTGCCACCACGAACACTAGATTTATTTTTGGTAGAAGATTTGACAGAGAGTCTACACATGCGGCTTGACTCTTTGTGGGAGAGTCGGCATCCATTGACCCGTCCCTCTGAGTCTGTTGGGAGAGTTTGGCACATCCTTGGGGATTATATGAAGTGGTTGTAGAGAAGATTAGTTAGCAAGATGTTGGAAGTGGAGACTGGGCAAAGGTGTCTTGCCTTATCTGATACCATGGAGGGAGGTGTTGTGGTCTTTTCAAGGTTGGTTCTAGCTTATCGATCCATGGAACGTCTGGGGCACTCCATTCAGGAAGGGGTATCTTTGGGACCCCAGGATTTAGGTGATCACGGAGAGGGCTCCTCTGGTTGTTAAGGGTAGGAATCTTGGAGAGTTTGTTTTGTAATGGGGAATAAATTTGGGAATTTATTTGGGTTTTTAGGAAGGTAGGGGGAAGGGAGTTATTTGTCCTTTTCTTAAGTAATTGTACCGTAATTTCTTATTAGTGAAATAAATAAGTTTTTGATCATCCAACTATGCCTTTTGATGAATTTTGTATTTTGAATTATCTATAGCGATTGCTAAGGCATGCATAATCCTTTTGTTCAAATATATGCTAGAATGAACTGCCATTCTCGGAGATAAGTAAAGAATAGTTTTTTGTGATATATAAAGGGCCATGCTCATGTAAGATGTATGAACTGCCTATGTACCTCTAGGGTTTTTAAATTTTTTAATTTTTTCGAAAATAGTTTTTGTAGAGGATCAGGTCCACGTAGTTCTGGGTAGAGGGAAATGAAGAATTTTTTATTTTATTTTTTTAGAATAGAAGGGAGAAGAGAAGAGTCATAGCACTCCGAGATTTCAGACTAGGGGTAAAATTTCTTGAGACGGTCTAGATTGATTGGACGATCCATCTCTTCTCCATCTAGGTTGGTGAGCATGGCAGCATTGCCAAACAAGATCTCTTTCAATGTATGGTCCTGTCGAATTGGACTGGAATCTCCCTCTGGGGTCCCAGATGGGCTCTACTATTTCTTTGAGGGCTAGATCCCCCTCTTGGACACCGCGGTGCTTGACTCTCTCATTGAATGATCGCGCTATACGGTGATGTTACCCTTGTATATGGTATATAGATTTTAATCTCCTTTCATTTAGGAGGGTCAACTCGTCAAGACGACTTTGGTACCAGTCTTCTTCGCTGACCTTGATTTCAAGCATGAAGCGCAACGAGGGTATTTCCAGCTCCACGGGTAGGACTGCTTCCATAGTGTAGACTAGAGAGTAAGGGGTAGCCCTGGTAGAGGTTCAGATTGAGTTTTGGTATCCCCAGAGGGCGTAAGGAATTCGGTCAACCCAAACTCGATAGCTTTTGATCATCTTACTGACGATGGTTTTGAGGTTTTTGTTGGAGGCATCGACTGCACCATTGGTCTGAGGTCGGTAGGGAGAAGATTTATATCTCTGAATCCCATACTCGTTGACCACTTCTGTTACTTCTGCCTTGAAATGCAACCCGTTCTCTGACAATAGTTTATGCGGGACCCCATATCGACAGATGATGTTTTTCTTGATGAGTTTGGCCACTTTCTTGGCGTTCAAGACTGTGTATGACTCTTCTTTGACCCATTTGGTGAAGTAATCAATGGAAACTAGAATGAATTCATTCCCATTGGCTGCCTTGGGTGTAACCTTCCCTATAATGTCGATGCCCCAGGTGGAGAATGTCCAGGGAGAAGTCATGCTATATAATTCATACGGAGGCAGGTGTTGAAGGTTGGAGAACTGTTGGAATTTGAGGCATCTTCGAACCTAGGTGGTGCAATCCTGGATCATGGTGGTCCAGTAGTAACCTTGTCGTATGATTTTCTTGGAAAGCATGTGACCGTTCATGTGGGGCTCGTATTCCCTTCTATGGATTCTTCGCATTACCTCTTCAATGTCAGCCCCTGTGATGTAGTGTAGATGGTATCCATCGAAGTTTCTCTTGAACAGTGCTTTATGACACATGATGTATTGGGCGGCCAGTCTTCTGAGGGTTGCTCGGCCTTTCTTGTTAGAACCCTCGGGATACCTACCATGCTTGAGGAGGTGCCAGATATCATTGTACCATCAATTGCCTAACAAGGGATCTTCTATGGTGATGAGCTCAATGTGGTAGTAATGGGTTGGTTAATCTCTCTTTTGAACAAGGAAGGGGGGAATTCTTATACCTTCAGGCATGTCGACCATTGAGACTAGGGTAGAAAGGGCATCAGCTAGGTTATTTTTTGCTCGAGGTAGGTAATGGAAGGAGATGCCATGGAATTGGGAGCCTAGCTTTTCTAAGTGGTCATGGAAGGGTTGGAGTTTCTCTTCCTTGACTTTCCATTTTCTGAGCACTTGACCAATGATGAGGATAGAACCCCCGTAGACATCTAGGCATTGAATTCCTTTCTTGGAAGCAACTTTGAGACCTATCGTACACGCCTCGTATTCAGTCAAGTTATTGGTGTAGGGGGAATCCAATTTGTTAGAGATGGGAGTGGGGGAGTCATCTAGGGCGATCATAAGTATCACGATGCCATATCCCTTTTTATTGGCAGTGCCATCGAATAAAATTTTCAATCGAAGGTCATCTTGAGTAGTGCAGAGTATATTTTCATCTGGGAATTCAGAAATCTAGTCATCAACTTCTTCTGTGGGGTAGTCAGCAAGGTAGTAAGAGATGGCTCTTCCTTTCATGGATTTTTACATGACGTACATGATATCAAACTCGAATAGAAGCATCAACCATCGAGACAATCGACTAGATAAGGTGGGTTTCTTAAGAAGGTACTTGATGGGGTCCATTCAGGATATACGTTTGATAAGGAAGGCGATCATGTCGTGTCATAAATTTTGGGTGACCCAAATAATCACGACGCATGATTTTTCCAAACTAGTGGAGTTGACTTCTTACCTACCCAATTTTCAACTGGCGTAATAGATGGTTCTTTCTTTATGGGAATCTTCAAGGTATTGGGCTAGAAAAGCCTCAGTTGTAGTGTCGGTTATTGTTAGGTATAGAAGAAAGGGGAGACCAGGCTGTGCTAACATGAGTACTGGAGGTTGGGTTATATAATATTTGATTCGGTCAAAACATTCTTGGCAGTCTTCGTTCCAAACCTTGGTTGAATCCTTTTGGAGGAGTTTGGAAATAGTTCGTAGATAGAGGTTAGATGGTTGATGAACCGACTGATGTATTATAATTTCCCAAGGAATCCATGGACTTCTTTCTCCGTTTAGGGAGGTGGCATCTCAAGTATGGCTTTCAGCTTGGCAGGAAATGCTTCTATCCCCTTCTCACTGACCATGAATCCCAAGAGTTTCCCCTTTATAACGCCTAAGACACATTTCTGTGGATTGAGTCTCATCTAATATCGTCGCAATCATTCGATGAACTTTCGGATGGTAGGAACATGACCTTCTCTAGTTTTGGATTTGATAATCATATCATCCACGTAGACCTCGACTTCTTTGTGAATCATATTGTGCAGGATGGTCGTGGAAGCCCTCTGGTAGGTAGCCCCGACATTGTTGAGTTCAAATGGCATACCAGTGTAGCAAAAGGTTCCCCATGGGGTGATGAAAACAATTTTGTCTTAGTGATCTAGGTGCATTTTGATTTGGTTGTACCTGACAAACACGTTGACGAACGACTTGAGAGAATGACTGGCTATGTTTTCCATGATCATGTCGATATTGGGTAAGGGGTAATCATCCTTTGGAGAGGCTTTGTTCAAGTCCCTGTAGTCTACACATATGCAAAATTTCCCTCCAGATTTTGAAACATGCACTATATTGGATAGCCATGTAGGGTATTCGATCACACGAATGAAGCCCACGTTCAGCTGTTTGACCACTTATTCTTTGACCTTGAGCGACCATTTGGTGCAGAAATTTCTCAACCTTTGTTTAATCGAATTGTAATCTGGAAGAGTGGGAATCTCATGTTTATGTATTTTAGGATTGATGCCGAGCATATCTTCATATGACCATGCGAAGACGTCCATGAATTCCTTCAGTGATTCTTCAAGGTGCGCACACTCATGCTCATTGAGGGTAGCCCCTATCCTAATCTCGTGCAGTTAGCTACTAAAATGGAGGTTAACGATAATAGTCTCTTCTTCATTAACTCGAACGCGATTATGTTTTTTGTTAGTAACCTTCTTTAGATAAGTTAAGAATTTTTCATTTGCAAAATCATCATCATCAAAAGTTTGATTAGAATCTAAACAATCAATGTAAGGCACAACAAGATACTCAAAATCTTCCTTTATTTCATTGGTAGGAAAAACAGCATTGAGAACCTCATCCAAGGAGGTCTCGATTACATTTGTGCAAGGATAGACAACATAAGAAGAGATTGGGTAAAAATTGGGGTTAGGTGGGTTTTCAACAGGTAGAATCGGCGCAACAAGCCAGTTAAGGAAAGGTGTATAAATAGATTTAATCAAGTGGGATGGATCCAGTGATGTAGTGCCTGAAGGAACCATTTAGAGTGTCAACCCTAGTGTTTGTAAGCCAAACGAATCCTCAGAATCACTTCCCTCAAAATTTGTGGTGTCTTTGATGAGTGGTTGTATAGGGTGTTAGGAATATTTGGCCAATGGGTAGCTTTCTTACAAAAATATCTCCATTCTAGGCTTCA
Source organism: Sambucus nigra (assembly GCA_949130495.1). Taxonomy (NCBI): domain Eukaryota; kingdom Viridiplantae; phylum Streptophyta; class Magnoliopsida; order Dipsacales; family Adoxaceae; genus Sambucus; species Sambucus nigra. Next base: position 301,675,106 of record OX422217.1, on the reverse strand, counting down.
TCTTCTTGTCTATATGGTCATACCACGGTTCGAAAAATCTATAAAAGGGGAAATCTTCACCTTCTTTGATGAATCGTCCATTCAAGGAATCACTTACGATAGTCTGGATGCAATTTAATCTTCTATTTGGTCAAGATGGTGGATCATTCTGATCTCTTATTCAGATGGTTGATACTCCAAACCACAAGGAGGGAAAGTTTTTTTTCAATTCAATGGGCTCAATTATCCCTTGTTGTCTTTGTCCTATCCCGAGTCCGAGCATGAAGTGCATGTTTCTGAACATCTGAATCACATTAACGATGCCATGAGGGTCGTATTCTGGACAAACCCTTTCTCTAAAATCATCCCACGTCGGGAGTATAAGTGGCTCAACTCGGAATACTGATAGGAGCATATCATTTGACCCATGTTGTATCTCAAGGACTGGATTTTTGGTACTCGCACCCTCGACATTGTCATCATTACCCAAAATGGTGATGACTTGTCCGTCAATGAAGAACTTCAATTTATGATGGAGTCAGGAAGACACACCCTAGATACTGTGGAGCCAAGGTCGTCCGAGCAATAGGTTGAAACAATCTACGATGTCAATAACTTGGAATTCAACGACAGGGTTTATAGGGACACCCCTATTACAAGTTTTATGAATCCCATCACCTCCCAATGGGTATTATCGTAGGCACGTACCGCATTGAAGGTTGGAGCGAGGTCACTTTTCTTCAGTCCTATGAATTTGAAGGTTCTTAATGGTCATACATTCAAGGTGGATCCATTATCGATAAGAGAGAGTGATGCGATCTTCCCCATAACTTCGACAGAGATATTGAGTGCATGATTTTGGTTTGGCACAATTCTAGGGATTTCTTCGTCAGAGAAAGATAGAATCCGGGTAGAGGTCAGGGATCTGACCAAATTTATCGCTTCTTCTATTGTGGTGGAAGGAGGAACTGTGGGTCCAGTGAGCAATTTGATCAAAGCATTTCTGTGTAGTCGGGAAGACATGAAAAACCCCCATAGAGTGATATTAGGTTGATTTTTCTCCAGTTGATCGAGGATATTGCTTTCCTCGAGGGTCATTTCTAGCATAGGAAGGTTTTCAGCACCCTTCCCTTTGTCATTGGCTGGTAGTGAGCTTGGGATCTGGTAATGCCTCCCTGATCTAGTCATGTGATTTACTGAAGAAGGGAAGAACATGAACCCTATTTCTTCGTCAATCTCGGGTTGTTCTGAAATCTTTTTTTATTTCTTCGAGGATTTCCTCAAATGATATCATACCACATATGTCGGCTACTGAGACAGTTTTCTCTGAAGCTTGCCATTTATTTGAATCTTTGAATTCTTCCCCCATCCTGTGGCAATAATTCTGGCTTTCCTTGTAAAGTCAATCCAGTCCACAAATTCAATGGCTTCTTCATATATGTCTTCCCATTCTGTGGGGAGAAGTAAGGGTGAAGGGACCAGGCGTCCTTGTATCCTCATAATATAAAGTAACTCAGTCATACTGCAAATATCATTGGTTTGACTGAATGATTCCGCCATGATCTGGATAACACTATAGGCTGACTTCATTGATTGGTACTACCCAAATGTCTGACTCTCGGGCCCATTTTTGTGCTTCCAAAAATAGCATAATAAACCTTTGGCAATCAATGATCATCTATGGGGGAAATTTCAGCCAGAGCTCTAGGAGTTGGTTTAACACTTTTGATAATTCCATACTTCCATTTTCAGAACGGGTACGGACAATGATGCATGCTCTGGTAAAGAGTGGCAGTGCTTGATCAACGAGGCTAACAGGGTTTAGTAGGAAATATGGGCATGTTTGGAGAGGTTTAAGAGAGTATATGGATGTGATTTGAGTTGAGGGATCAAATTCTGGGATCTCTTCTAAGAAGATGGCATTGGCATGATTTGGGTGTGGGTTGTGAGTAGTGTTTGGCTTAGGATTGACTGATCGGGAAATCATACCCCAGTCAATTAGACCTTGGATTATCTTTTGTAGGTGAAAGCATTGGTTGGTGTCATGGCCAGTAATTTAGTGAAAGGCACAGTGGGCATCTGTCTTGAAGTTTCTTTGAAGTGGATTTGGCAATAGACAGGGGTCCAAGGGTTTGATTAGGTTTCAGCTTAACAGGGTTTGATAAACATTGAAGAAGGGGGCATGGATCTCGGTGTATTACTTTCGCACTGGGACAGGCTAGCTTTCTGGTGCCCACGAAGTGGTTGGTTGAGAGATGTTATTGATGGTTGAGACTTTAGCACTGGCAGGTTTGTCATATTTCTGGGGGTGATCTGTCCGGACACTTTATTTGGTTCAATTTATGTTTTAGCAAGACCTTCCTCAATTTCTAATCCTGTTTTTCTGAGAGCTCGGAAGTGGCGATAGTATTGTCCTCCCAATATTTATTGGACATGAGGTAAGACGTTCTTCTTCACTATGTTCACTTGTTCTCGCTTGGATGGTCGGTTGGTCATAGTGGCTCCTTTTTTCCTCCAAAGAGCTATGAAGTTACTGACTGATTCCCTAAAGTTCTATTTGAGCATCTCTAAATCACGGTGGGTGACCTTATAATCTTCATTGTATTTGTATTGCGATATGAATTCTTGGTGTACATCCTCCCTGCTATGGATTTTGGACTCCTCAAGAGACAAAAACCATCGGAGGGCTCTATCCTTCAAAGTTTGCTGAAATAATTGGGCCATCACTTCTTCAGAAGCCCCTAGGAGAGTCATAGAATGGTGAAAACTGCGAAGATGAACAATTGGGGGTCCATTTCCTCCGAATTTCTCGATATTCGGCATCTTGAACTTCACGGATAACCTCGCCTTAGGATAAGAAGACATGTGGGTGTATTCCATGTAATTTCCATAGACTCGGACCTGATCGAACTTCTTAGTTATCATCTTGAGATATTCTTTAAACTTGTTTAATTCTTCTTCTTTCGGATCAATGACTATGAGCAAGTTAGCCCCAGGATGAGCAAGGTTCGACATAGGAAGTTGGGCAAGCGGTGACCCATTAGAAGGAGGGGCACGTGGAGCATGCTGATACTCTTTGAGAACCCAAATAGGCTCGGGTGGACCCATAGCATGAGAGAATAGGGCCTCCGGCTCTTGAGGAACATGAACTTGGTTTTGTTGCATCTCTTGAACCTCAGTCTAGAGGTTATTAATCTTGGACACGAGCTGAGCTAAGACTACCATTAGATATGTGTTCTCCATGGAAATTGGATGGATATCGAACTTAAAAGAGGTAGAAGGGGAACGGACAGAAATCCGAGTGATTTGACTAAAGAACGAAGCCAATAAGGAGCCAGTACAAGGGTGTCCGATCGACCTGAGAAGGTGTAAAATGGGATTTATTTTTCACAAAAAATGATGAAAATATTTTTGATGTTTTTTTAGATTGAAAGAAAAAATATTTTTAGATTTTTGATAAAGAAAAGAGAAATATTTTTGGATTTTTGATGAAGAATGGAGAAATATTTTTGGATTTTTGATAAATAAGGGAGAAATGTTTTTGGATTTTTGATAAAGAAAGGAGAAATATTTTTGGGAGACGAGTCTCAGCATTATTATTATAATTATTATGTTCTCACTTGTATTAAATTCTCCTAAATGCAAAAATGAAACGTCGGACGGGACCCGAGCCTAGAAAATTTGGGTTTGTAACACATGAAAAGCTATGGTTGAACTTGTAACCAGGCTCATAGGTAGGGTCGTGTTTTAAAAATTAGCAAAAAATTTGGACGAAAGATCGATCTAGAATTTTGGCAGAGTTTCAGGTCAAAATCGACAATCTAACATGTGTGTCCTAGGCTTGACACCTATATGTGGGTGTGCAGTTGGTTGGGTGAATCGAAAAGGGTTCCCCCTTTTAGCGTGACTTCCACGATATATGTCTTGCTTTTTAGGGTAATCAGTACATGTGGACAAGCAATTTGATATACCTGAGTGTACATGAGTTGCCTCACTATATACCTCGTAAGGATACTACACCAAATTTGCCAATTTGTAAGTGTTTTAAACACTTACAAATCAAACAGTAGAGGTTTAAAACTGTTATAAAAGGAGGGGTTATAATTTTTTTGTAACTTTTCAAAACACTTACAAATTGAAATTAGTAACGGTTCAATCGGTGAATATTTTCAGATCTGTGTGTGTTGTAATAACCCATTTTAAGTGTTTAAAACTGGTATTATTTGGCGTTTTATAAGTGTTTAGAACCGTTACTGTTTTCCATTTTATAAGTGTTTAAAACCGTTAATGTTTTCCATTTTATAAGTGTTTAGAACCGTTACTGTTTTCCATTTTATAAGCGTTTAGAACCGTTACTGTTCTTAACTGATACAAATAAAAAAATATTCAACCAGAAGGGCCTTATTCAAAGAAGTATCATCATCTAAATACAACAAAAACTTTTGCATTTGTATTAACAAAAGGGATGAGTCTTTGTAAGAAGAAAACCTATTTACAATAATCAATGTCAATGTCTCAATCATCTCCTCGTACAATCATTAAAAAGTTAAATTAGTTAAACATAATCATTATACAACTACTATAATAAAACAAGAATAACTCCATAGTAAGATCTAGGAATCATGTTCCATACATTTGAGCTGATCCATCAAAACTTCTGGAACACCTATCTTAAGAAGCGATTTTCCAGCATAAGCCTTAACTTGCAAACCCATCAGCCACCCTCCAGTTCGAAGACAATTGATATAAAATCCGAGTCCCCATCAACTCACAACATGTTCCAGTGGGAGAATGCAAGATTAAAGGCCAAGGCCAGGATGTCTATGGATTTTCTCAACTCATCGCTGACAGCGAAAACCGTTTGTGATTATTTTTTTCGTGCTGGAATTCTGAAGTTTCGTTTTGAAAGATTAAGGATGGCCAAGATGAATTGTCATGAGAGAGCTCAGTGTCTCTAGACATCCTCATCAACAAAAGTTGAATCAAGTTAAGTAGTCATAATTCAAGCAGGCCCCACCATGACAGTTGCCTCTACCGACCCGATCAAGAAGGAAAAAGAGAGGGAGCCTATGATCTCCTTAAATTCATATGAACTGGATGATAATTCCTCAGATTCAGCGTTGAAGTTGTCGTTAGATGCCTCAGATCGCAACAAACACCCGCAAAATTTTCGTTATAAAGGAAAACTAAAAAGAAGACCACTACAATGAACATGTTGTGCCGGATAACTAAATACTACATTGTCAACCTGTGTGGTATATTTTTACTCATAAGAGAGATACATAATTATAGTTTGTTACGTGAGATTACAAGAGATGAGATGGAGGTAACCAAGTGTGAGAGTTTTTTGGAACGTGGAGACTAAGATACGTGCTAATGTTACATATGCAGAGTCCCAAAAAACAATAAATAATTGGATCAAGGGCCTTATTTTTCAAAGCTCATAATGTACAATAAATATAAAAAAAATTCGAAATGAGTCAGTGGAGAAAATCTTGTATGTAATAGCTTAAAAAGATGCCTTGATTCCCCGACTATCAACTTCTAATTGTCCTACTTTAAAAAATGAGTTTTTTTTCTTTTTAAGCAGCAATGCATGAAAATATGGAAATAATCAAAATATGCCAAAAGGGTGGGAGAGAAATAAGAGAATATAAATAGCTTCTAGATTAGAAATACATAACTAGAAATCGTATCGATATTATCATGCCAAAAGATATATCGTTATTTTCCAAAATCTGAAAGGAATGTTTTTCTCGAAAAAGATAGAATATTAGTATTTTGGTTTTTAACTAACCTTCAGAAAACTTCCCATACTATTTAAGAAAGCTGTGCAGTGAAAGATTATGTGGATTCTTGATTGTGTAATTGTTTTGTGTTTCAAAAAGCTGATCTACTTTTTGTTTGTTTTTGGTTGCCAAGGTTGTCCACCAATATACCTTATGTTTATAATCTAAACGAATTGTTCTAAATTGAGTTGTTCTAAATACAAGGAGGTCCACAGCTCTATGATATTCAAAGTGCATAAACTCACCACACAAACAAATGTAGAATGAAGACACAAATGCCTTACATAAAATACTTACTTGACTTTCTAAAATTCTCTTCACACTGGCTGCACATCCCCACATGTCATCCCCTACCAGAGTAAAAAATAGATCAGAACATAAGCTCTATCTATCGAAAAAATAGAATGAAGAAACATTAGCTAACTTCTAAAACATGAGATAATTCATAATGACAAAGAACAAATATATATATATATATATATATATATATATATATATATATATATATATATATATATATATATATATATTATTGATGTTTTACCAATATCTCAATCCAAACATCATCTTTGTAGTTAACTGGAGCTTTATGCCAATCACCGTATGTAATTGGAACATTAGCACGAACTATCTTCCCAAGTCGAGACATATATGGACCTTTTTTCTTACCCACCACTTGATTATCCTCATCGATAGTAACTATTTCTCTTGAGTCACTACCTTTGATAGACATTGAATACTGCTTCAAAATAACTAAACCATACAAATAAATGAGCAATGCAGGACAACAAAACTAAAATAAGAATTTTAAAAAATCATTACTGCCATTAAATATCCAACATATAAATCACTATTAACCATCACCATGATCCCAACATTTGTATTATAAAAGGTGCTTTAATATCAATCGAAAAGCTGATAATAACAAAATATCTAATATAGGAGTCTAGGATGAATAACAAAAGATGTTTGCATATGAACAAACTCAATTTAAACAAATGACACACTCAAGAATTGAAAAAACTAGTAAAGATGTCCAAAAGGCCATATATGTTCAATTAACATTGTGAAAATCCTTTATATTGACATTGTCCTCAAGAATGGATTGATACACGATCTTAACCTCAACGTCGTCCACCATTGTATTCAATCTCTTTGGAGTATGCAAAACAATGGACCATCCCTCATTTAAAAAATCCTTAGCATAGAATACTTGAGCTGCTTCAGAGGCAAGAATGAACGGCTCATCATCAATTCTCTCTTTACTCTTAGGATTACTTAAGTTAACCATCACTAACTTTAAGTGAGGATTAACTTTGCAGCCATTAATCTAGTCCTAAACTTTCACCCAATTACAATAAAATACGACTATCTTGAAAGACTTATAATCCAACTCAAATATGCCACGAATAATTCTATAATACGTTGTCTCCCCTTCTTTATAATTGGTATCTTTATCGCTTGATCTGAACTTAGTGATGGCCTTCATAAACACACCATTATTTTGTGTTACCCGACGCTCTTCATATGCCCATGTAGAAAATTCAAACCCATTGGAACGATACTTCTTATATGAGTGTGCATCATATTTTGGCCCATTGGCTAACCTCCACAGCATTGTATCAGTTGATCCCTTTTTAAGTAACTACAAAATATGATGACAAATAAGTATACTGAAATATGAAAAGACAAAACCAAATGTTTTCATATAGTCGACTTAAGTGCGAACCTCCTTAATCAACCATGGAACAAAACCCTCATTTTTTTCCTTAATTGTACCCCCATTTTGATTACGCCCAAAGGTCGATTCCCACTAAAGATCATACTTCCTACATCAAATAAAAAACATTTAAACATATGATACGTGTTAACTTAAATAAAAAAAATAACCAAAACAAATATACTCACATTTTCCATTCATCCACTTCATCATGTTGTTGCAATACCTATTTTCGGGCTTGTTCAAATTGCATCGTGGTTAACTTCATTTTCTTCCCCTGTACTAAAGGTTCCTCATCGGCACATTCATCATCTTCATCAAGAAATGCTTCGTGTGTATACTTGTGATTTCCTTCGAATGGGTTTGGCATGTACTTTATGCAATAAGGAGTTGATTCTTCTAAAATGTATTTCTCAGCAATGCTCCATTCAATATACCTCTTGTTGCGAACGTACTTCTTATAATTTTTCATCAACCTATACCTCAAAATCATAATGAAAACTAATAAATATATATTATATCGCACTATTTATTTAAAAAACATTATCATGCGTAATTCGCTTACCTCTCAAAAGGATACATCCATCTAAATCTGATCGGGCCACATTTTAGTGCTTCCTCGGCTAAATGTATGATGATGTGGATTGTTACAATGAAAAATGTGGGTGGAAAATACTTCTCTAAAACACACCTAGTCTCAAATAATTCCTGTTTAGGTAAATCAAGAACATCCCTCCTTATCACCTTCACACACAACACATTGAAAAAAATGCTTAACCGCAAAATATAAACTAACAAATCCTTGTGCTTTTCATAAACATTTTTAAGCAATACCGGAAACAAATATTGCATAAACACTTGATTATCATGTGATTTCAATCCCTTGAACCTGAGAGCTTCTAAAGTCACATTCTTACTCAAGTTAAAAGAAAAACCCTTCGGTAATTTTAGCTCCTTTCAGGTACGAAAGAACCAGTCTTTTTCTTCTTCACCTAAAGTGAATGCAACTGCAGGTTTAACAGTTTTGCTAGATTCATCTACGGTCAAACATAACTTTTTTTTATCCCCATCGCGTCCATATCTTTACATGCAATGGTTTCGTCTTTTGATTTATCTTTCAAGTCCAAAATAGTTGACAAAAGGTGATCGGTGACATTCTTCTCAATATGAATAACATCTAAATTATGTCGACCATCATGCTCTTTCCAATACAGCAAATCCAATAAAATTGACCTTCGAGACCATGGAGTTTTAATATTTGTATCTGCACAATCATTGTTGTCCTTATTTAATTTCTTTTTCTTTTTAATTTTTTGTTTACAAATTTTTGACTTAATGCATGCTACTTTCTATTCAATCTTAGTACCAGCCAATCTTTGTGGAGCTTTATGATCCTCAACATTATTGTTAAAGTTGTGTTTGTCCAACATAAACTTGTGATTACGAGGAAGGAATCTTCGATGACCCTAATAACAAATTTTCTTACTATTTCTAAGATGTTCTGAGTCGACTTCTTCATCCCAAACTGGACAAGCATTGTAACCATGAATAGTGCACCCAGACAAAGTGTCATATGCAGGAAAGTCATGAATTGCCCACAGTAACATAGGTCTCAGTGTAAAATTATCTTTCGTGTGGGAGTCATATGTCGTTACACCTTCGACCCATAATTATTTCAACTCATCTACTAAAGGTTCGATATAAACATCTATGTCCTTGCCCGGTGCATTCAGCGCAGATATCAAAATTGACAACATGGAAAACTCTCTTTTCATACACAAAGATGGCTTCATATTTAAAGGTGCAACCATAACATGCCAACAACTATAACTAGTGCTGAGATTATTGTATGGATTGAAAATATCTGTAGCTATAGCAAGATGAACATTACACAATTCAGCAGCAAAGTCATGCCATTTTGTATTTACAGACTTCTAAGACGGTGAATCGACGGGATGACACATAATATTTGTAATTGATTTCGCACGAGCATGCCAAGTAATTTCATTTGCAATCCATGGTATACTAAAAAATCTCTTCAGCCTTGGAATCAACAAAAAATGCCTATCTTTCTGGTTACTTTACCCTCCCCGTTTAAACTTTATCGATATCTAGACAAGTTGCATATTGGGGATTTATCCTTCTTTGCGTGTTCCTTTCGGTATAAGATACAATCATTCTGGCATGCATGAATGATATTATAATCTATTCCAACTTCTTTAATAATGTTCTTCATAACTCGATACTTTGTTGGTGTTGAATTTCCTTTGGGAAAAAACTCCCTAAATAAACCGAAGATATCAGTTAAAGTGTTATCCGACAAACCATGTCTTGTCTTTATGTTATTCAATTTGACAAGAAAATAAAATGTTGTCTGTTTCTTGGTACACGACGAATACAATGGCTCCCTCGCCTTACCATGTATATATGTGTATTTCAGCTCCTCGGGGTTTGAGAACCATTTTGACCATCTTCATCTCTACCAATGGGATCTGTCGAATGATTAACGCTTTGATTAGACATTTCAAATGCATCATAAACAAGCTCCTCCATCCTTGGATCTTCACGCATGGCATCATTTTGTTAAACATCTTCCTCGGTTGAACGTTCGATACTCTTGACATATTCCCTTTTACCGTGTAAATGCCAAAATGTGTATGAATGCAAGATACCATGACGAAGCAAATGAAAATGAATATCTTTGAGGTCGAGCAATTTTCCATTATCACACTTACAGCATGGACATGCAAGCATAGTTTCTCCACGACCATTTTTCGCCAGGAAATCGATAAATGTAGCAACCCAATTTATATATTGTGGTGTTCCTCTATCACGTTCTTTCATCCACTCTTTATAAAGCTGAGATGAGATTCTAAAAGTCAGACAAATTTAATGGCAAATAAATGTTAATTGTTATATTTCAGAAAAGTTACAAAGTGCTAAAAATAATACAATTAAAGGCCTCTTTGGTCTATGTTTCGACTGTTTTATGTGTTTAAAACCTAAAACTAGTAGAATATGCTTATGGCAACCTGTTTTTTTAAAACAATTTTCTTAAAATCTTTGTTTAAAAATATATTTTGAATGATTCGGTTTAGTATTAACTCCTATTTGATTATCTCATATTAAAAAAAATGTAATGAAACATATTATAGGTAGTATTTTTGTACTTATATATGAGAAGAGGAACCACCTTAGAACAAAGATTAAACGTAATGAGAGCAAAGATGACCAAAAAACCTCATGACACGAGATGATAACTATAAATAAAATACGAGAAGATTAATCAGATGAAAACAAATTAAGAAAATTAAATAAAATTAAAAATTATATAAAAAATAAAAAACAGATTGAGTCTTAAAACAGATGAAAACAGTGGAGTCTTAAAAATTCATCACATATGAAAAAAAGACGGTGCCGAAAACCTAAATTTTTTGTTCATGTGTTTGACAAAAAAATAGTTGACAAAATCGAATCATCCAATGAAAAAAAATGAATACCTCTTTTGTTTGGGAAAAAAAGAACGAAAAACAAGACAAACAACGAATACCTCTTTTGTGTGTGTGCTTGTTTGTGGGTGTGAAAGAGAGTTTACGTGAGGCCAAAGACGCTAGTCGAAGACCTAAGATGAGCGGGTTGAGGGTTCTTTCAAGCGGGTTGAGGGTTCTCTCAAGCGCGAAACAACATATGTGAAAATTCAATAGAGGGAAAGGTGAAAAACAATTTTAACACATTCGAGTCATTGAAAGGGATACACCTGACCCTCACGTGTCCCATATTGTCTTAGGTGTGTTGTATTAATAATTTTGTATCAGTCATGAACACTTAAAAAATTTGTAAGTGACTAAAACTGTTATAATTTTTGTATGTGTCACCAACACTTATAAATCATTTTTTCAATTAGTTATAAAATCGCCAATGTGGTGTAGTGGGACGGTACATTTGAGAGAGAATTCGATATACTCGATGTACATGAACGAGTTACCTGCGATATACCTCTCGTCATGACTTTGGTCAAGCGGTTTGATGTGGGGGAATCATTCGATATATGTCAAAGATACTTGGCCAATGGAAGGTGAGAGTCACATTGCTTAGGCTAACTGCGCCGTACCGGACCAGTGCCCATCACGAAGTGACCCTCTAGTTACTGGAAAAAATTTGGTTAATACCAATGCTCCTTGGGGATGTTGTGTGAATCTTGCATGATTCTTTTATTAATATCTTATGATGAGAGTATATTTCCATATCATGCCCAACAGGGAGCAAAGTACAAGTACCAATGGTATACCAAGTATGGATGGGTGATGCATGCAACATGTGGACATATGTGATACTAGGTGCACATGGTGCAAAGTGTACATGGATAATCTTCTACAAGTGTGTGAATAGAAGCATAGGCATGAGGTATATAGAATGATAAAGGGGGACATGAAAATAGGGAGATATATAAGAAAATAAAACACCCATGTAAATAGAGTCTAGCAGTCAAAATGAAGTTTCCCCAGTGGAGTCGCCATTGTGGACATCACCGATCCTCATGGTGAAAGAGACGAAGAAGAGGGTATCTTCAATGTCGATAGGATCTTGGTCCCGCACATCCCTCCCGGGAGCGCTTCGATCGGCGTCGGTGATGAGGTGAAAAATGTAGAGAGATGGAGTCACCAGTTTATTTTACTCAAAATGGACAAAAGAAAAGGGAGCCATCTCAAGGGACAGTATCCAAAGACATACTGATATTTAGGAAACCAAAATGATTCAAAAAGGGTCCGGAGGCTATGTTACGAAATGGGAAGGTGTTAGGCACTCATTCCGCCCTTATAGTCTCTCATGGGTTATCACTATTTTCCTCTATTTCCTCGTGATATGTGTGCATGTGTATATGTAGTGGAGATAGGAATCATCGACTTGTACCATGGAAGAGATAAAGCTATTCATTCGTAGGAATGTTCCCAAAAGTAATATTAGAAAATAGGATATACATGATTATCCTAGCGTTGATCGTTATAATGGAACGATAACACATACGGAATAATAGGCAACTAAGAACAAATATATGTATATGTAAACATATACCATCTAAGAGAGTTAAGTTTAAAGAATATAGAAACATAGAAAAAAAGTAGGAATATGACTCGAGTCTCAGGTTTTACCCCAAGATGCCTACGTAGCCTATAGAGGCATCAAAGTCCACATAGTTCGTTTGCAAAATGAGGGATGGTATTTATTCCATAAATCCAAACGACGACTTATCTTATTTGTGTGTGTGTATAAAAGAGTGTTTTAGTTATGAGAAAAGTGTGAGAATTCCCGTTTTGAATTTACGAGCAAACCCTATTTTTCTTGTTTTTTGGGTTTTATATATATAAAAAATAACACATGTGCTATAATACTAGATAAAAAAGTATATTAGTATATATGCGATGAGAGAATAAAAGTGCTAAATAATAAAATAAGTAATGCTAATTTAGGAGAATTTGAAGAGAAAGTTGATAAAGTTGGACCTTCTTGAAGATCTTGAGTTGGATTTTGGATGTTGGAGAGCAGCCCTTGCACTTGAGTGATGATGGAGGGTAGTTAATTCACCAAGTTTGATGAAAAATATGATGAAATGTGAAAGTTGGAAAGGGATTTGGATGGGGAAATCACGTCGAATTCGTGAGAGGTTTTCTGAACTCGCTGAGAGTGATGGATTTAAGATATTGTGTCCCTTTGAAATAAGGTCAAGCCCTCCTTTTTATATTCCCATGGAATTACCAATTGTCATAGTTATGGTCTTGCTAATTAGCATGTGTTTTTAGGCACACTGCCGATAGGCAGGGTTTGGAACCTGTCGTTTGGCAGTCTCTTTCAGGTTCCTTCGAAAACTCTGTGGTATAGTGCAAATTATTGATCTGAATCATGCACAGGGAGAACCGTTGAAAAGTTACTTTAGCAACCTTCGAAAGTATTTTCGATTGCTCCCAGGTCCAGGAGTTGACTTTGGGTCAAATATGGCTCATAAGCGTTTATCGGTCCTTTAAATGGGGGATCGTCGGACGCAAATGGATCATTCATCTGCATGGTAAGTTTGAATGCTGCACGGGGTGGACCGCTAGAAAGGTTAGGAGGCGTACTTCAACATTCCAAAGAGTTTAACTTAGTTTGGGAAGTTGACTTTGGTCAACAAGGGCCTAGAAGCGTTCGGTGACCTTTAGGACTAAAATGGATCGTTCGTCTGCATCGTAAGTCAGAATTGGGCCCAAAGCGGATCGTTAAAAAGGGGTTTTAGTGCCTTGTGAAGATTCATTTAGTCTTGGTCGAGCTGAAGAGTTTGACTTTGGTCAAACAGAGTTTGGGAGTGCCCGATGGCCTCTGGGTCAGTACTCGGGGTGTAACTTAGGTTTGTAGTGATGAAGGGAAGTGCTAGGGACCTAAGGAGAGGTTAAGGGGTGCTAGAATGGGGTTTCTACAGCATGCATTTCATGGATATGGCCAGGAATACAATATTGATTGCAAAAAAGGCTATAAGAATCAAGGAAAAGCATCATGGCTTAAAGGCATCGATACTGTGACCATGTCTAAATTTGTCTTGTAAATTGTCTATATCGTACATGGACTTCTATGGTTAGGTCTTACGATGTTTTTCCAATTTTGGGTTTTCCTTGTACATCTCCCAATTATGATTTACATATTTTACCATTTCTTATAATTATTTAGATTCTTGGGTCAAGAATAAAATTGGTTAATTGTTTAACATAACACCCGTGGTTCTCTAAATTGGTGTAAGTTAATTAAAAATTAGTGAAATAAAATTAGTTGGTGTTTTCTATACAAACCCTAGGGCACTTAGCTTATCAGGGAGGATCAGACAAGTTTTCCATGTTAGATCCTTATTTTGTACTTGTTTTGGGTTTAGATGGTGTTAATCGATAGGGAAGTTCCATTCTAAATCTCAAACATTTGATGGAACAAACAATCCCCATTGGAAGGTGGAAATATGATTTTTCCTGAAATGTAAGATGAGAATGTTTAGAACTCAATTGAGTTTGGATGGAATCCTCCAACTGAAGGTGGTGTTCACAAAGTGTATGCCTCTTCTAGAATAGTTGAATAGAATACCTAGACTTATAATTCCTAGGAGACGAATGCTATTTTTTACACAGTGACCACTGAAGAATCTAGACGTGTTATTACTTATGAGAGCATGAAGGATGATTATGATATTTTATGATCGATAAACGGAGGAATAAATACTATTAGTGTTGATACCAAAATTAATATGCTGATATGGACGAATAATATGAAGACACGTGTCAATCTACTTGGCACAATAGCAATGAGGAAGTTCATTTCCCCGACCAACTCATGTTCTCTCCGAGCAACGAGGATACACCGAGGAACTTCAGCAGTCTGAGGTACTCTAGCGCTCCGAGGAACTCCTGAGCAACGAGCAAGTAAGGCGGCCCGAGCTGCATCTCGGCCGTAGCATTAATTGCCAGATAATCAATAGTTCAATTATTCATTAAATGTTTATCATCTTGACGCACACGCTGCATTAAATGTATTACCATTTCATATGTATATCATTTAATGTATCAACCCTTTCATGTACAGCCTAAGGGCTATAAATACCTTGTATCACCCTCATTCAAAGGGACCGGAATTTCTTGAGAGAACATATGCTCGAGAATTCTCAAACACTCAGTAATAACATAATAGTGGACGTAGGCTATTCATATAAGGCTGAACCACTTTAAAAATCTTTGTCTCATTTTATTTATCTGTGATTGAATAATTAGAGTAATCTAGTTTTTTACATCAACAGATTGGCGCCGTCTGTGGGAACGATTGTTACTATCGTTTTTCACCAAAAATCGTTCATCATCAATGGCGGATAATCCAGAATCTAGCAATCGAAACGCTGGAAATGCTGGAAATCCTCCAAATCCCTCTGTACCTCCAGATCTAGCCGGGATTATGACGAATCTGGCTCAAGGACAGACCGCCATGCAAGAAACAATGAGGCAACTCATACAAACCCTTCATGGCGGTGCACCTGCACGTTCAGGACAACAAAGTGGTCAGAGGCAAACTTATTTACTTTCTTCACGATCCAGGCGTACTGAGTCACGTCGTAATGAGGAGTCTGATGATTTCTCTTATCAACCTGGGCGAACTTCGTCAATAAGGGCTACAGATACTGATCAACATATCCCCCTCTCTCCAGTCGATTAGGTCCTAGGAGGAATATGAGTCCACCTAAGACCATGTCAAGGAGTTTTCGACAACCATCAGATCTAAGAGAAGGATCAACAAAATCACGACCAGCTGCTCGTCAAGATAGATCTCAAGAAGCTACCTCAGAACGATCAATTGCTCGAACCAATAGGCTCGAGGAAGGAAATGAAGCATGGAAAGGATCTCTCCAACGGTTGGAAGATAAATTGGGAGAAATGGCCAAGGCAAAGAACCCCCTACAACGAACTTTTGTTCGAGGAACACCTTTTGTAAAGGCCATTGCGAATTTTCCTACACCGTCAAAGTTCAAAGCACCTGTAGTGACCCCCAAATATGATGGAAAGACAGATCCTGTTCTTCACATAGAGCAATATCAAGATGCTGCCGACATCTATGTCATCCCCAACGAGATGAGATGCAGAGCGTTCTCAGGAACTCTTACTGGAGCTGCCCAGATATGGTACAACAATCTTCCTAGGGGTAAGATTTCAACTTTCTTTCAGTTGGCCGAGTTGTTTATTGGCAATTTCTATTTTGGAGAAAAGCCAGTAAAATGAGTAGCACACTTGTTAAGTGTTAGACAAAAATCTGGTGAGAGTACTAGAGATTACATAACTCGTTTCAATAACGAGAAGCTGGAAGTCATAGATTACAAAGAAAAGACAGCAATCACCGCCTTGATGAGTGGGTTCTTGCTTAATAAATTGTATTACACCTTGGCGAAAGATCCACCTAAAACTATGTCAGAGTTGATGGCAAAAGCGGCCAAAATCATGAATACCGAGGAAGCTATGGCTGCAAAGAAGAATATGGATAAAGACACCAAGGTGGACGTCGACAAGTCTAAAAATAAAGAGCATAAGGGCAATGGCGGTGACAAACATTCCAGAAATAATAAATCATCATGGGAAGTCCTGAAGAAATACGATAAATATACTCCTTTGAAAATGGGTATTCATCATGTCTTGGAAGAAATCAAGAACAATGAGGAGGTAAAATGGCCAAAGAAACTGAGGTCAGACCCTGATTCGAGGAGTAAGGATAAATATTGCAAGTTTCATAAAGATCATGGTCACATGACCAAAAATTGCATAGCTCTTCAGAACGAGATTGAAACACTCATTCGAAGAGGAAAGCTAGCAAAATATGTTGATCGGGGAGGTGAAAGAAAAAATAACGACCGAACTAGAGAGAGGTCTAGATCTCCTCGTTGAGCAGAAGAGAAAAAAAAGAGAAACCATGAAGATGATCCAGATGATGACCCCGACCTTCCCAAGAAACCAAGACAGCCAGAACGAGAGGTATTTTCTATACGTTTTGGGTCATTTGATTGTAATGTCATTACAGGAGGAGATGCAGGAGGAGGAGACCTTACTGCAGAAAGAAAGGCTTACCTTGGAGAGGCTCAAGCTTGTTCATATATTCAGCGAATAAATCTGGCCGAGGACGATCGTCCGAGGAAGGTAAACAAAGAGAAGCTAGTCATTGGCTTTTCAAAAAATGACCTAGCAGGTGTTCTTTATCCTCACGACGATCCTCTGGTGATCAAAATGAGGATGAAGGAAGTAGTGATTTCAAGGGTGTTGGTAGACAATGGAAGTTAGGCAGACATCATGTACTATTCATGCTTTGACAGTTTGAATCTGAAATTATCTCAATTGGAACCGTATCACAGACCCCTCCTGGGTTTTGATGGCGAGAAAGTTTTTCCACTTGGGACAATCAAGTTGGATATATTCATTGGAACTTGGCCTGCTTGTCGAACAGAAAGAATACGCTTCTTTGTGATGGATAAGAATGTGCAGTCAGCTTACAACATCATCATGGGAAGATTTGGTTTGAAGAAGTTTGAAGCAGTTCCATCTACAGTGAATCAATGCTTAAAATTCCCAACAAACTTTGGAGTAGGAGTTGTTAAAGGTGATCAAAAAGTAGCTCGGGAATGCTATTATTCATCTGCCGAGCAAGAGGAGCTTGAGGAATCAAGGAAAAAGACTACTACTTACCAGGTGGAAGAAGATACAGAGATTGAAACTCTCGATCCCAGAGATGAATCCCAACTTGTAAAAGGACAGGTGGTGGAATCTACAGAAAATGTTATTCTGGACGACGAGCACCCTGAACGAGTAACCCAGATAGGTTCATCATTGGATGCTTCAATAAAACAGGAGTTGATAACTTTCTTGAGAAATAGAAAGAAAACTTTCGCATGGAGTCATGAGGACATGCCAGGAATAGATCCAAACTTCTTATGTCACGAGCTCAATGTGAATAAGGAGATCAAGCCTGTAAAGCAAAGAAGAAGGGTATTTAGCCCCGAGAAGAATCAAGCTATTCAAGAGGAGGTCGACAAGCTCCAGAAAGCTCAATTCATTGAAGATGTGAAATACCCAGATTGGTTGGCAAATGTGGTGATGGTAAAGAAGAAAAACAATAAATGGAGAATGTGTGTTGATTTCAGTGATCTCAACAAGGCCTGCCCAAAGGACCACTTTCCATTACCCAGAATTGATCAGTTAGTGGATGCTACCTCTGGGCACGAGCTGCTCAGCTTCATGGACGCTTATTCAGGCTACAACCAGATCAAGATGAAACCTGAAGACAGGGAGAGTACTTCTTTTATTACCCCTAGGGGTACTTATTGTTGTAATGTTATGCCTTTTGGTTTGAAAAATGCAGGAGCGACATACCAGCGGCTGATGAACAAGGTTTTTGCCGAACAAATCAGTTGCAATATTGAAGTCTATGTCGATGATATGCTGACAAAAAACAAGAAAGCTGCTGATCATCTAGTTGATTTAAGTCAGACTTTTGATCAACTGGATAAATACCAGATGAAGCTCAACCCGATGAAGTGCACATTTGGAGTATGAGAAGGAATATTTCTCGGGTACATTGTCAACCAGCGAGGCATTGAAGCAAATCTAGAAAAGATCAAATATCTTTTAGGGTTGCGATCTCCAACAACAAAGAAAGAAGTGCAGAGTCTTACAGGACGAGTTGCAGCTCTCAACAGATTTGTATCTCGAGCAACAGATAGATGCTTACCATTCTTCAAAACACTTCGAAAAACATTCGAGTGGAATGATGAATGTGAAAAATCCTTTCAAGACTTGAAGAAATATCTGGGAACACCTCCGTTGCTGTCTAGACCAGTGATGGGCGAAAAGTTGTACTTATATCTGGCAGTATCTGAGAATGCAGTCAGCTCGGCACTGATCAGATTGGAGAATGGAGTCCAGAAACCAATTTATTACACAAGTAAGGCTTTCCGAGGTGTTGAGATCAGGTACCCGAAGTTGGAAAAATTGGCATTGGCATTAATTGAAGCTAGCAGAAGAATGAGGCCATATTTCCAGGCCCATACCATCATCGTCTATATCGATATGCCATTAAGACAAGATCTTCATAAGCCAGAAAAATCAGGAAGACTGATGTACTGGGCAATAGAGCTCGGTGAGTATGATAGTGTGTATGAACCCAGATCATCCTTAAAAGGGCAAGCTGTAGAAGATTTTATAGCAGAGTTTACATATCCTGATACCCCCGAGGAACAAAAAGTTCTCACTGATCAACCTGTGGATGTTACAGGATCAACAGACATAAGTCCAGACCAACTCCGGTTGGTAAAAGGGCTTGTGGATGTAGAAAGATCATCAAATTCAAACCCAGACCAACTCCGGTTGGTAAAAGGGCGAGAAGAGGTGGTCGACGAGGAGCGAAAATTAGCAGGGGAGGATGGAAGAGAACAGCAGATATTCCACCGAGGAACTCTATTGGATAAGAAACTTGAACATGAGTTACCTACATGGAAATTGTATGTAGATGGGTCATCTTGCACAGAAGGTTGTGGAGTAGGGATTATTTTGAAAACCCCTGACGAGATTGATATAGAATATGCCTTGCGATTTCAATTCAAAACCCCCAATAATGAGGCTGAGTATGAGGCCATGATAGCAGGTCTTAATTTAGCAAAGATTATGGAAGCACAACAAGTGATGGTATTCAGTGATTCTCAATTAATTGTGAATCAGGTGATGGGAACATATGCGATTAAAGGAGAACTAATGGTCAAGTATCATGCAAAGGTGATGGAATAGTTGGAAGAATTTAATGCCATTCAGTTGATCAGAATACCCATAATAGAAAATGCACAAGCAGATGCACTGGCCCGACTAGCATCAGCTACTCGTACCGAGCTGCGAAGAACGATACCAATTGAAGTACTGGAAAATTGGAGCATAGATGAAAACCTGACAATGAATGTTGTTACCCTTGATTTAGGACCATCTTGGATGGATCCCATTAGGGCATAAATTGAAGAGGGATAATTGCCAGAGGACAAGCTCGCGGCAAAGAAATTGAAGTTTAAAGCTGCTCGGTATGTACTAACTAATGGTGTTTTGTATAGACGAGGAATTATGGTAGGTTTGCAGAGATGTGTACACCCCTTCGAGGTGAAAGAATTGATTGAAGAGATCCATGAAGGGTCTTGTGGAGCACATGTGGCAGGTCAGACACTTTTGCAAAGAATGACGACACAAGGATACTACTGGCCGACGATGAGGGTTGATTGTATAACCTATGCTAAGAAATGTGACAAGTGCCAACGTTTTTCCTCCATCCGACGAACTCCACAAGCTTTGTTGACACCCATAACTTCCCCTTGGCCATTTGCCATGTGGTGAATTGATTTGGTTGGACCATTGCCGACCACTCGAGGAAGATTCAAGTACCTCGTCGTCGTAGTAGATTATTTTACTAAGTGGGTAGAGGCTGAACCCCTTATCGATATGACGTACGAGAAGGTATACCAATTTATCTGGAAGAATATCATCTGTCGATATGGTCTCCCTCATGCCTTCATCACAGACCATGGAACACAATTCGACAACGAGGAGTTTGCTGCCTATTGTCAACAATCAAACATCCTGAAGACCCATTCAGCACCAGGCCATCCTCAAAGCAATGGACAGACTGAGGTGACGAATAGAACATTATTAAATGGTTTGAAGAAGAGGCTAAGTGAGGCTAAAGCTAATTGGATTAACGAGCTACAGTCAGTACTGTGGGCTTACCGAACAACTCCCCGAGCAGCAACTGGAGAATCACCATATATGCTGGTGTTTGGAAGTGAGGCTGTGATACCTGCCGAGTTGGGTCTTCCAACACATAGAGTGCTGAATTTCAATTCTCCGGTCAATGATTTGATGAGAAGACTGGATTTGGATATGCTCGAGGAGGTCAGAGAAGAGGCAACCATTATGAATGCTGCTTATCAACAACGAACAACTCTGTTCTACAACAAAAGGGTGAGGAAATGCGATTTTAAAGAAGGAGATTATGTGCTAAATAAGGTCATTCAGAAGCACAATAAATTGAAGGCAAGCTGGCATGGACCTTACCGAGTTACAAAAGTTGTTCGACCAGGAACTTACCGAATAGCAACTCTAGAAGGAGAGAAAAATGATGTAAAAACAGTTCCATCAATATGAATAAAACGATGATGTTTTCACCATTTTTCTCTCCTTTGTTTGAAAGTTTTTCGGGGAATACTAGTGTTGTACACTACGCTGCTCGACAGCAAAAAGAAGATGATAGTTCAGACCCACGACCAACTCCGGTTGGTAAAAGGGCGAGAACAAATTATATACTCCTTTGGTTAGGAGGCGTACACTTGCGTGATCAACTTCAGTTGGTAAAAGAGCTTGTGGACAAGATAGTTTGAAAGAACTTGATAGTTCGAGTGTGATCAACTTCGGTTGGTAAAATAGCAAGAACAAATTATACTCCTTTGGTTAGGAGGTGTACACTTGCGTGATCAACTTCGGTTGGTAAAAGAGCTTGTGGACAAGATAGTTCGAAAGAACCTGATAGTTCGAGCGTGATCAACTTCGGTTGGTAAAATAGCGAGAACAAATTATACTCCTTTGGTTAGGTAGCGTACACTTACGTGATCAACTTCGGTTGGTAAAAGAGCTTGTGGATAAGATAGTTCGAAAGAACCCAATAGTTCAAACCCATGACCTACTCCGGTTGGTAAAAGGGCAAGAACAACATTCTTAAAAATGCCAATTTTGGCTGGTTAAGAAACAAAATATGCCAACAAGTTGGTCAGAAGGTAAAATCATTCCAGAAAATACAAAATATTCCAAACTGTACCAAGTATGGTTGGTCGGGGATAAAAACCCACTAACTGTAGTTGGTCGACGAGGAGAATTTATCGACCTTGGTTGGTCGGACACATTTTATGAAAAAGACAAAAATTTACCAAGTATGGTTAGTCGGGGATAAAAACTCTCACTAACTATAATTGGTCGACAAGCACAGTTTAACAACCTTGGTTGGTTGGAAAAATTGTAAACATTTTTATACTCATTACTTTATTATTAAGTGATCGAACAACATTTTTTATACTTGTAACTGTTTATTACTAAGTTGGTTGATGAACAACACAAAATTGTTATCTTTTTAACAGATACATATGCACAGATGTAAAAGTGTTAGACAAGTACAAAAGAATAGAAATACAGATTTGCAAACAGAAAATGAAAGTCTTTCATTAAAATTCAAAATAAATTACATGTTACATATGTTTGCTAACTATTACATTGAAAATCCTATTCTATTGGTTTTTTCCCCTCAGCCTTCGATACAGGTTCCTCGCCAGCAGGAGCATCATTTAATGTTTGGGGAGAATTGATAAAATTCAAGTCCCTCAACATTCTAACATTCATTACTGAAGGAGTATCCAATAGATCCTCGGGATGAGATAATTCAATCTGAGAATGAAGACTATAGTCACCAAGGTATTTTGAAATTAAGCTCCGAGGAATGGCACGAGCTGGGATCCATTCCATGTCTAGTTTATAAGGCGGTACAGGCAAATCTAGTAGCCCAGGAGCATGATAATCCCATAAATAATGGCCCTACTCTAGCTTTAACACACCTAGGGCATTCAACCATCCTTGTTTATAACCTTCATTATTGGCATTTTCAAGACGAGCGTCCAAGTGACAAAGGGCTTCATTGTACCCTGCCATCCAAAACTCACGAGGTTGTTTGTGGAATTGGAAAGTTATTCTTCTAGTTGCTCGTGAAGTCTCCTGGCAAAAACATCTTTATTATTCTAAGCAGACTTCATCGCAGTAAGTTGATCTTCCAAAGATAGGTTTTTCTTGGACATTTCAGACAAAGCCCGATCTTTGGCATTCAGTTGGTACGCTTGGGTTTCCAATGTTGACAGAGTATGAGATTCTTCAACATTACGGCTGAGAACTCTTGATCGACTCCGAGCAGGTGGAGAATTTTGCTCCTCGACAACATTTTGAATAGCTCTTCCTCGCCCACGAGAACCTCTTCCTCATCCCTGAGCAGTAGTAGAAACACCAGACTTTCTTAACGTATCCAATTCTTGCCGTAATTTGGCATTTTCAACCTCTAAGAATGAGAATCCTTCATCAGTGATTGGTACCAAGGCTGTAGAGGATGAAGCTGCAGACTCATATTGTGCCAACTTTTTCTGCAAATTGTTGTTCTCATGTTCCAGCAGCTTGGCGATCTGTCTGCAGGCCTCAACTTCACCTTTTAGGGTTCTCTCCCTAACATCGTACACAGCGATGATCTTTTTGTGACCTGTCTCAGAGGAAAGCTGTTGATACCTATTCTCATATTCCTTGTGCAACAAGGAAGTTGATTCGTTGTGCTGATTCTGAAGATCTTCTAAGGTACAATGAAGCTCCTCGATCAATTCATAGTAGGCCACGTTATTGGCCACAGCTCGGTCAAGTAAAGCTTTCAAGTACCGATAAGCCTCAATTGCCTGTTCTAAAGCATCATGGCCAAGGATGTCAGCAATTTCTGATACACTTAGCTCTGTGTGACCAGCCTTATAGTATTCGTGACATTGTTGCATCAGTTTTGTATCATTGGCAGATAGCAATTCCATCCTGGCCATAAACTAATGAAGAGGAGACAACAGTCAACAAAAACAAATCATCAACAACAGAGAAGAACAAAGATGTATTTTATTAGATCATAAAAAGATTACATTGTTTGATTACAAATGATAATGAAAGATAGAAATGATACCGAACAACTTCACACCTTTTCCTTATCTCCCAAGACTTTCTCGGGAGGCTGGGACGAGGAGCTTGGTTGCTCGGTGGTAACATCAACTTGATCAGCAGGAGTTGAAATTTTCTCAGGAGGAGGAAGCATGGAAGAAATGTCCTCGTTGGTAGAAGGTAGAGAGACAGGGACTTGATCACCCATGGCCATGGAAGATTCATCAGAGATAGCCTCATTCTCCTCTTCTTCTACAATTGGTGGGGGAGGACCAGGGAGGTGTAGCTGAAATAGCCCAGAGTCCTCTTTGATCTTCAATTCCTGCAGAGAAGCTACCCAGCCATCTCGGAAGTATTTTAACTTCCCGTATTGTACTTGGGATGTCATCGCAGCAATCCCTTTGTCCCATCCTTTATCCCATCCAGCGCTGAAGGATTTTTTAACTGCGAGCTTTCTTTTCAGTTTCTCCGAGGAGAGCTTCTCGGATAGAAGATCCTCGGCAGTCTTTAACTTCGCATTCAATTCTTCTTTTTGGAGCTTGACATCTCGCAGGACGGACAACTCTTCCTCTGCCTTTTTCAGCTTATCTTCAAGCTCTCCAAAGTTCTTGAGCTTTTCGTCATATTTTTGATGCTCGACCTCTAAACTTTTCACCTTATTTTCCAAACTCTTGGAGATCTCAGCCAGCTTCACATTCTCAGCTTCAACTATAGACAACTTTTTCTCCCAGTCAGCTTTGTCCTCATTATACTGCTGACGAGAATCCTTCAAGGATTGGGTCAAACCCAGAAGAGCATCCTCTACCCCCGACGAGGAGCTGGAAGCTTTAATTGCTTCATCTTTCTTCACGATGTTGTTAAAACAATTCAACAGCTAAAAAAGAGAAAAAGTGACAGGTCAGTACAAAAATACAAGTATTCAAATAAAGAAAGGAAATTCAGAGTGTGAGAAATTTACTGAAGCAAGGTGACGGGTAGCTAGGGATGTCAGCATATCCCTAGAAATATTTTCATCAGTTCCTTGGACCTCGAGTATGATCCAAGTTTTTACCGAGATCATGGCAGAGCTCGGAGGAATGATGGTTGGAACACCAACACCACCAGCTGGTAGAGAGGAGATGGTTTCAGCCAGATTGGCAGTTTCAGCCAAATTGACTGGGGATGATTTCCTCAATCTCCTCAAAGGGACTTCAGCAATTTCAACCAAGGAAGAGCTCTTGGTCGGAGAGATAGCAGTCATCTCCACAGGAGAAACCTTCTTGCTCGGAGCCATTGGGGGCTTCTCGATAGCTTTGGAAGGCGCAACATCCACCTTCTTAGTCCCCTCTGGGACATCAATTTTGCTTTTCTTGGCCTCAGCAACAGAAGTAGTGTCATCAAATAGAGCAGGAGGAGCTCTTTTCCTGCCCATTCTCTGACTTAAAGGGATGTGAGAATCTGAAGAAGAATCCTATGGAGTTGAGGCTGGCTCAACAAATCTAATCACAGGACGAGTAGTATAAGAAGTCGTATAACTCCTATACTGCAGCAAATATGATACAGACCTGATGTGCTCATTTGCAACGTTCTTATGCAAACCCCAGATAAGTTTCAGATGCTTAATATTAACCTCTGATTCTTTTGGAGTTTTTCTTTTACTATCAACTGCAAATAAATACATAATGAAATATCAGTTATACATTTTGTCAAATATGATAAAAGCATAATTTCATAAGTAAAGGAAAATGAGAATAAACATATCCCATTGCCATATGGGGGGCATTTAGGACCCTGGTATACTGCATCTCCAACCAAGGGGGCATATTGCCAATTTTTAATAACCACCCCATGTTCAAAATAATCTCTATTTGCATCAGGGAGGTTAACTACAAGAGCCCTATTTATAAACCTAGTTTTTAAGTAATAAACATTATCTAAAATATCCCATCTATAGCAATACATAATCTCAGGAATCCCTATACGAGTCCCATGAGTTAGATTTAATTTATACACCCCATTAATTATTCTCCATGAATTGGGGGCTATTTTTGCTGGAACAACGTCAAAGTACTGACATAACTCTAAACATAAGGGGTTTGGCGGAAAAGAAAATCCACATTCAGCAATGAATAGACTGGGGAACCAATGTCCCTCAGCCAATCGAAAATAATCTAAAGGCTCAGAAAGAACCTCCAGAGTTACCCAGGAAGGAATGGAAAAATCGAAACGAAATTTCTCAACAGACTCCACAAGATAAATCATAGTGAATAAAAGAAATACAGAAGAAAAGAATAGAATCTTATAGGAAAACGGAAGAGCTGACAGCTAGCGAAGGAAAAGATGAACGCACAAAAGAGAGAGAGAACAGAAAGCTTGAATGCAGAAAATTGGAAAAGGTAGAAGAAGGTATGGTTACCTAAGAAGTTTAAATACTTTACATTGGGAAGCTGCGAAGGAAATGATTACATAAAAGAAACTAATACGCCACCGGTGGCTAAAAGGACAAAAATGCACGAAGATCGAAGCACTCATAAAAATTCGAAAAAGGCGGATTCTGTGAATTTGGAAGAAATTTAAAAACGAAGAAAAGGCTCCTAAAACCCCGGAAAGTCATATAATATCGCCATATACCGAGAAAGAATGTTCCATACTCCTCAAAGTTCGAAATATGAAACATTGGGGGCTTCTGTTGATACCAAAATTAATATGCTGATATGGACGAATAATATGAAGACACGTGTCAATCTACTTGGAACAATAGCAACGAGGAAGTTCATTTCCCCGGCCAACTCATGTTCTCTCCGAGCAACGAGGATACACCGAGGAACTTCAGCACTCCGAGGTACTCTAGCGCTTCGAGGAACTCCTGAGCAACGAGCAACTAAGGCGGCCCGAGCTGCATCTCGCCCGTAGCATTAATTGCCAGATAATCAACAGTTCAATTATTCATTGAATGTTTATCATCTTGACGCACACGCTGCATTAAATATATTACCATTTCATATGTATATCATTTAATGTATCAACCCTTTCATGTACAGCCTAAGGGCTATAAATACCTTGTATCACCCTCAATCAAAGGGACCGGAATTTCTTGAGAGAACATATACTCGAGAATTCTCAAACACTCAGCAATAACATAACAGTGGACGTAGGCTATTCATATAAGGCTGAACCACTTTAAAAATCTTTGTCTCATTTTATTTATCTGTGATTGAATAATTAGAGTAATCTAGTTTTTTACATCAACAATTAGTTTCCATGTTATAACATACGAAAACTAAGTTTCAGACGATTAAGCTGTTTGAAATGAGTCTTTTGATGAGTTATATGCTAAGTTGAAGGATATTTTCATTTCCTCATTTAACTTAGGTGAGACTATCCCCGAGCCTAGAGTGGTGAAATTTTTTTAATGCCAAACTCGTGGTCCTAGATTCTCTAGGTGGTCTCGTCATTATGAGAGTCCAATATGTTATAGGTGATCTTCAAACCTAGAATGTTTCCCCTGTGTAAAAATGATAAAAAGGGGACACTACATTGAAATCCAAAAAAGAGGACGTATCAAATTTTAATAGTGACAGTGAGATTGATGATAAATATATTACTAGGTTTCCAGGAAGTTCAAAATGTTTCATAATATGAGAGAAGATAATAATTTTGAGAAGAAACCTAAGAAATTTTATGACAATGATAGGAAAAAGAGGGATGGTCGTAAGAAGGTGGATGAACGGGACAAGTACTTTGAAGTTTGTGTTTTTAGGGAATGTCCCACTATTCTAAGGAATAAGGGTAAAACCAAAGGTATGTAATAACACACTTAGTATTAATGAGTTAGAAGAGGAATGTGATTCCCCCAGTGAGATTAATTACACCACGTTCATGGCCAGTCATGTGGGTTTAAATGAAATGTCTTCCCCAGTGAAGATAATCATGAGCATGATCGTTATAAGGTCTGATAATTGCCTTCCTAAGATAGCGAGGAGAGGAGAAATAAAGAAGAAGAGCAAGAAGAAGAAGAAGAAGAAGAAGAAGAAGAAGAAGAAGAAGAAGAAGAATAAGATAAGGTGGAGGAGGGTAGTGATCTTCAAGTGCCATTTTAAGAGTTATACGTATAGTTGTTAAAGTTGAAATGGGACAACTTACAGTTAAAACCTAAAATGAAGGAATGTGCCATAGTAAATGATGATGCTAAATTAATTGGTGATCTTATGGAAGGTGATAAGATTCTTGATCAGAAAATTAAGTATATTAAGCGTGAGAGAGATAGACTTAGTGGTTTAAGGGAGGTTTTGAAGATGAAGCTTCTTGAGTTTGAAGAATCTATGGATTTCCTCGAGTCTCGAGTTATGGAGTTTAAAGAGAAATTTGGAGAATCGAGTAATGACAAATTTTATCTGGAGTCTAGGTCGAATAAGTAGGATAAAATATTTGGCTCCGTCTGAATCAAAATGAAAATTTTAGGATTAGATTCGTAGATATAAATATTTCCACTACTATATCCAAGAAAAATGTTTTGAGAGAGTTAATCGGTGCTTGGGGCAATGGAAAAGGTCAACCCTTAGGTAACATTCCTCATGTCTACACTTGCATAAATTGCAGTAAGAAAGGTCACCTTAGGCTTTTTTGTTATGATCATAGAAATGGTCTTAGGATGTATAAGATTGAGGTCAATATGTTTCCCAAATCTATGGACACTAAAATTAAAGTTCATGCAGCTTATCTACATCAAAGATTCTTCATAAAATTCTAAATATTGAAGACTATATCGTTTGTATGGTACCTTTGATTTAATAGTCTCACGACTAATTCACATGATTACACAATTCTAGTTTTGTGAAAAATGGTTTTTGTGAGATGATCAGTCAAATGTTTTCTAACATTCATTACCTTCTATCTATTTTTAGGCCTTCCTACAAACGTTCACATCGCTTGTCTTGATGTTGGACACGTGTGCGCAGTGGCATGGTTTTGCTTGAGAAACAATTATGCCTAAAACCATTTTCATGACTAGAAACCTTACCATGCGCACATTATGTATGTTTTTGGGCATCATTTTCTTTATTCCTAAAAGTGTAGTAATACTTAAAATATCTCCATGTGAATAACTTTCATGTGTTAAGCATGACTTAAGCCACTGCCAAAACTTTATGCATAGAGGACTTCTTAACGGTTTACACGTTGATGTAATACTTTCATGAAATTCTTTAAATAAGAGTTTTCCCTCCCATTTTTCGAGATCCATTTCCTAAGTACTTCTGACACATAGAGAGAGTATTTAAGTATCAAATGATCATAGGAACGCCTTTGAATTATTAATTTCAATTCATTTACACATTTACGAAAGAAAAAGTTGGATATTAAATTGAATCATTATTTTTGAGATTTGTGTTTAGAGGTGTTCTAGGAAATCCACCAGGAAAGACGGTTAAGGTTGACTTATCTAAAAAAAATTGTAAATAAGGAAATTATCTTTGTGACTCCAAAAGATCCTAGAGAGTCATCACCCATCGCTACCTAACTTATTACTTTTATGAGGTTACCTGAGGTTTTGTTTAAGTATCTCCCCATCTTCGGTAGTCATCGATTCATTGGCCTGGTATCACTTGGGTGAGTGATTTTCATTGGCACACTTGGATCGTTTTCATACCTTTGTGAGAATTTCCATTTATTTGTATGTTTTCATGCATTTCCTCACATGCTTTAGTGCTTGCATAGTATGTATGTAAATATTACATAATTCATATTTTAAACTTCCAAAAAAACTTTTCACTTTATTTTTCTATGTGATTAAGTTATACATTTACATTTATTTAGTGTATAAATTAATTTTAATGATGATTGAAGCATGTTTTCTTAACTATTTAGTGAAAATAATGATTTATTCAAACATATGTTAACATTCAGAACAAAAATCATGATACTTAAAGTTTGTTGAAATGTTTGGTTATGGTTTCACTCTACACATGTTCTTGCATACCACTTGCATCATATATTTTTATTACGTGTCCTGCATTAGTGCATGATTTTAAATCATTATTAAATCCTAAGATCTAATATTCATTATCTCAAAACATTTATATTGACCATTTGATAGTGGTGTATGAATAAGTTCTTTAAGTTGATGGAGTTGATTAATCAAAAGTTGCTTACCTGGAAAAGGCTACCATTGGTGAGATTACATTAATTCGAATTTCATATTTTTTTTCAAAATTTTCGACACTACAGAAAACCTTAAAAAAAATTTAGGTGAACATTGAGATTTGGGGGTTGGATATGAATATTGATTCCATTTTGGGATATTTTAGCTCATAATTGAAGAGAAAAAAACCTTGTTCGTTATCTCAAATATTCCCCATTATTTGATCTATTTCAGAGGTATTCTATGATATTGCATGATCTTCAAGTGTTATATAGTTGTTTTAGGTTGGATTTGGGTATATTTTATCATTTTCTCTCATCGTTGTTCTTATTGTCTTCAAATTTTTATCTATTTTATGTTTATGAGAGCATTTCCCTCACCTATACCTTGACTATGTTTCTTAAAAAAGAACAATCGCAAAAGTGTTTATTATTGACCCATGGGTGGTCTTAGTGAGATATCTTATTCTAAAGTGAGTTCGTTTACATCTCCTAGTGTTCTTAGAATTTCTTAGTAGCATACTGAGGCCCTCGAGTTCCTCGACACCCATTACTGAGATGATCATGTATTCATGTTTGACCCATTTTATGAGGGATGACATGCCATTATGAAAAATCTTCAGTTCCTAAGATTATAATACCGAGATGGATGTGAATCTAGCACATCTCTAGCGTACTAGCGATGGCTTATTTTACCATAACAGAATTAAGCACCTCTCTTCATCTCGATTACTTACCCCACACGCATCGAGTACAGCCACACTTTTTTCGTGAGTTATATGCGAACATAATAGTCCCTTTTGAGGATCCTTTCATACTTACATATTTCATTTTTGGATTTGATATCAATTTCATTGATTATTTGTTAGTTATGCCTCTGCACTTATGTAGATAGGAGAATTTTAATTATACATGTGTACAAATAGAAGATTGACCCATCATTAATTATCACAATCTTTAAATAGAGATGGCAATGGAAGGGAGTGTGTTTTTTCATCCATCACTATAATAATGATTCTCCATCATAAAATTTGTGGTTATCTATGAATTCATGCTTAGGATACGATCACAAGATTTACCCAACTCGATTTAGTGTATTATACATATTAATTCCATGCCTCACACTAATAATTAACCAGCTATCATTCTGGAGAGTATGCATAATAGATATTCTGATATGACTCGGGAAGTGTTACCTTTTGATAATATGTCCATAGGGTACCTATATTCTTTAGGTGCTCCCTGTCTAGGATGGATTTTTCCTACGTCTATACTAGTTTTAATTATGTGCGCCAATACTGCACGTTTTAAGGGATGGACTACTTCAGTAGATACTATCATGTTCTAGAGAATATTAAACAATGTTCCCCTTTATCTTCTGCACTCACGACATTTTCTCCAAGAGAACATCAATCATAATGAGAATATATTGATGCGCAATTTGACCTTATGCACATTGCATTCGATAGTACTGATGTGAGGTTGTATATTATATTAGACAATGTTAATTATCACTTTACGTAACATTATAGTACTATAGAGCACATTCATGTACGTGTTTCCTCAATTGCATGCTGCAATTTGTCATTTTCGAGCTCATCTAGGTCTAATTCGGGTATTACTCCTAATCTAATTGAGGATGATGATGTTATAGATGATGATGATACTTAGGATGATTATGTCTATGATAATAATGATGTGATGGGTGACTTTTAAAATCATGTGAGAAAATGCTAGTGCACTAGTTTCATCTTAATAAAGTTTAATAAAATGCTACTAATTTTTAATTTTTAGCTTAATAAAGTTTGCACCAAAACAAAACCACAAATATGATGTCAAATAATTTTACCAATTTTAATATTGACCTAACCATGCATCTAGGTGAGTGTAAGAAAGAAAAATATAAGTAAATCACAACAGGGAGATGTACAAGGAAACCCAACAATGGGGAAAATCTCGAACGACCTATCCACATAAGTCAACTACAATATAGGTCTAGTTACAAAGACAAATTAGGCCTACTAACAAACTAGACACCTTCAAGACATGAAACACTTCTACACCCCTTGTTACCTTCTTCACAACCATTTTTGGATGCCTTCCAATCAACAAACAATCTAGGTGCATTCCAACATCTCGGTGTCCCATCAATCTTACTAGTCTTGTTACAAATTCAATTATTGTTCATCATAAACACAGTCTCCATCGCTCGAAATACTCACACTATAAAAAGAAAGCCTATATGGTACAACAAGATAAAGATCTAAAATAGACATATATAGATGTAGGATTGTTAGATATCAAAATTGGGGGTAAACTAGGGTTTAGAATGATTTAGATAAGACTCCAAATATCATTTTTATGAAAACCCTTCTTGAAAACTCATGCCAGACTCGAGTATTTATAGAAAACATATTTTTTGTGGCCGTAAGGAGCTCATTCGAAAAATAATAGAAAACTTGTTAGAATGAATATTGAATGACCTTCTAATAAACTTTTCTTTGTGAAGAGGGAAAACTCGTTTGATGTTCGTTTGAAGATCGACATTTATCTCGTTTGAACGAAAAGAAAAAACTTGATCGAACGAAAAGAGAAACTCATTTGAACCACTTAATAAAAAAAATCTCTTTACAAGTAATTTTATGAAAAATGCCTTGAATAATTTTATGAACAAGACCCAAACAAAGTCTAAGAATCAAACACGGATATGTATTCATACGTTTATTGAGATCTCTCATTTGTTGAAGATAAAAATGGGTACGAAACCCAATGTATCCTCGATGATTCTTTAACTGTTGTGCATGGTCTTCAATCATGCATCATAGGCTTGAAAGACACACAACTCATATCCTAACAACCTATGACTCAAACAATTTTTTTTCCAAATGCAGAATTAAGTCAATAAAATGAAATTAACTTAATTCAGATATTTATGCTTACAAATGTCCCCCTCTGGCTACTCCGGCACAAAACTCAAAACAAAAAAAAAACTATTTGGCCATAAATATCACTTAGACTCAATTCCTAACCCTAATAAGGAAAGAAGTTTATAGATTCTTGACCGACATAAACTTAAGTAAGATTGGTTCTTATGCAAACATTTTTCATGTAAACTTTTGATCATCGAAGCAAACCTGCACACTTAAACACACCTTCAACGACAAGTAAAATATAACAATAGATAAATGGAATAGGAAAAATTGTAATACTCGTGCCCAATATCTTATTAGTTTCTCGCATAAATTATAATCATATGAAATCCTAGGGATTTGTATCCTTAATAAATTGGATTTGTATTTAAATTCAAGTATTCACTAGCTTTAGAGACAATTGTTGGAAGTTATTGGGAGAAATTGGAATTTTTAGGAAAATGTTGTGGTTGAAAAGA
This sequence comes from Sambucus nigra, assembly GCA_949130495.1. Lineage (NCBI taxonomy): Eukaryota > Viridiplantae > Streptophyta > Magnoliopsida > Dipsacales > Adoxaceae > Sambucus > Sambucus nigra. The sequence continues at coordinate 301,641,830 of OX422217.1, read as the reverse complement.
GTACGAGGGTCATTTAAATGATGTCCCTGTCTCGTTCGAACGAGGATAATGTTGGTTCAAATGAGAATTGTAAGTTGTTCAAAGTTGGGTTTAAACAAAGCTCTAATGAAATTTCCAGCCTCGTTTGAAGGTCGATCGAATGAGATCCTAATCTCGTTCGAAGGAGGTTCCATTCTCGTTCAAACGACCTGTTAAAAAATATTGTAAATCAGGATGCCCTTGTGTGTTGATATGTTTTAAACCCTTGGATTAATGACGTGTTGACTCCTGGTGAACACAAATGACCAAAATCGGGATTTAAGTGTTGGGGATCATTTTTAAAATGATTTTGTTAGTTTTGTTTCTTGGTTAGAAGAGGAGAGAGTGAGGGTTGGTTTTTCCCCCATTTTTAGCATGTTCCCTCCCCCCCTATCTCTCTCTCTAAATGTTAAGATTTGTCTTCTTCCCAAACCATTTTTCACCATATTCACACCTTTCCAATATTGCCAAGCATTAATATACATCCATTTCCACCATGGTTGAGCAAAGCTACAAAATTTAATGATGTTGGCCGGGGTTTTTGAGGAAGGGGACTAGAATATTAATGGAGTTTAAAGGGTGGTTTTGCTTGGAGCCTTCTTTGAGGCTATCTTTATGGATCTAGGCAACCTTTGTAAGGAAACCTCAAGATGTAGGATGTTTCATTCTTATTCTATCTTCATCCTACCATTTTTGGAGCTCCATTTGGAGTGAAAAAAAACTCTACTCTTTAGCTTTAAGTCTCTATCTTCATGGTATTTAATGTTTCATGTAGAGTTTAAGAGTACGGTGAATGCACGATTTAGGAATGAGTTTCTAAATGATTTGTGGAAATGGGTTTAAAAAGGGCTTAAAGGAATAATTTCAAGGACGCGTAATGCTCAAACATTTTTATGGAATAAAAATGTTAAGAATGTTTCATGAACAAATATTTTGAAAGTTTCTTGTAAGGATTGGGATTTTTGAATAAATAGATATTTACTCAAGTTTTGGAGAAATGAAAATAATTTTGCCCTTACTGGGTTTAAACATGTTAGACCCATTTAATAGGATTTTTGGAATTAAAATCCACCTTCTCAAGGATATAAAATTGTAGTATTTTGAATATGAGTATATAAACAAGTTTGATGAAGGTCTTAATGGGTTTAAACATGAAATAAGGAAAATAGCTATTTCTTCCATCAATGTGTATGAAAAGGTGTTAAAAGTGTAAGGATTAAATACTACATATACTAATAAAGGAAAATGTTCTTATAAAGTAGTCTATAAATGTTCAATGATTTCTTAGAGAAAGAAAGTAATGAAAAGTAAAGAGTCCCAACATCAGAAGTATGTTACCTCAAAGTATTAAATAAGTTTTAATTACTTAAGAAACTTAAGAAGTTAGTGTGGATAACTTAATGATGTTTTGGGAAATAAAGCTTGTGGAAATGAAGAAAAAGACAAGTTCAAAAACAAATGAGTAAAATGAAAACTCTACGTGAAGTGGAACATTTTTATGAAATAAAATATTTTAAAGACAAAATGCTCCTGAATGAAAATTATTTTTGTGATAAAATGAATGCTAGAATATAAAGGACAAAAATTGACTATTTTAAAGTGTAAAACAAGTTGGGGTGAAACCTCGGGTTTGGCTTCTGCCGGTAAATGAAAAGTGGAATGATATGAACATTTGTAAAATGTTAAAACACATTCATATGAACTCCGAAGACACCGGGATTATTAAGAAGGCCATAGAGCCCTTAGGTGAAGGACCCAAAATCACCGACCAGAGCATATAGTAGCATAACAGGTGGTGTAAAACCTGTTAAAGTGTACACATATTGGAAGATTTTAAGAAAAATATACGAATTGGAACATGTCAAGAAATGGGTTGTGGGGTAAATATGTGAAAATAAACCCTAACCTGAAAGAGTTAATAAATGTTCTGGTACAGATAAGGTGGACAAGAAATGTGCAATTTGATAAATGTCCATAAAGTAAAGGAATGGTAAAGTGAAGTGATTAAATGGGTAGTTAAGAAATCGAAAGAGGTTTAACCCATACTTAACATAAAAGTGTGTTCATGAAAGGTTTTCAAGAAAAAAATAAGTAATTTCTAAGAGAGTGCTTTCGTGTGTTAAAAGGTGATTTTTAATGAAAATACTCGCGTGAATTTCTAAGAACAAAGGAGAAATTTTGGTGATAAAGGTTATTGCGTAAATTATTTAACCGTGTGTGTTAAATAATGAAATAAATGTCAAGTCAAGTAAAAATAAAGTTTTTTTATATGATTAAGGCAAATTAATCAGGATAAATAACATTTTTGGAATAAAGACAGTTTCATGCATTGATGTTTATATATATATATATATATATATATATATATATATATTGAAAGGGAGTGCACTTAAGTTCAAACAAAGAAATTATTTAATTAAACTCGATCTTTATGAGTTAAGTCCTAAACATGCATCTAGGTGTGATTGAAGATGATAAAATCAAGCAAGAACCTTGAAACACACACATGTGAGGAAAATCCCCCAAAGAGGGAAAACCTTATTTTCACTATAATTTTGTAAGAAACGGTTACACGAATTACAGTAAAAATACAGTGTGACACATAAATACCTACAGGCATCGGTTCTGTAGTCGGCAGCTGGAATGTCCCTCAGGAACTCCAGATGAGCAACAATGAAGAAGGAAGACGGCTTCTCCACAAAGGTTGAACAAAGGTTATGTTCTTTGGTTTCAAACGGATTCACAAAGGTTTGGCAAGGATGTGGAAATAAAAACATGAGTCTTGGGACTCAAAAATATGAAGACTAGAGTAATTAGAACTCTCAAAATCGTCTCTCCAAGTCTTGCAAAATAACTCCCCCGAAGTTGGATTTTATAGGAAACCAAAAACAATTTTAATTTTTTGAAACTCTTCCAGCGTACAGGTACCTCCAACCGGTTTGGGTGTACCGCGAACTGGTTTGGATTTTGGTTCGCAAAAAATCGCTAGAACATGGGGCTAAAACACTTAACATTTTTCAAGGATTTTTTCTTGGAATATTCTCCATTTTCAAAGAGACATAAGTTCTTCACCGTAGCCCAGATTGAGGTTCCGTTTCTTCCAGTATCTTTGTAGCGATGAGCTCTTCAACTTTTGAGTTGACCGGACCTCCGGACGTGAAATAACCCTTATTTTAGAGCAATATATTTTATATTGTTTTTCCATGTGAGGTAAATATATAAAATATTGGATAATGGAGTAAGTATTATTTTAAGTGAGTTAAAAGATAATAATTACTAGCTTTTGCATATTTACTGTTATGGGAATATAAATAGCATTATGTTATGATTCACGATGTCGTTGTGCTTTAAACGATATTTTTTATTTAAATGAAGTTGGAACTTGAAATGGTTTATATTATTCCGAATGCCAATTTAGAGGGCGCAGTTAGTCCCGAGATAGTCGAAATAGTTAAAATATGTGCCATATTGTATTTTTGGGTTCCGGGCACTTTTGACAGGTTATAACCTAATCATGTAGTTACAAGTCATTTTAATGGTGTATGAACATTTAGAGATGGGAACTTATACTTAAGGCACGATTTAAGTCTTTCAATCCTTTTATTCCTCTTATATCTTCCTAAACCTAGAAAGATAGAGGGAGAAAGAGAATCTGGGGAAAAGAGGAGAAAGAAGAAGGGAAGAAGAAATTGGGTTTGATCTTGCATCTACCGAAAGAGAATCTGAATTTTCAGCTTAAGGCAAGTTTCTTACTTGCTAGTATATGATTTAATGTGAATAATTCGTTGTTATGGTTGTGTAATTACAGAATTAGAAAAAATAGTTAGGTTTTGTTAAATATTGATGTTTAACCCTTGGATCTTGTTGTTTTTATGATTTAAGTTGGTTATGAGAGTTTGTTGTGGCGTAGAGTTATTGTGGTTGTATTGTTAGTTGCTGAGAATGAAGGAAAAGTAATAATGAGGAGTTAAGGTTTTGGATTTAACCTTGTAGAAGAAGAGAAAAGTTTGGGTCTGCTAGGCACGGTCGACCGCAGTCCCAGGACCAGTTGACCGGTCCCTCAGGTGAAAGCTTACTGCTTTCGTATTCATGTATAAAATCAAAGTGAGATCGATCGCAGTCCCATGATCGGTCGACCCGGGCTTCCAAAATGAGGTTTTTTCATTCCTTCCTAGTCAAAACCCTTGAGGCGCGATCGATTGCAGTCCCATGACTGGTCGATCGGTCCCCTATTTTTACCCTAAAATGTTTAGTTTCTCTAGCTTCTTTCTGTTAAGATAGGGCCTTAGGAACATTCTTGAATGAAATAAAACTAGATTATTAGAGTCTAGTAGTAAGGTATTAAAGAACTTAAGTAGAAATGAGAGTTGGGTCTTAATTCGGAAATCAATTTAGTTAGTTACATTACAGGAAGACAAATGATTCTTTATTAGAAAATAACTAGTCTATTACCTAAAGGGAATTAGAGTGAGTTAATGTTGACATCTAGAATTGTCTTGAAGAATATCATACTTGAGGGGTTATAGATGGAATGTCAATTCAGGAGATTTGTATTGGGGATAATTAAACATTAAGGTTTATAATGATTACATTAAACGCTTATGAATCCGGATAAAATGTAAAGCAAACTTGATAAAGTAAATAACTTGTGAATGATAAATTTGCATATACACACCTCTCTAAATGCTATTATAGGGGAATGTACGCGTATGTGGTGAAGTCCCCTGGCTAGTGAATGCAGGGCGAATATAGTCCTCGGCCATAGGACCGGTTATTATATATTGTGTGATTATTGTTCGAAGTGAGGTAATTCCGGATGTGGTTATGACTCAGTGTCGAAGCTATATGGCCGCTTCCCGACGTCACGTGATGTAGGATGCCCATGTTGTCTTGGTGATAGGACCTGGAAGATGATAGCTATTTTGGGGCGCCTCTAGTGGGGAAACTCATAAGGACGGTCTTAGAATCATTATATGTGGTGAAATATAACTATTCATAATAAAGTGGGATATTATTGATAGCAAAGCACTTTATGAAATGAATTACTTGAATAAGTTTCCAAATGAGAAAAAGAAAAGGTGATTTTTTTTTTGTAAAATGGAATCTCTTTAAGTAGTATATTATCAATATTCTCTGGTATATTTTAATTGTGGTCATTGTTATGGTTATTGCATTAGGTTATGCTTTTAGATTTGGAAATTAGATTCCTTATCATTACTTATTGTGATCAAAACAAACTTATTTAGATGATTATATTTTCCATAACTGTCATGCATTTTATTCATATGGTGATCATATAAAAATCGGGCCCTGGCCCATTTATATCTCTTTGTTTTGCATGAATCTATTATTCGCCCAGGTGCTCCACCGTAAGGATGCCCGTATTTACTTTTCTATTCCAGTGTCCTGGAGCTATAACACCGTGTGGATGTTATGGGATATTTGACATAAACGCTTCCATCGTTTCGTATTCTAGTTTTTATCGGTTGCACATTCGGGAGTGTTTTCCAAGTTTTGTACTTGTATTATGTTTGGGATATTATACTTTAATACTCGACGTAACCTAATTGTAGAGGTCTGCCAACTGACAACTTATTCGGTTGTTTTGTTGTATGGATGTTAAACGACTATCTGTCTTTAATTGTATCCATCTTCTTTTCACTTAGACTGTTTAAATGTTTCCTTTAACTTAGTAAATACATATTGACAAGCCGTTTTCTAAATTAATGGGTGGTTATTGTGACACCCGGCCTAATTAAATACCGTGCGATCACTCCTTTATTAAATTAAATCAAGGTAAACAGTTGGTTCATTCTCAGCATCAGTGTCGATAAAAATACATTTTCCAATTTAACACCCTAAATAATTAAGCTAAGTGTCAAAACCATTTTCATACATACTTTCCAAATTTTAATTAAAGAAAAAGATTTATTTATTTAAAAACAATAATTTTACAATTAAGAATCACGTCACAGTAAACCAAATAATATAATACATTCGTCAATCGAATGTCAACATATGAAAACTAAAGTCACAAATCCGAACTGAATAAATCCCATAGAATAATACTGGAAACAACTGAAATAAAAATGTCCCAATAACAATAAAATAATGGAAAGGGCGACACGTGCCCAATAAATGAGAATGCTAGATGTGGAGTCAATAAAAGAAGCTGTCTACGCAAGTGACCTGCAACTCCCACCTAAGTTGTAGCACGTTCCTCTCAAGGGATCCTAAGCAAGACGCCCCTGTGGCTGGGCACCTGAAATATATACATATATATACAAGAGAGAGAGACAGAAATGGGTCAAAGCCCGAAAGTGTGTTTTATTTTAAAATACGTTTAGCAAGTATTTAAATTGATATAGGCCAATGCAACAACATATTAGTGCGTCACTCTCTTGAGAAATACTCACCTCTCTTCTAATGTGCACACCTATCGCACTAACCTTCCCAAAGGTTTATCTTATCATTTTAATATACTAACCTTCCCAATAATTTAGCGTATCTTCTTACTCGTAAGATTTTAAAACCGAACGAAATTTTTGTTTAAAAAGAATGCTTCCAATTAGCAGTACAACTCTCGTTTTAGCTTTTATTAATTTATAAAGTTCCTCAGTGACATATTATTTTTTTCACAAACAAGTATTTACTATAAGAGTCATCAACCATGTCCTACTTATCAAATCACAGTAGGCAGTTCAAGATTTCAAAATTTCATATATATATTAACTACTCGTATAATATATATTATAACAGCACCCCAACTAAATTATGGTGCGTGCATACTCTACTATCCAGAACCCCATATCACTCATATTAAAATGAATACAATCGGAATCACTCTCGAATTGTACTAACATGAATACACAAACAATATTGAGGCGAAGAATAGATTCCAAGTCTCTAAGAGGATGGCACATGCCTGCGTCTCTTAGGACCGTCTGAACTATCACGTCGATAGCCTGTACCAAGGATATCTATCTTCTAGGGTACAAGTCAATATCCCCATAAAGGTCCCATCAAGATAAGACTTGTCCCAGCGCGAAAACCTCAGGGATAGCAAGTAGCGTGGGCATGATTTTCACAAGTATAATATATGTACACACAATCATATAAAGATACCACGTTATCATATTAATATAGGTTCTTCTCGACACCCATAATTATACCAATCATCCTTAATTTCACATTTATAGAATTACGTATAAGGTTTCGTTCCTAACCTTAACTCGAAGGGTTTTCTCACTCATTACCTGACACTCGTGGACTATATCCTCACAAATCTGAAATTCAGTAAGTGTCTTTATTAGGTTCCAACGTAACTCTCTTACGCACCTCACCCTTTAAATTTATAAATTCACCAACCCAAAAGTAAATGTCCCATAAATACCATTCTCGTTGAAGATTTAAGGTCCCAAAATTTATTCATATACCCTACTGGCCCTCAATGTCTCCCAAATCATTTTATCAAGAATGCCCAAGAATTATATCACGACAATTTGAATTTAACTCATTTAAAAAGGGAATTAGGAGTCTGCCAGGAAGGGTCGATCGATCGAAGCTTGGGGCTCAATCGATCAAACCTTCGATCGATCGAAGCTCTAGGCTCGATCGATCGATCAAGCAGGTCTGGGCAAAATTCTGCAGAATGCAGTTACGGGTTTCACTAAACTTCTTCATCCAAAACAATGTTTTTCCATTCCAATCGTCCCAAAAATCCTACTATCATCATTATAACATTATACCAGGTGTTTATAAGGTAAAGCATGTGTATAAATATCATTAAACATGGATAATTAACTCAAAATCCCATCTAATCATCAAGAACCCTAGAGTTTTCCTTAATAAGGTTCTAATATGTTTTTACCAGAAATTCTTTCTAATATCATCAAAAATTCATGGGTTAGATTCCTCTACATGGAAAGGGTTCCAGAATTTCCATATAATCAAAACTACATGCATTATCCTAACACAAATTGAGTTTTCTTCCATAGTTTCCATCTCTAAACAATCCTAGACTAATATGAAGATTGCATTAACCAAAATACGCAAGTCAAATACTTTCCTGGGATTTTTGGTATGCAGATTCACGGCTGATTCTGGTATGGCTGCGTTCCTTGTCTCGCGATCTACGCGGTGGTGGTGGTGGCGGTGCAATCCGGTGGCTTTTTGGCCTTGAATTGCCTTGGAGCTCTCTCCTCTCTTCTCCAATGGCCGTCACTTGATTTCTGGATATTCTAAGCCTAAAAGGCTAACCTAATGGCTGATATAGGTTGCTGAAATTCGTGGGTTTAATTATCCAATAATGTAAAATGACTAAAATGCCCTCCCGGGGTACTAATTAGGCCTAAAAATGCCCCGAGACCCAAACTACACCCCCGGGTACACTTTTCTCACTATCTCGACCCTACCGGACGCGTTGGCACACTCAAAACGACCATACGGACAACTTATAAAATATTCACTTTTTATTTAACCAAATTAGTCCCGACGTGACACGAGCACGTTTCGACTTAAATTTCCGAAATCGTCATTTAATTCACTCATGACATTCAATATAACCAATATAATATATTACTTTTCTCATTAGTAATATTCAACCAATTTCCCATAATTACTAACTCTCGTCACGTTACTAATTATAACATAATTAATTTTCGGATTTTTATTAAATAAATCATTCACATTAAATTTAATAAATCCCCAAATTAATATACATAAAAATACGGGGTATTACATACTTCCCCCCTAATAACGGAATTTCGTCCCAAAATTCGGAAAATGAGGCATACCTGGTAAAAACAACTCTGGATATCTCTCGCGCATATCTGCCTCACGCTCCCAAGTTGATTCCTACACATTATGATGCTCCCACTAGACTCGCACAAGTGGAACTATTTTCGACCTCAATCTCCTCTCACTATAGTCTAGAATAGCAACTGGTCTCTCCTCGTAAGATCTATTAGACTGTAATTCTATCTCATCTATCGCAATGTGAGTATAGGCCATATCATCTCGAAGATATCGTCTCAACGACGAGATGTGGAATACATTGTGGATGCGATGTAAATGTTCTGGCAATCCCAACCTGTATGCAACCGGTCAAATCCTCTCGATGATGGGAAATGGTCCCACGTACCTTGGAGCCACCTTCCCCTTCTTCCCGAACCTCATCACTCCCTTCATAGGAGATGCACGCAGTAACACTTGATCTCCCACATTAAACTCTCGGAAGAACCATTTCGCATCGGCGTAGCTCTTCTGCCTGTCCTGGGCTACCCGAATACGACTCCTGATTATCTCAATCCTCGCGGAGGTCGCCTGAATCACTTCTGGTCCTAGCAACTTGTTGTCCCCCACCTCGAGCCAATAAGTTGGAGAACGATAAGGCCTACCATACAAAGCCTCAAATGGAGCCATACCAATCGTAATTTGATAAGAGTCATTATAAGAAAACTCTACTAGTGGAAGATGTGGCTCCCAACCTCCTCCAAACTCGAGAACACACATGCGTAGCATATCCTCTGACATATGATTAGTACTCTCTGTCTGTCCATCTGTCTGTGGGTGGTAAGCTGAACTCGACCTCAACTCAGTACCCATAGCCTCCTGAAAACTTCCCCTGAAACGTGACACAAAGATCTTGTCTCTATCTGACACAATATTCAGGGGCACCCCGTGTAATCTGACAATCTCCGCGATGAACAATTGAGCATACTGACCCGTGGTATAATCTGTTCGTACCGGAAGAAAATGATCCACTTTGTTCAAACGGTCTACAATCACCCAGATAGAATCGTGGCCCCTCTGTGATGCAGGCAAGCCTATAATAAAATCCATGGAAATAATCTCCCACTTCCACGCGGGTACTTCCAATGGCTAAGCAATCCTGACGACTTCTGATGGTCCACCTTTACCAGCTGGAAGGTAGAACACTTGGACACGAATTCGGCGATGTCCTTCTTCATCCCACTCCACCGGTATTGTCGCCTCATATCCTGGTACATCTTATCGCCTCCCGAATGTACTGCAAATCGGGACCCATGAGAATGAGTCATCACTGCATGACATAATTCTGCTCCTTCTGGAACCACCAATCTCCCATTAAACCGCAAACCTCCATCAGAACTAATAGAATAGGACTCAGCACCCTCGTCTAGAAGTCACACAATCTGCTCCTGGCAAAACGGGTCTGTAGTCTGTGCATGTATCACCCTCGTAACAATCTCGGGTGTGACTGACATCACGAATATGAAAGATCGTGCCACTGCGTCCTGGTGACCCAATTCCTTCCACTTTGCTTTCGAGACGTCCGCTACATCGTCTACCGGTCTACGGTTCAACGCATCAGCAACTACGTTGGACTTCCCCGGATGATACTGTATATCGAACTGGTAGTCCTTCACAAACTCTAGTCATCTGCGCTGACGCACATTCAGCTCTCGCTGAGTGAACAGGTACTGCAGTGACTTATGGTCTGTGAACAAACGGAATTTCTCCCCCAATAAATAGTGCCTCCATATCCTCAATTCAAAGACGACCACTTCTAACTCCAGGTCGTGGGTGGGGTAATTCTTCTCATGCGGCTTAAGCTTGCGGGAATCAAAAGCTATAGCCTTCTCCTCCTGCTGGAGTACACCTCCAAGTCCCCGTAAAGACGCATTGGTGTAAACCAGGTACTCCACACCCGGTTTCGGTAAGGCATGGACTGGTGCTGAAGTAAGCTTGTCTTCCAGCTCGTCGAAAGCCAACTGACAAGCGTCATCCCAATTATATGGTACCCCTTGCGAGTCAGATTCGTCAATGGACCCACTATTTTGGAGAATCCCCGAATGAATCTCCTATAGTATCCGGCTAATCCCAAGAAACTACGCACTTTCGTCGGTGTCGTGGGCTATCCCCACTCACTCACCGCTGACACTTTACTCGGGTCAACTGCTCTCCCTTGCTCAGAAACAACATGGCCCAAGAACTGTACCTCTCGCAACCTGAATCCACACTTCTCGTACTTAGCATACAACTGATGCTCTCGTAGGGTCTGAAGAACCTGCCTCAAGTGCTCGACATGCTCCTCCTCGGAGTGTGAATATATCAAGATGTCATCTATGAAGACGATGACAAACTGATCCAAGAACTCTCTGAATACTCGATTCATTAAGTCCATGAAAACGGCTGGAGCATTTGTGAGTCCGAACGGCACCACCCTAAACTCATAGGACCCATATCTCGTCAAGAAGGCAGTCTTTGAAACATCCTGCTCTCTAATACGTAACTGATGGTACTCCGACCTCAGATCTATCTTCGAAAAGAAAGTTGCGCCCCTCAGCTGGTCGAACAGATCATCGATTCGAGGCAACATATACTTATTCCATATCGTGACCTTATTCAATTCCCGGTAGTCCACACACAATCTCAGTGAACCATCTCTCTTCTTCACAAACAAGGCTGGAGCGCCCCAAGGTGAGGTACTCCTACGGATGAAGCCCTGACCTAATAGCTGCTCTATCTGATCTCGTAGCTCTCGCATCTCTGCCGGAGCCATACGGTACGGTGCGCGTGCTATGGGTCTCGTATTTGGCAATAAATCTATAACAAAGTCTATCTCACGACTGAGTTGTAGGCCTGGTATCTCCTGAAACACATCGAAATACTCCCGGATAACCGGGATCGAATCTAAGGGAATCACAACCTCCTTAGAGGTATCCTCTATGTAATACAAATGAGCGGTCGAACCTCCCTCTGGGCGAGGCATCACCACTACAAACATCTCTTGCCCCGGAATGGCAAAAATAATGCTCCCACCGAAGCAATCAATCATGGCTCTATAAGCTGTGAGCCAGTCCATACCAATAATCATATCATGCTCGTGCATGTCTAAGACTAACATATCTGTAGGTAATACCAAGCTACCAATCTCTACCCCCACTCCCCGGCATATAAAGAAAATAAGGGACCCACTCCCCAGATGGTGAGTCTACACACGTCACTTAGCTCTCTGCTGTGGCTAACAACCCTAAGGTTTTCACAAAAAAAATAGGTAGCTTATAGAATAGTGCGTTGCACCCGTATCAAACAAATCTCGACTCATAGTAATAGGGATAGAAAAACATACCCTCAATCGTGGGTGGTTCCTGCGGGGCTGCTTCCTGTGGGAAATTATAGACACGTCCGCCCTGTAGCTTTCTCTGCTGAACTGAGGTTGTTGGAAAGGGTGGCAGATTCTGGGTTGTAGCTTTCTCTGCTGAACTGAGTTGGCTTCTGGGGTTCATTGTTACCACATTCCTTCCGTGGGGCCCTATTCTTCTCTAGACAATTCTTACGCCTATTGCCATTCTTGCCACATTGGAAACACCTCCCTCGAAACTTCTTCCCTTCCTTACGATATTGACTAGTCTCTCTTTTTCCCTGGTCTTGTTGGCCTTGAGGGGAAATCTGGGGAAAAACTATGTCAGGGCGAGGACAATCCATCCACTTGTGACCCAGTTGTACACATTTATAGCAGAGTTTCGAAATTCTTGCCAGTCAGGTTGTAGTTTATCCCCAGTCTAATTCGGACAAGATTTACGTTTGTGGTCCTCCATTCCACAACCGAAACACCTCTTGGTGATTTCATTCTGAACCTGGATTCGTTTTCCCTGACACTTTTGTCTCTGTACATAAATCTCGTTACTACTAGAACTGACTCGATCTTGATTGTTTTGTTGACGCAGATTCAGTGCCTTCGCATAATTCTCAACGTCAGTCTCATGCATTTGGTTAACCTCTCTATGTATTTTTCCTCCTTTAAGTTGTAGGCTGCGTTCTTGGTATTGTAAAACCGTAGTGGTAACTGCTTATGCCACGATACCTGCTAACTCGGCGGTTGATATTCCCTCTGGGGATACTTGAGGTATGAGTCGACCTTGCTCGTTGACTCCCTTAACCGTCTTAGCTAGTTCTTCTTGACGATCCATCTGAAAATTTAAGTAAATTTGGATTAGTTCATCATTCAAATAACCAAATCGCAGAAGTATGAAATTCCAAAGTATAGAGATAGACACAACATTCCTAGTATTAGGGCTCTATATCAAAGAAAGCAACGCTGAAACATAATAGGCCGCACAGATCCTAAAGGACTCTAGAACCTGATGCTCTGATACCACCTGTTACACCCCGCCTAATTAAATACTGGGCGATCACTCCTTTATTAAATTAAATCAAGGTAAACATTTGGTTCATTCTCAGCATCACTGTCGATAAAAATACATTTTCCAATTTAACACCCTAAATAATTAAGCTAAGTGTCAAAACCATTTTCATACATACTTTCCAAATTTTAATTAAAGAAAATGATTTATTTATTTAAAAACAATAATTCTACAATTAAGAATCACGTCACAGTAAACCAAATAATATAATACATTCGTCAATCGAATGTCAACATATGAAAACTAAAGTCACAAATCCGAACTGAATAAATCCCATAGAATAATACTGGAAACAACTGAAATGAAAATGTCCCAATAACAATAAAATAATGGAAAGGACGACACGTGCCCAATAAATGAGAATGCTAGAAGTGGAGTCAATAAAAGAAGCCGTCTACGCAAGTGTCCTACAACTCCCACCTAAGCTGCAGCACGTTCCACTCAAGGGATCCTAAGCAAGACGCCCCTGTGACTGGGCACCTGAAATATATACATATATATACAAGAGAGAGAGAGACAGAAACGGGTCCGAGCCCGAAAGTGTGTTCGATTTTAAAATACGTTTAGCAAGTATTTAAATTGATATAGGCCAATGTAACAACATATTAGTGCGTCACTCTCTTGAGAAATACTCACCTCTCTTCTAATGTGCACACCTATCGCACTAGCCTTCCCAACGGTTTATCTTATCATTTTATTATACTAACCTTCCCAATAATTCAGCGTATCTTCTTACTCGTAAGATTTCAAAACCGAAAGATATTTTTGTTTAAAAAGAATGCTTCCAATTAGCAGTACAACTCTCGTTTTAGATTTTATAAATATATAAAGTTCCTCAGTGACATATTATTTTTTTCACAAACAAGTATTTAATATAAAAGTCATCAACCATGTCCTACTTATCAAATCACAGTAGGTAGTCCCAGATTTCAAAATTTAATCTATATATTAACTACTCGTACAATATATATTATAATAGCACCCCAACTAAATTATGGTGCGTGCATACTCTGCTATCCAGAACCCCATATCACTCATATTAAGGGTAATACAATCGGAATCACTCTCGAATTGTACTAACATTAATACACAAACAATATTGAGGCGAAGAATAGATTCCAAGTCTCTAAGAGGATGGCACATGCCTGCGTCTCTTAGGACCGTCTGAACTATCACGTCGATAGCCTGTACCAAGGATATCTATCTTCTAGGGTACAAGTCAATATCCCCCATAAAGGTCCCATCGAGATAAGACTTGTCCCAACGCGGAAACCTCAGGGATATCAAGTAGCGTGGGCATGATTTTCACAAGTATAATATATGTACACACAATCATATAAAGATACCACTTTATCATATTAATATAGGTTCTTCTCGACACCCATAATTATACCAATCATCCTTAATTTCACATTTATAGAATTACGTATAAGGATTCGTTCCTAACCTTAACTCAAAGGGTTTTCTCACTCATTACCTGACACTCGGGGACTATATCCTCACAAATCTAAAATTCAGTAAGTGTCTTTATTAGGTTCCAACGTAACTCTCTTACGCACCTCACCCTTTAAATTTATAAATTCACCAACCCTAAAGTAAATGTCCCATAAATAACATTCTCGTTGAAGATTAAAGGTCCCAACATTTATTCATATGCCCTACTGGCCCTCAATGTCTCCCAAACCATTTTATCAAGAATGCCCAAGAATTATATCACGAAAATTTGAATTTAACTCATTTAAAGAGGGAATTAGGAGTCTGCCAGGAGGGGTCGATCGATCGAAGCTTGGGGCTCGATCGATCGAACCTTCGATCGATCGAAGCTCTATGCTCGATCGATCGATCAAGCAGGTCTGGGCAAAATTCTGCAGAATGCAGTTATGGGTTTCACTAAACTTCTTCATCCAATACTATGTTTTTCCATCCCAAAAATCCTACTATCATCATTATAACATTATACCAGGTGTTTATAACATAAAGCTTGTGTATAACTATCATTAAACATGGATAATTAACTCAAAATCCCATCTAATCATCAAGAACCCTAGAGTTTTCCTTAATCAAGGTTCTAAGATGTTTTTACCAGAAATTCATTCTAATATCATCAAAATTTCGTGGGTTAGATTCCTCTACTTGGCAAGGGTTCCAGAATTTCCATATAATCAAAACTACATGCATTATCCTAACACAAATTGAGTTTTCTTCCATAGTTTCCATCTCTAAACAATCCTAGACTAATATGAAGATTGCATTAATGAAAATACGCAAGTCAAATACTTGCCTGGGATTTTTGGTATGCAGATTCAAGGCTGATTTTAATATGGCTGCGTTCCTTTTCTCGCGATCTAGGCGGTGGTGGTGGTGGTGCAATCCGGTGGCTTTTGGCCTTGAATTTCCTTGAAGCTCTCTCCTCTCTTCTCCAATGGCCATCACTTGATTTCTGGATATTCTAACCCTAAAAGGCTAACCCAATGGCTGATATAGGTTGCTGAAATTCGTGGGTTTAATTACCTAAAAATGTAAAATGACTAAAATGCCCTCCCAGGGTACTAATTAGGCCTAAAAATGCCCCGAGACCCAAACTACACCCCCGGGTACACTTTTCTCACTATCTCGACCCTACCGAACGCGTTGGCGCACTCAAAACGACCATACGGACAACTTATAAAATATTCACTTTTTATTTAACCAAATTAGTCCCGATGTGACACGAGCACGTTCCGACTTAAATTTACGAAATCGTCATTTAATTCACTCATGACATTCAATATAACCAATATAATATATTACTTTGCTCATTAGTAATATTCAACCAATTTCCCATAATTACTAACTCTCGTCACGTTAATAATTATAACATAATTAATTTCCGGATTTTATTAAATAAATCATTCACATTAAATTTAATAAATCCCCAAATTAATATAGCATAAAAATACAGGGTATTAGAGTTATCTCGTATATTTATGGTATTATTGTGATGCTAAGAATGTACCATCTATGATTCCTGTAATTATTGGAGTATCAGGCTAGACACCTCTTATTTTAATAATCGAGGTGTCACAGATGGTATCAGAGCATTAGGTTCTAGAACTTTAGGATCTATGCGGACTTGTAACCTTTACCGTAACGTTCTTTGATATAGAGCCTAAATGTCATGACTGTTTTGGTTGCCTATATTTGCGATCTTTTGCAAAATAAATTGTTTTTAATAGTATCCTAATTCAGTTGTTTCTTCATCTCAGAGGCCACCTTAGAGAGGTCGCCCTGTGAGAAGAAATAGAGTTGCAGAAGATGATGTAGGTCCTCCATCGCAATAACAAGGAACTATAAATGCTGCTGAAGTAGCGAACATTTTGGACCAGGCAGTCAATGCTGCAATGACTGTCGTGGTTCTGCAATTTCCCTAAGCCCAACAACCGCGGGCTCAAGAGGTACAAGCCCCTGCCGGACCTTCTCTATGGGAAAGAGTCAGAGAATCCTTTTTAAAGTGTCATCCCCTAGAATTTTAGGGTGGTTTCAATGTGATAGTATCTAACCAATGGAAAAACAATATGCAACACCATCTTCATTTGATAGACTGTAGTGAGGAACATAAGAAAATCATTTCTACTTTTAAGCTAGTTGGAGCAGCCTTGCATTAGTGGGAGTCGATGATCATGCTAGAACAAAGAGATACTATGACTATCACTGACTTTTAGGTTTTATTTAATCAAAAATATTTTCCTCCGGCTGTTCAAGATGTAGTTCTAAGGTAAATGAGGAGAAAGCTTCAAGATGTAGTTCAAGGTGAACGTTCGGTGGCAGAATATGTGGCCGAATTCACTCGTTTGTCTAATTTTTGCCAGATGAGGTAACTCCAGAGGAAAGGAGAATTTCAAATTTCGTTGGAGGCTTACATTGGAGGATACGTAAATATTTACTGGGAAATCCAGCTTTACAAACTTTTGAGGATGTGATGAACGTCGTGTTACTTCATTATTAAGACCATCGATTGCATGTACAAGGTAGTCAGAAAGCTTCAGTTGTGGGGTAAGAAATTAAGCCAGGATGCAATTGTGCGGGAGGGGGAGCACTACCCTCATCCCAATCACCTGGAGGTAAGCAAAAGGAAAGGGATGCCAACCAAGGGTATTTGTCCAAAAGATAACATTTTGGAGGATTTAATTTCGGTGGAAATAGTTTCATGCACGATCAAGGTGCCCAGCAACAACAACAGGCAGGTCGGGGTAACAATGGGGGTCAAGGCCCACTAGGCCAAGGCTTTGGGAAGTTCAGAAATAATAGGGACCGTAATCAGGAAAATATGACGGGTCATAGCTTTTAATGTAGGGAGCAGGGTCATTTTAGGAAGGCATGACAATAGTTGATTGGCGGACAATTTCCTAGAATTCCACAACATCAGCCCGCACAGCTACCACCACCAGGACCTAATCCAGTTGTCCCTCCACATCAGGGACAACTATAGTATGGGTGTGTTTACCATATACAGGATGCTCTGCTTCCACCAGCCCCACCAGCGCCACCATCTATTGAGGGTACGTTTCACATTCATGGTCATATGGGTCGTGTATTGTTTGATACAGGTGCAACACACTCATTTATTTCTCAAAGTTTTGCTCATTCGACGAAGCTAATTAAATATGCAAAAATTACTTTCACTAGTGTCGAATCTTCTATGGGTGATGGTTCACTCATTTTCTTTGTTTGTAAACGAGTATAAATAAATCTTGGTAACTTGTGTTTTGAGGTCGATTTGATCGTCCTTGATATGGTCGGATACGATTTAATCCTGGGGTTGGATTGGTTATAAAAGTATCATGCGATAGTAAATTGTTATGGAAAGAGTATAGTTTTTACCATTCCGGGGCAAGAGATGTTTTTAGTGGCTATGCCTCATTCTGAGGGAGGTTTCAGCACTTATTTGTATTATATGGTGGAGGAGACTTCTCGAGATATAGTAGTTTACTTAGATTCAAATCCGGTTGTGAGATACTTCGAAGATGTTTTTCGAGAAATGCAAGATTTACCTCCAAGTAGGGAGATTGAGTTCATGATTGATTTAGCACTGGGGACACGACCGATTACTAGAGCTCCTTACCGTATGGCTCCGATTGAGATGACGGAGTTAAGAGATCAGATTCAGAATTTGTGAGAACGTGGGTTTATTAGGCTTAGTACGTCATCATGGTGAGATCCTGTATTGTTTGTGAAGAAGAGAGATGGTTCTCTATGGTTGTATGTAGATTACAGGGAGTTGAATAAAGTTATCATCAGGAACAAATACCCACTACCTCGGATTAATGATTTATTCGATTAACTTAGGGCAGCATCGAACTTCTCTAAAATATATTTGAGGACTGGGTATCACTAGCTACGGATACGAGAACAAGATGTATCCAAAACTGCATTCTTGACTAGATATGGGTCCTATGAATTTTTGGTTATGCCTTCTGGGCTAACCAATGCTCCTGTAGTGTTTGTGGACCTTATGAATAGAGTGTATCGAGACTTCCTTGGTCATTTTGTTATCGTGTTTATTGATGACATCATAGTGTATTCTCAAACAAAAGCTGATCATGATAAGCATTTACGGTTGGTCCTGCAAACATTGAGGGATCATCAATTGTATGCTAAGTTTCAGAAGTGTGGTTGTTGTCTACAGGAAGTACAATTTTTGGGTCACATTGTTACTGTTGAAGGTATTTCGGTAGACCCGAGTAAAGTTGTTATGGTGAGGGAATGGGGTCAGCCCATGACACCTTCCTAGATTCACAGTTTTCAGGTTTGGATGGATATTAACGCAAATTTATTAAGGGTTTTTCTAAAATTGCTATCCCTTTGATAAATTTAAATCGGAATGGGGTGAGGTTTGTTTGGGATGATTCTTGTCAGCTAAATTTTGATGAGCTGAAAGATAAGTTGACTTCTGCTCCAGTGCTTGCATTACCAAGGTCGGGGCTGGAATATTTGATCTTTACAGATGCATCCCTACAAGGGTTTGTAGGTGTGTTAAAACAAGAGCATTGGGCTATTGCGTATGCTTCTCGCAAACTAAATCCCCATGAGAAAAATTACCCGGTTCATGATTTAGAACTGGCTACAGTGGTTTTTGCCTTGAAGATTTAGAGACATTACCTCATGGGGGAGAAATTTAGTCTTTTCACGGACCATAAATTGTTGTAATATTTATTTTCACAGAAGGATTTAAATATCCAGCAATGTCTATGGTTAGAGTTCATGAAGGACTACCAATTTGATATTCATTATCACCTGGGTAAAGCTAATGTAGTGGCAGATGCTTTTACTCGAAAACTCGAGGGGGAGTTAGCCACGGTATGGAAGGATAAATAGAAGGAGCTCAGCCAAGAGGACGTTGTTTCTATGATGTTTATGTCGGTGTTCACCGTTACTCCTACTATAGTGGCACGATTTGTGGAATCTCAAGGAAGGGACAAAAGTTGTCAAGATTGTATGCGCCAATTGTTAACCGAGGGAGCGAAATCCTACTCTATATGTTCTGAGGGTGGGCTACATTTCCACGGGAGACTTGTTGTCCCGGACGAACTGGATTTAAGATGAGACGTAATGATAGAATCTCATGGGTCCAAATTTGTAGTACATCTTGGTGGGGACAAAATGTACCAAGACATGTGCCGTCAATACTGGTGGGCGGGTATGAAACGGGACATTTTTGAATTTGTTTCCCAAAGTACCACTTGTCAACTGGTGAAGATAGATCATCAATGACCGACGGGACTGTTACAACCCTTTAAAATTCTGGTATGGATGTGGGAAAGCATCTCGATGGATTTTATCGCGGGGTTGCCAACGTCACAAAACAATCATGATTCCATTTGGGTTATCTTCAATCACTTAACTAAGTCGGCAAATTTCTCATCAGTACGTATAGATTATAATACTGCTCGTTATGCTCGATTATTTATTGTGGAGATTGTTAGACTCCAATGGGTGCTGGTTAATATAGTCTCTGATCGAGATAAGATTTTTTTACCCATTTTTGGTGAAGGTTTCAAGAAGCTATGGGAACTGAATTGAAGTTGAGTACCTCATATCACCCTCAAACAGATGGGCAGACGAAAAGAGTCAACCAAATGTTGGAGGATATGCTAAGAATGTGTGTGCCTGATTTCAAAGCAGGTTGGGAACAATATCTTCCCTTGGTCGACTTTGCTTATAATAATTCGTACAAATTCACTATCGGGATGGCACCCCATGAGGCATTAAATGGACAATCGTGTAGATCACCTACTTGTTGGTTGTAAGTAGGGGATAATAAGTTTCTTGGACCTGAAATGATCCAGGATACTTCTTTGAAGATTAAACTTATTCGCAATCGCATTCGAATATCTCAAGATCGTTAAAAGTGTTATGCTGATGCGAATAGAAGGCATGTCGAATTGGAGGTTGGAAATCAAGTTTTGGTGCGAATATCGCCAATAAAAGGTATAAAGCGATTTGGAAATAAAGGAAAGCTTGCGCCGTGTTACATAGGCCCTTTACCATTATTGCTAAGGTAGGACCTGTATCTTATCAACTTGCCTTGCTGGAACACTTACAACAGATTCATGACATGTTTCATGTTTCATCCTTGAAAAAGTACAAGAGGTGTGAAGAAGCTCAAAGGTACATTCCTTTAGATGATATCGAATTGCATCCTGATATTTCATAAGAGGAATAACCAGTTGAAATATTAGATCATGAGGAGTGTAGGCTAAGATCTCTAGTGGTGGCCTTGGTTCGGGTCCAATGGCGGCATCACAACGCCGAGGAATCAACGTGGGAACGTGAAGATGATATGCGAGAAAAGTATCCACATCTCTTTTTGCAAGGTATGCCTATTTTTGAGGGCAAAATTCCCTTATAGGGGGGGAGTATGTAATAACCCTTATTTTTAAGCAATATATTTTATATTGTTTTGCCATGTGAGGTAATTATCAAAATTATTGGATAATGGAGTAAATAATATTTTAAGTGAGTTAAAAGATAATATTTACTAGATTTTTGCATATTTACTATTATGTGAATGTAAATAGAATTATGTTATGATTCACAGTGTCATTGTGGTTTAAACGACATTTATGGTTTAAATGAAGTAGGAACTAAAAATGATTTATATTATTTCGGATGCCAATTTAGAGGGCGCGGTTTGTCCCGAGATAGTCAAAATATGTGCCATACAGTATTTTTGGGTTCCGGGTACTTTTGATAGGTTATGACTTAATTATGTAGTTACAAGTCATTTTAATGGTGTATAAACATTTAAAGATGGGAATTTATACTTATGGCACGATTTAAGTCTTCCAATCGTTTTATTCCTCTTATATGTTCCTAAACCTCGAAAAAGAGAGGGAGAAAGAAAATTTGGTGGAAAGAGGAGAAAGAAGAAGAGAAAAATAAATTGGGTTTGATCTTGCATCTACTATAAGAGAATTCGAGTTTTCAGCATAAGCCAAGTTTTTTACTTGCTAGTATATGATTTAATGTGAAAATTTTGGTGATATGGTTGTGTAATTGGAGAATTAGAACAAATAGTAGGTTTTGTTAAATATTGATGTTTAACCCTTGGATCTTGTTGTTATTATGATTTATGTTGGTCATGAGAGTTTGTTGTGGTGTATAGAGATTTTTGGTTTGTTGTTGGTTGTTGATAATGAAGGAAGAGTAATAATGAGGAGTTTAGGTTTTGGATTTAACCTTGTAGAAGAAGAGATAATTTTGGGTCTACTAGGTGTGGTCGACCGCGGTCCCAGGATCGGTCAATCGATACCTCAGGTGAAAGCTTACTGCTTTCGTATGAAAGCATAAAATCAAAGAACGGTAGACTGCGGTCCCATTATCGGTCGAACGGTCCTTCCAAAATGAGCTTTTTGCATTCCTTTCTAGGCAAAACCCTTAAAGCGCGGTCGATCGAGGTACCATGACCGGTCGATCGATCCCCATATTTTCACCCTAAAATGTTTAGTTTCTGTAGCTTCTTTCTTTTAAGATAGGGACTTAGGAACCTTATTGAATTAAGTAAAACTATAGTATTAGAGTCTAGTAGTAAGGTATTAAAGAACCTAAGTAGAAATGATAGTTGGGTCTTAGTTCAGAAATTAATTTAGTTAGTTACATTAGAGGAAGGCAAAAGAATCTTTATTAGAAAATAAATTGTATATTACGTAAATGGAATTAGAGTGAGTTAATGTCGACTTCTAGAATTGTGTTGAAGAATATCATACTTGAGGAGTTATAGATGGAATGTTAATTAAGGGAGATTTATATTGGGGATAATTAAATATTAAGGTTTATAATGATGACATTAAACGCTTATGGCTCCGAATAAAATGTAATGCATACTTGATAAAGTAAATAACTTGTGAATGATGAATTTTCATATACACACCTCTCTAAATGCTATCATAGGGGAAGTTACGCGTATGAGGTGAAGTCCCCTGGCTAGTGGATGCAGGGTGAATATAGTCCTCGGCCATAGGACCGGTTATTATATATTGTGTGATTATTGTTCGAAGTGAGGTTATTCCGGGTGTGGTTATGACTCACTGTCGAAGGTATATGAACGCTTAGTGACGTCACGAATTGTAGGATCCCCAGTTTGTCTTGGTGATAGGCCCTGGAAGATGATAGCTATTTAGGGGCGCGTCCAGTGGGGAAACTCTGAAGGACGATCTTAGAATCGTTATATGTTGTGAAAGATAACTATTCATAATAAAGTGGGATATTATTGATGGAAACGCACTTTATGAAATCGATTGCTTGAACAAGGTTCCAGGTGAGATAAAGGAAAGGTGAAATGAAATTATGTAAAATGGAATTTCTTTAAGTAGTATATTATCAATATTCTTCGGTACATTTGAATTGTGGTCATTGTTATGGTTATTGCATTAGGTTATGCTTTTAGATTTAGAAATTAGATTCCTTATCATTACTTATTGTGATCAAAACAAGATTATTCATGATGATTATATAGTCCATAATTTTCATGCATTTTATTCACATGGTGATCGTATAAAAACCGGGCCCTAACCCATTTATATCTCTTTGTTTTGCATGAATCTATTATTTGATCAGGTGCTCCGCTGTAAGGACTCCTGTGTTGCCTTTTCTATTCCAGTGTCCTGGAGCTATAACACCTTGCGGATGTTATGGGATATTTGACATAGATTCTTCCATCGCTTTGTATTCTAGTTATGATCGGTTGCACATTCGGGCGTGTTGCCCAAGTTTTGTACTTGTATTATGTTTGGGATATTGTACTTTAATACTCGGTGTAACCTAATTGTAGAGGTTTGTCAACCGATAGATTATTCAATTATTTTGTTGTATGGATGTTAAACGACTATCTATCTTTAATTGTGTCCATCTTCTTTTCACTTAGACTGTTTAAATGCTTCCTTTAACTTACTAAATACATTTTGACAAGACGTTTTCTAAATTAATGGGTGGTTATCTCATTTATTTATGGTATTACTATGATGCTAAGAATGTACCATCTATGATTCGTGT
Organism: Sambucus nigra; assembly: GCA_949130495.1. Lineage (NCBI taxonomy): Eukaryota > Viridiplantae > Streptophyta > Magnoliopsida > Dipsacales > Adoxaceae > Sambucus > Sambucus nigra. Next base: position 301,618,092 of record OX422217.1, on the reverse strand, counting down.
AATTATTGGAGTATCGGGCTGGCCACCTCTTATTTTAATAAGCGGGGTGTCACAGGACATTGGCTGTAAAATTATCAAAATGCCCTTGAACTTCCATATCTTTCCTTTTTTCAATGTTTTGATTTCTCTTACGCACCACTTGCATAAAGTCCCTAAAATCATTGAACGTGAAGTCGTTGAGGTAGATGTGGTACATATGATGGAGATGATGAATGCTTGATTCCCGGAATTCAGATAGAGTTCATTGCATGAGATCGTGTAGAGACGTGCCAAATGTAGCGGCGTACGACATACATAAATGAATATTTTGGACATGATAAAAATGTCCTTACAAATCTCCCCTATGTCTATGCCGTTACAGACATAAAAAATAAGAATTATCAAATGACAAGCTGACTATACAAATCTACCCTACCATGAACCCAAAACTGGAAAGAGACAAATGAATAAGTCTTCATCGTTTGATCTTCAAATGTTCAAAACTTTTCTCATCAGGGTGTGTAATTCAAAGATCATCAATGTAGTACATACACAGATGAGATAAAGCAAATACCAAGTGATGTATCGAGTTTTGAATGAGTTAAATATAGATACCAACTTAAAACAAATCTCAACGTCTCAAAAACTCCTCCATAATATGATAATTCTTCTCCCCCTTTTATTATGTCCCCGAATAGACAGATATGAGAAGCAGAAATAAATGCAATTGGAGTGTCAGAAGGAAATAAATTTCTAATTTTTAATTCTTCAAAAATTTTCACTGAAAATATATAAATAAAGAATCACACCATGAAAGAACACGAAACAACCAAGTCGATGATAGCGTAAATGTATGAGAGTGATCAAATTCGATATGAAAACCAATGTGTACAAACATGACATATGTGCACGAAGAATATAAGATATTCCTAACGAATGAACTCAAAATCTTCCTTTGGTATAAAAAAATGAAATATGAGACATTGACTCAATCAAATCAACAAATCAAAGCTCAAAGTGATTTTCACACCAATAACGTCCAAAACAATTTAATGTTTTCTTAGGACTTTCAAGGAAGTGCAAACCCGTTTAAATTCTCCAACTAAGATCCTTCGGATTTATATTTTGAATAGAGGTGATCGAATTTCTCAAACTTTGGAGAATTGATGGTGAAACCTAATGGACCATATTTGGCTTGTATTGCTTTTTATTGCCTTCAAATATTTTCAGGCTCTTTTAACCTCTTTGGACCCCAGATAATAAAATTCCTCTATTTTTTAGGTCCAATTTAATAGTGGCTTAGTATTCACAAAGGATAAATGAACCTTTCGCATCCCTTCCCCATTTTCAAATAAACACAGAGTCTAACCAAATGGTTATAATATGCATTCCAATCTTGTCAAGTTTTATTGCGTATCGTACCTTGTATAGACATAATTGAGCTGGGAACACTCAAGCCAATATGTGATAGACAAGTACAAGAATCAAATATAGCCGTGCATGTGTGAAATAAAGGAGATAGGAGGCAAACATGTAGAAAGATATCACTAATCACATCTCAAAGACTCCAAACAATATAAAGCACATGGACGTAATGATGTATCATCTCAAATCACTATCAAGCAGTCACGTGGATAAATGGAATGAAATTTGTGACTCGACTATCTTAAATGGTCATCCATAAAAGGTACAAACAAAAATCTTTTTGTATTTTTCAAAAATTTTATGAAAAAAAATATTTTTGAGCTTTTCAAAAAAATTTCTAAAAGAAAATCTTGTTGGATTTTTCAAAAAAAACAAAAGTAATAATACACAAGATACAAACTAGTAATAAGAAGCATATGATATGAACAAGAAAAAGCATCCTATCCTAGATACGGACCAACCCCTTAGTCAACTGTACAAATCCCCAAAGACTTCCTAAGACTCTCAAATCTAAGGCCATCTAAAGGTTTCGTGAAAATATTCGCTAACTGACGATCGATGGGAACGAAATTCGGGGATATGAATTTCTGCTCAACTAACTAACTTATAAAGTGCTCACGTATCCTAATGTGCTTTGTGTGTGAATGCTGAACTAGATTGCGGGATATGTGTATTGTGCTCGTATTATCACAGGAGATGGTCATGGTGTCCTGTGATATCCCTTAATCCTCCAGCATTTTCTTCATCCATAAGAGTTGCGTGCAATAACTCCCGGTAGCGATGTACACAGCCTCAACAGTGGACAAAGAGATGGTGTTTTTCTTCTTGCTTAGCCCGGAGACAAGAGCATAACAAAAATAGAAACACCCACTAGAAGTGCTCCTACAACCATCTACATCCCCGGCCCAATCTTCATCCGAATAGGAGGACAATCGATCATTGGTATCAAAGGAATACCAAATACCACATGTGAGAGTCCCACTTACATATTTGATAATAAGTTCTAGAGCAAGTAAGGGTGAATCTTTCGAGGACTCCTAATATCGCGCACAGACTCCAACACTAAAGGCTATGTTGGGATGACTAGTAGTCAATTAGAGAAGAATACTAATCATACTTCGATACAAGGTTTGCTCTACATCCTTTCTTGAAGTGTCCTTACTAAGCTTGATAGAAGTACTCATAGGAGTACATTCATGCTTAGAAGAGTCTGAATGAAATTTATTCACTTGGTCTCTAGCATACTTGGATTTGGAGATGAACATCCCATCCTCTAGCTGACGAACCTCGAGACCAAGGAAGAAAGTAAGCTCACCTACCATGCTCATCTCAAACTCACTTTTCATATCCTCCTCAAAGTGATGAGCATGCTGGGAGCATGTGGATCCAAACACTATGTCGTCCACATAGACTTGGGTAACCAAAATAGCACCGTCATCTCTCCTGACGAATAATGTCATATCAACTCACCCTTTATTAAAGCCACGGGCTAAGAGATAGGAATTAAGCCTCTCGTACCAAGCATGAGGTGCTTGCTTCAACCCATACAAGCATTTCCTCATATAGTAAACATGCTCCGGGTGTTTAGGGTCTTCAAACCCTTTTGGTTTTTCCATATAAACCTCCTCCTATAGAATGCCATTTATAAAGGAACTCTTGACATACATCTTATATAACTTGAAGTGCAAATGACATGCGATGGTGAGTAGTAAGCGAACAGACTCAGGCCTCCCAACAGGAGCAAATGTCTCCCCAAAAGTCTACACCTTCTATCCGTGTATAGGCTTGAGAGACCAACCTAGACTTATTTCTGATTATGGTACTATTTTCATCCATTTTATTCTTGAAAATCCACCTGGTACCTATCAAATTAGTCTCACTAGGTTGGGGGACTAGTTCCCAGACATTTTTTTTTTAAACTGAAGCAACTCATCTTGCATAGCAGATATCTAGTGTTCATCCTTGAGTGCTTCTTTTTTATTCTTGGGCTAGACTTTGGATGTGTCACAAACGTGGCTAACGATGTTATCTAGCTGAGCACGAGTCTTGACCCCAAGAGTGGGATTCCCTACAATGGGGACTGGGTCAGGACTCTTGCGAATCCAAGAAGGTGTGTCCCCTAACACAGGAGTAGGGTCCACAGAGTGTGTGCGAGGGATAAGTAAATCACTACAAGAAAAGTCCTCATCCTCAAACTGAAGGTTAGGATCAATAACTGTCGAAGGTTTGTCATCTAGCACGGTGATGTTTATTGACTCCATAACCTTAGAGCTCGTCAGGTTATAAACCCGGTATGCTGTACTATTCGATGAACATCCTAGCAATATTCCCACGTCCCTTCGAGATTCAAATATTCCTAATTACTCTCTATCACGTAGGATGTAGGATTTACTCCAAAAAATACAAAAATATGCAAGGTTGGGTTTCTTGCCAGTCCATAATTCATAAGGCCTCTTAAGTGTTTGTGGAGGAAGGTAAACCCTATTGACCATATGGCATGCAGTAGACACTGCCTCTGCCAAAAATCTCTTAAGAACTTTATGACCTAGAAGCATATATCTATCCATTTCTTGGATCGTCCTATTCTTTCTCTCAACAATACCATTTTGCTGAGGAGTCTTCATAGCAGAAAACTCATGTTTGATCCCAAGGCTATCACAGTAAATATCTACCTTTTATTCCTTAAATTATGTGCCGTTGTCACTATGTATCCTGTTAATAGTGACTCTGTGTTAGTTTTGCAGGACACGACACTTGGTCATTAAAAACTATACTATATTGGATTTCTCTCTCCGAAAACCTAGAATCGAATATCAGGAGAAATCATCCACCATGACGATAATATACCTCTTACCACCCAGACTCTCTGTACGAGAAGGACCCATAAGATCCATGTGAATGAACTCAAGTACACGGGAGCTGGTAATGGACTGTAACTTCCTATGAGAGCTATGGATTTGCTTTCCCAACTGACAGGGTGCATAAATCATGGAAGTCAGCTTCCTAAGAGATGGCAAGCCACGTACTAGGTCCATTTTAGTTAAGCGAGTCAAATCTCTAACATTCACACGACCTAGATGGTGGTGACAAAAATCCATATGAGTGATCATGGCATTGTTGTAAACAAGTGAGGATGTGGGCACAGTCCCATAATAATTATCCTCGGTCCTCAACCCTCGCACTAAAAGTTTACCGACTTGATTATAGACATTACATGCATCCTGGTCAAACTTTACGTCGATGTCAACGTCGCACAACTGGCTAATGATGAGAATGTTTTCTTTCAAACCTTTGATGTAAAAAAAATTATCTCGCTTAGGAAATCATGGTAACTCTACTATACCTTGTCCTATAATGCTAGACTTGCTCCCATCTTCAAAGGTGACTATACGATCCTTATAATCCTCAAGATAGGTAAAAAATGATGCATCACATGTCATATGTCTGGAGCACCCACTATCAAAATACCACTGTGAGGTATTATGAGCTTTGAGAGTGACATGAACAATAAGGGATTTCTTATATTTCTTAGGTACCCAAGAAGTGGTAACCTATTGTTTACCCTTGTTGTTGTTGGTTTTAGCCGGGAAGTGAGAAGTATTCACTGATGACAAAGACATCCATTGGAATTCCTCCATCAAACTCTCTGATGTGGTAGCTAAAAACTCAGCACTCTCTCTCAGACTGTCAAAATCATCAGTATGATGTGGTGGAGCAGTAGTATGTCATGTCCGACCCAAACTATAGAAAAACACCATGAGGTGGACTTTTCTTTTACAGTACGTATAGAAGAATGTGATCTTAGGCAAACTTAGGTTTGCTTTTCTTGGTCGAACTCTCCTTCGTGGTTTTTGACGATGGCCATATGGAGTCGTAATAAACTCAGGAACTGATCTAGGTACAATTTGGGACGTGGAGGCCCCATCATAACCTATTCCTTACCTATCACCAAAACCTAAAGTGGTTGCTAGGAGCTTCTTTCCCATCTTCTTAGATCTGTCCTCGATTTGTACCTTGACTTCCCGTGCTCTCTCAAAATCATGAGTAAGCTGGGCTACAAGGGCTTCAAGTTTCTTTCGAGTATCCAAGGAGGAATGGAGCTCACTCGTAAGACTAGCCACTTGTTTAGTAAAGTACCCTCTCTCTTTCTCAAAACAACTATCTCTCTCTCGAAATAATCTCTCTCTCTCTAAACAATCTCTCCCTCTCAACACAGGCAGACTCTCTCTCTCTCAAGGTGGTGTAGGTGGAGGACTCACTGTCTCTCTTAATTTTTCTAAATCTTCCTCTAGAGCGGTGATCCTAAGAACTAACGCTTTGTTACACTTTTTAGTTTTAAATGACTCATTATATAACTCGGCGTAGGCACGTTGATTATTACTCTCGCTCTCACTTGCATCATCCTCCTCTCACTCACATCACTCTCACTGTCGAGGTGTCCCTGTGAAGTAGAATCCTCATTGTCGTGAGGAGTACTAGAAGTTCTCACATCTCTAGCCATGAATGCGTTGAAGTTACACTCATGCGATGACTCGTCTCCAGAGTCCACCGACTCGACCTCACTATCGTCACTAAGGGTAGCATTAAGGATAACTTTTCCCTTTTCTTTGTTCAGCCTCGTAGCACACTCAAAAGCTTTATGACCCCTATCGTCGCTCTCAAAGTATCTCTCACTCTCTTTCTTAAGAGGATCATTAAAATATTTTTGATTTTTCTTTTCAAACTTATTTTTCTCAAACTTCTTTTATCTTTGAAATTACCATTTGTCTCGAATTTGAGAATTTTCTTGAAATTTTTAGCAAACAGAGACAAATCATCTAAATCAAAGTCACACTCAGAATCTGACATATCTATCTCTCCTTTTCTAGATGACTCTCTCTTTCTTGTCGACCCCTCACTTTTTCTCTCCTGGGCAATAAGTGCAATTCCCTTATCTTTAGACTTGGCATATTCAGGAAACATATCAATTTCATACGTTTGCAAGTCTCCTACAAGTTCCTCCAATTTAAGCATATTTAAATAACCCATTGAATTTAACACAATGAGTTTAAGGATAAAATGCTTAGGCGGGGATCTAAGAATCTTTTCAACAACTCTAGCATTAGGGATGTGTTCACCAAGATTAAAGCTAGTATTAAAAATATCAGACAACCTAGCATAAAAAACAACAAAAAATTCAGTTTCATGCATGGTGATGGTTTCAAATTGAGTTGTTAAATTTTGCAGTTTAGACTCTTTCACGACATTGGTTCCTTCACGGGTAAGTTGTAAATTATCCCATTCTCTTTTGACATGGTGCACGTCATTATCCGTTTGAACTCATCAGGTGTGACAGATCCAGAAATAGCATTTAAACCCTTGAATTAAAAGGCAACCATTTAAATTCTTCTTCAGTCCAAGTAGTGTCAGGTTTTAAACTAGTCACGTTGTTGACAGTGACGAAGGGAGGAGTTCACCCTCTTTCAACCAAAATCCAGACATGTTCATCAATGGCTTTTAATGTAGATCTCATGCGGGCTTTCCAGTATGCATAGTTTTTCATATCAAAAATTGGCATTTTATTATATAACTTCTCCATTATGAACACGCTCTTTTTCAAGAATCAATTTTTTAGAAAATTGATATCGTATAAAAATTTTGTTTAAAATTACACAGTAAAGTTGTATAACTGGCTCGGATACCAATTTAAAAGGGAGTGTGCTTGCGTTCAAATAAATAAATTATTTAATTAAACTCATTTTTTGTCAATTAAGTCCTAAACATGCATCTAGGTGTGATTGAAGATGATAAAATCAAGCAAGAACATTCAAACACACACATGTGAGGAAAAATCCCCTAAAGGGGCAAAACCTTTTATTTTCACAATAATTTTGTAAGAAACGGTTACACGGATTACAATAAAAATACAGTGTGACGCAGAAATACTCGCAGGCATCGGTTCTGTAGTCGGCGTCTAGAATCTCCCTCGAGAACTCCAGATGAGTAGCAATGAAGAAGGAAGACGACTTATCCACAAAGGTTGAAAAAACATAAGGTTATGTTCTTGGGTTTCAAAAGGATTCACAAAGGTTTGTCAAGGATGTGTGAATCAAAACATGAGTCTCGGGACTCAAAAATATGAAGACTAGAGTAATTAGAACTCTCAAAATCGCCTCGCCAAGTCTTGCAAAATAACTCCCCCGAAGTTGGCTTTTATAGGAAACCAAAAACAATTTTAATTTTTTGAAACTGTGCCAGCGTACATGTACCTCGAAACGTTTTGGGTGTACCACGAACCGGTTCGCTCCCCTAACCAATTTGGCTTTCGGTTCGCAGAAAATCGTTGGAACATGGGGTTAAAACACTTAGCATTTTTTTCAGAAAATTTTTCTCGAAATATTCTCCATTTTCAAAGAGCCATAACTTCTTCACCGTAGTCGGATTGAGGTGACGTTTCTTCCAGTATCTTCATGGCGGCGAGCTATTCAAATTTCCAGTTGACTAGACCTCCGGATGATGGCTGTAAAATTACTAAAAGGCACTTGAAATTCCATATCTTGCCTTTTTTCACTGTTTTGACTTCTCTTGCGTACCACTTGCATAATTCCCTAAAATCATGGAACGTGAGGTCATTGAGGCAGATGTGGAATATATGATGTATATGATGAATGCTTGATTCCCAGAATTCGGATAGAGGCTGCCATATGTGATCATGTAGAGACGTGCCAAATGTAGCGGCGTACAACATACATAAATGAATATTTCGAACATGATAAAAATGTCCTTATATATATATATATATATAATAAATTAGAAAACTTATGTATTTCATAAGATTAAAAGATGATTTCATAATATGTGGGACTTTTTGCCATTATTTTTAGTGGTTGAAATTAATTCTTAAGGGTTTGAATCTAAGGGTGAAATATGGTGTGAAGTGTCTTTTAGTCCACCTTCTCACTCAGCCATTTTCGTACAATTGTGTGGCTCGTGAGACAAGATTTTGAAATATCACTTGTCACTTTATCCCCCTACTGACATAACTAGTTGCTCGTCTCAAAATTCTCTCTTAAAACCCTCATGCTCTTTCATTTGTGCAGTACCAAACACTGCCACCATAAGTCTCTCTCCTTTTTTTCTGTTTGGATATTCGTGCAAATGATGTTGTTATAACATATGTTTTGTGATGTTTGGTATTAAGTTGGGTACGAGTATGAGATTTAATATGAAATTGGTTTTGCGTGGTAACTTTTTTATGTGTCATTTTGTTCATTTGGTTTTGAGTTTTTTTCCCACGTTATGAGTATGAGATTTTTTTGTGGTATGAGTATGAGATATTTGTCCCTTTGTTTTGAGTTTTTTTCTATAATTTTATTCTGGGTATTAATTTGATTCTTTATAGGTTATGTTCTACAAGGGCGTGATATGAGTATGAGATTTTCTTCCTTGGGTTTTGTGTTTTTTTTACGTCTACACTTTTATTCTGGTATTAATTCAATTTTTTGTCGGTTATATGCTACATTGGTTTGGGTATTATATGCTACTTTTCTTTTACTTCTTCTGCTTTCAGATTTTTACCAAGATGGGTTTATCTATCTAATGCGTCATATTTATTCTATTGCAGGGCGATTGGTGATGATGGAAAATGAGCTAAAGAAAAAGGCATTGGGAGGTTGCTGTGAGATGAAGTAAACTGCATCAAATACTCAGTTATTTTCATTACTTTTCGTAGGTTATTTATTAGTTTTGTTCTGCAAGACTGAAGAAGGAACGTTTGTATTATTACTATATGTTTGATTCTTTCAGATCGCTTTACAAGTGTGAATTAGTTTTTTTATGTATAAATATGTTGTAGTTTGTTTTTGGGTATTTTTTTAGAACAATAACTGAGAACGTAAATACTATTTTTTTTAAATTTGATGTTTTTTCAAAAGACTATTTAAAATGAACTCTGTTTGACAAACTACTCACTCATGTTATTGCTTTTTTTTTTCGTGCTTTTGTGATGCTACGTTAATTTCTTTAGTAGCATTTAGATTAGTTTTTGGGAGATGTTTTGGATTCGCTAAAGATTATAAAGAATGCAAAATGATAGTTATGCATATAGTTCAAGACATCTCACATTCACTTTTTGTCAATATGAAAGTTTGGGAGCTAATTTGTGCACATGACTCAAGACAACAAATAAAATATGACATATTCTTGCAAAAAGTGTGCACATGGCTTAAGGGTGTAAGAGGCGTGAAGCAAAATTATCAAGGTAGGGACTTTGTATTAGAAAAAGATTATTATTAAAAACTGATTCTTATTAGAAAAAATTCTTTATAAAAAATAAATTTTTATTGAAAATACATATTTTTAGTTATTTTTCAAATATATTTGTTTTATTTTAAGGTCAAAAATTGAGAATTAAAATTTTTTAAGTCTAAGAGTTGATTTCAAAATGGAATGTCTTAAGAATTGATTGTTGTGGTAAGAGACACTTCAAAAAAGTATAGGATTAAATGTTAAAGTTTGACATAATAAACTCTATTAAAGTTGGAAGGACAATTTTTTGATAAATTTATTTATTTATGCAGGTAAGTTTTTTTTTCAAAAGTATTGTATTGATTTATAAGAGTCTAAATTATTTTACACATGATTGTTCGGACAATATCTTTTAAAAGATTTTGAAATGTGATCATTATTAGGAATTTATAACAGATAATGACATGTCCTTATGTAAAGGCTTCTGAAAATTTTCTAACCAAACTCAAAGAAAAGAAGGCCGGTAATAAGTTGACAACTATTGCAAATGGTGAAAATTGTATATATATATATATATATATATATATATATATATATATATATATATATATAAGACTCAAAAAATATTTGTTGTCAACCAAAAATTCTAATAGGTATAGGCTTGAGTACCTAGGCAAAAAATGACAACATGTAATAGTTGTTAGATATAGGCTTGGGTACCTAAACAAAATTTGATATATTTAAAATAGTAGTTATTTTACATCTCACTCACGTGGGGTTGTCACCCACTCTCTCTAATCCCATCCCATTACTCACATTTTTCATTTAGGTGATGTCTAAGAAAAATCCATACCTAGAGGGAAAAAATGGTAAGACATTAATTTTTAACTAAACACTCACGAAACATATAAACTATATTTTTTTTAAAAAAAATTATTTTTTTCAAATTTTAATAAAACATAACTTTTTAAAAATATATATTTTTTAGGGAACTGTGACACCCCGCCTAATAAAATAGCGGGTGATCACTTCTATACCCAATTAAAATTGGAGTCGCATATGGTTCATTCATAGCATTACTGTCGAAAACAAAATTAATTAATAATAACCTACTAAGCTAGCGTTAAAATTTTATTTAACTAATCTTTTAAATCAATTAAAACATTCACACAGTTTATGTATAAATGAAACTGAGATGAAAGAAAAATAACCGGACACTCAGTTAAATAATATACAACCAAATCGAATCCGCATAAAAGGCGGTAAAAGGCGGCAAAAAATAACCCATTTGGGTTATTATCCTGAATGTTTATACAGTACCTCCTATCTGGATTACAAGGATATAAGCGTCTACAGTAAACCTGCATGTATCCACAGCTACTGCAATAGACTTCTGACTCGAAGGAATCATCATCCAGGCGTCCTTGTGTCTGGACACCTATATATATATTTACCTATATATATATATATATATATATATAGCAAAAGACAGGAAAAATAGATATACGGGTTAGAGCCTGATTTGTGAAAATATTTAGCAAGTGCATAAATACTTTATTTATGAAAAATATGTTTTATCTCATATTTAAATTGGTATCGCACTCCCATGAGATACCCCTCACCACTCTTCTAAAAGTGCACACCTAGCGCATATCTCCTACATAATCATTGTTAAGATACCATGCTTAACTAATCCGTTTCATAAAAACTCTTAAAAATCCTAATTATCCGAGTACTAAGAGAAAAACTTCTCTCTAGTCTCAATACTCTGCCATGTTCATGCGTGGGGCGTCTCGAGAAGAAAAATCCAAAAAAGGCACCCCTCGATATACTACTACTTGGAAATATCAATCGTCTAGATCCATTAGGCCCTCAGTACATAACATGTATATATATAGACCCATATAAATACATATACATAACATACTCATTTTATTTTTCATATCCGATTTTAAGTCGGGATAAAGTCTCCAGGAATGAGAATAAATCATTTTTCATTTATCTCTTATACTTATTAGAGATATATATTATATTGTTCTCATACACAAGTAATATACTATACAGACAAGTATAATAACCATCCCAATGAGCTATAACTCGAGGATACAGTCTCTATGTTATCATCTACCAGGGAATCGCTCACGTATCATCCTAGGTACCAACGGTGGGAATCTCGCACCGTCTTGGTATAAAACAAATCATAGCGTATGGGAAGCGGTCATAGTTCATCCTCGAAAGTGAGACGAAACATACCCAACACGTCTCACCCCTAATCAAAATCCCATAATATAAAAATGGACGCTATAACCCGGGGACTATATGCTCCCTGCTCCTCAAGCCAGGGGCCTCATAGATATATATACATGTTCATATAATTTTATATATATACTGTAATCACATCATATATATAATCCACATCATTCCTCAAATATATATATATATATATATATATATATATATATATGGACTTAATTGCCAATCTCATATAACGATGGCCAATAACCCCAAGTGTTTTCACTCGTAATAACATTCAAATATTCACACACTCATTGTACTAAATGCCAACGTAGTCTCTATCTTCCTAAGATTTTGATAGTTCCATATCCCGAATAAACCTCTTAAATCACCCAAATTCAATTCAAAACTCCTCAAGTCCTTTAAATCATAATCGTCTATAATACTCTAATTTAGAAAGCCCCTAAACTTTAAACCCAAAAAGGAGAAGGAATAAAAATCTCCAAAATATTGGGTTGAAAATAGGGTGTCGGTCGACCGGTCCTGGACCCATGATCGACCGTAGTTTGTAAATAAGCCTAAGAAACAAACCATTAGTCTCTTCTTCCTTGACGTAGTCGACCGGCCATAGGGGCATGATCGACCGGTCATACCAGATCCACAAAAATTAGTTCTCCAAAATTTCAATCCAACAACCCAAATTCCATTTTCATGGTTTCTAATCTACACCAATATTATCTCAAACATCTACAGAAAGAATTCTAACTAACACATCAATAATTTTTATTTTTTCTCCCAAGGTCAGGTTGGATTTCTTACTAACGATTTCGATCTCGAACAACATTTCGTAGAAAAATCATTATAAATCCAAAAAAAATCTGAAAAATACGCGGTCAGCGCCCACACGATCGTATCAAAAAGATCTACAAATTTCATCTTTTGACTAAGAGCCGAATCGATTTCTTCCTAGACGAATCAATTAGGAAGTGATGCTAGTCACTATTCACTTTCTTCTCCAAAAACCCAAACTTCCATTTTTCTCCATTTTTGTTGTTTCTAATCTCATCCAACAACTCCATAAACATGTAATCTATGTTTTACAACCAACACATCAATTAATTTGGGGTATTAAACCATTTATCTTAAATTTAAACCCTAAAGCCATATAAAAACAAACTTATCATTTTAACCCATTTATATCCATTTCTTTACTTCATTTACATGGATTTAACACTACAAATCATTAAGAGTTTGTATTACATCAATATGTAAACTCATATTCAAAATTTTCCAAATTTATTTTAAGAGTTGTAACCCAAAATCATATAGTTTACCAACTATAATATGATATTTATGCATAATATGAAATAAAGCAAGTACACACTTGCGTGGAGGATGAAATCCAACAACCTCAAGTCGAATCCGACGGAGTTTGGTGGAAATCTCCCATTTCTCTCTTCTTTTCTCTTCTTCCTTTATTTCTCTCTTTGTTTCTTTCTTTGTTTCTTTCTTTGTTTCTTTCTTTATTTCTGTATGTCTTCCTCTCTCGTGTCTTATAAGGGAGAAAATGAGGGCTTATCCCTTATTAACACAAAAATGACTCGTTTACTCAATTACGAGTCCCTACGGGTCCAAAAATTCTCGAAACTCAATTACTTCCCCCGGATACTCTATTCTGAATATCTCATCCATTCCGAGACCAACCAGACAATTGAAATTTACATCCGAGTCACTTTACTGCAAGTCACTAATTTAACCCAACATAACTTAATGCGGGTTTTCCAATTAACATATTACCCTTCGTCGCTTTACCCAACTGGGATATATAATAAAATACTCCGACTCATTTACTTAATCCCAAAATTAAACATAGCATATATCGAAAATCATTAAATCCTTGAAAACCTCAAAAATTACTATTCACGATAATTTCTTAAATTCCCAAATTGCACTTAATTATTAAATTTAATTACCCATAGAAGTGTAGGGTATTACATTCTCCACCTCTTATAACAGAATTTTGCCCTCGAAATTCAGATACAACCAATACTACAGACGCTAATCTAATATCGTGAATCACTCCACTTCCTAATGCCTCAAAGTGGAATTATACTAACCCGATGTTTCTCAACCATACACTCATTCAGCACTCACCTCTAAGAAGGTTTATACTGTATTACTAGCATATCAAAATCTATATATGCTACACAGATACCTCGGTCATAAGGTTGACTCAAACGTCGCATCGCACCTAGTGCTTCTATAATCACATGTAAAGGAAGCGAACGTATTCTTACTACTTTACTCTAAAAGTCCGTTTTCTCACCTCGGGAATTCAAATTTCCCTTCAGACGAAACTATACTAACATTAGACTATACCTATTAGTCTCATTCTTTAGTTTTAGGTGTGCTACCTCTAACTGCGCCTATGCCTTTGGATTACCGCGTGCCTCTCACTGCGTTCCATCCACAAACTTAACCCTTACTTAAGATTGCCTCATAACATATACTTTAACTTTATATATTGTGCCCTTTCGATTTGAGGTAGTATATAAAAACAACTTACCAGGGTGCCTACACACCTTATAACTCGCGCTTCTCTGCATAACTATTGTAAACATCAGACACATACCCTATCTCTAAACAATGGGGCTTATTTCTTTGGGGTAATACACACACATGGGTTTTCCTAACCCGCAAAATACAATTCTTCCAATACTTGGAAATCCAATAGTTCTAAAGTCTAACCACTAATCTACTCATGGTTAACTCCCAACATTCTTCCTATATCGGCGCCACAATCCTACTGGCCTTACATCCCAAAAAATTTAAGATCAAAGAGTTTCCTACTTACGTAAAATAGTACAATCCTAAATTGTGTCCCTGGTGCCCAAGACCTTTATCAACTCCCGACATTTGCTCGATTTCATGCATGGGAAGTCTCGCACATCGAAATCCAAATAAGGAACCCTCTCGTTACACTACTCCCTCGCATCGTCGGTCATCGAGATATAATGGTCTAAGGCACACCAACAGGACATCCTAAATCCTATCTCGCTAATTTATTAACGTATCTCTACTACTCTATTTTCCATCTTGATGAAATGGAAAACTTAACTAATCAAGGAGCTTAGTCTTTCCAAATAGATTACAACCATCATACCTCAAAACATCTTACCTCCAAACGGTGCCTTTGGCCTGCCTATAAGCCTCTCATCGATTTCCTTTACCTTGCCTTACCCATATACTTGCAGTGAGAGAACAATTTCAGTGCTTCTCCCTCGCACTTATATCTCTATAAACATACAGTCATCAAACAACTCTCAGTCTATAGTGTTTTTCTCTACACTAGGTGACATATCGTCAAAACCCACATCCTCGTATTCTATAACATCTCTCCACTCCCGACGTCAGTAAGGTTCGTGCATGGAGGGTCTCGCAAGAGAAATCCAAATAAGGAACCCCTCATATACACTACTACTTAACTTTGTCGGTCGTGGAGTCCCGTTAGTTCAAAATATACAACTGGAAATATCGCATTTCTCCTATAAACAAGGTGTAGTCAGAACTTCTACTTGTCTCCAGGAGTCACACCACCATGTGCTTGTACTCGCACTATGTCCTTGGGAAAACGACAATGAGGTAAAACTCACAGCTCAATAATAAATCCTGCATACTTTAAATCATACATATAGGTCTCCACGCACTCAAAGCATGATAGTGAAACATCTACTCACCGAAGTTTCATCTATAATAGGTGAGAACTCAACCTGTATCCAGGTGAGATATCACAAGAACAACAACGTGTTTTATCCTGGAACTGCGGACACGATAGTTTTGCCATCACTAGCCTGCTATCGCTCCGAAAATACAATAACATTATTCTTACAATGGTAATATACTCGTTTAACACATATAGAACAAGTAGTACAAGCCAGATAAAAATTCAAAATAGAATCCCGCTATAGTAGAAATACATATATATATATATATATATATATATATATATATATATATATATATATATATATATATATACATACTATATAATGTTATCGATATCGCCAGTAAACTCGAATCACACAAGAATCTAAAGCTAAGAAAATATTGTGACCCAAATCTAGTCACACAAAATATACCTCTTGCATTCAAGGTAAAGCTCATAATAATAACTTCTCCAATCTTCTTGACTGCTCCAAATGGTTCTCAAACATATTACACTGACCTTAACCGAGCGCAAAATTACTTTAATCAATGCGCCATCCGCGCGCCTTACTTTTGTCCTTTAATTCTTACTAGGCAAGGACTAACTATGTGGTTTTACATTCCACATTGCAAAATTCCCCACTTGTGGTCACCCTGACCAGGTTAATGTTATCCGTATGTCAGACTCTATAGCCTTGATCCTGATTATTTCCTTTATCGTTCCCTTAACTTTGTTATCAAAGGAATCTCCACTACCGACCTTACTAGCCCTATTTCAATCAATTCCTCAGGTGGATGTCCACCAATGGGGTTCCACGAACTCCCCATAGGTGTTTGGAATACTTACTAGCGAGTCTATCATTCCTCTGAATGACTCTCTCTTCGTTGTACCTTCCTTACTATGGTACAAGGTTCACTTCTCCATATCACTCTTTATTCATTGTCGGCCTCTGATCGATCCTTATGTGGATAATTCAAAACTGCATTCTCTTTACTCCTAATAAACCAAAGGAACTAACAATTATATCCATCCATAAGATCCCTCCATTTAAGCATTGCTACTACGAGTGAAAAAACATTTTCCTCAAATTTTGACATATGGCTATTTCCATACCCCACTTTATGTTAAAGACCTTATTCCCAATTTACTTTACGGGGTAATAAAATTTAGCACCACTCTCTACAACAGTGATATTAGAATGATTATACCTACTATACTTTAGTAATCATTGCAACAATCCTAAATAACAACACAAAATGGGGAGGAACCTCTACTGCGGTCCTCATTACCAAATTGAACTCATAATTCTAACTAAGCCCCTCCTCATGTTGCCCTAATCGCGGACTTCCTATGGTCGTCCTTCATCGATCAACGTCCAAGTCTCGAACGAGAATGTAAAAGATTTACTATAATCTTACATAATGGAAGGAAATCTAAATCTCAAAAGAGTAATCAACGATCCTAATCCTAAGGATTTATGTCAAATTGGGAGCAACGCTGAAAGAGTAGTACGTTCACACAGATTCCTACGGACACTCGATACTGATGCTCTGATACAATCCGTGACACCTCGCCTAATAAAATATCGGGCGATCACTCGTGTACCCAATTAAAACATGAGTCGCATTTGGTTCATTCTTAGTATCACTATTGAAAACCAAATTAATTACTAATAACCTATTAGGCTGGCGCCAAAATTTTATTTAACTAATATTTTAAACAAATGAATCAATTAAAACATTCACACAGTTTATGTATAAATGAAACTGAGATGAAATAAAAATAACCGAACACTCGGCTAAAAAATATACGACCAGATTGAATCCGCATAAAAGGCGGTAGAAGAATAAATAAATGCAGTTTGGTTATTAGCTCGAATGTTTATACAGTACCTCTTATCCAGATTACATGGATAGAAGTGTCTACGGTAAACCTGCATGCATCCACAGCTGCTGCAGTAGACATCTGACTCTAAGGAATCGTCATCAGACGTTCCTGTGTCTTGACACCTATATATATATACTGGGGTATGCCCGTTCCTAAAGGCACACTGATAATTTTGAAAAGCATAGAGTCGTACATTGGTGCGATGGAAAGTCCCCTCGCCAAATCAACGATTGACCTCAGTTTCGAAACATAGGAGCAACCTCTTCATATATGTGGGTAAGCAAGCCGACATGCGCCTGTTCAAGATCTTGTAGTTAACATTTTTTTTCAAAATATTAAGTCATGTATATTTTAAGTCTAATGTTTTTATATAAAATAAATAACCATAAACAATTTAAAAACTTAGGACAGAGTTTCCTTTGTTTATAAAATTATCTGCCCTGTATAAGAAATAAAGAATTACACCAACATCAAAACTAATAGGAGCATTTTTCGTTTGACGTCATATTCATGTCTAATATTGTCATGTATTATTGCTTTAGTCGTATTTTTACTCGCGTTTTCATGTATCATCTTTTCAAATTGGGGTCAATTGTTAAACGTGTTAGGCGTGTAATTTCACATTATAAATGGATCGTGTTCGTGTGAAATAAAAAATAGCACATAAAACTATAATAAGTTCTATAGTAGATCCATACAAAATTAGGATGTTTTTTACACTACCGTGTAAACATTTTAGATATTTTGGACAAAATATTCTTTGTTTATGGGACTAATCCCTATTTAAAAAATAAACATTACTCCCAACAATAGTGATAATTCATCTTGAACCTCGTATAAAAATCATAATTTAAGTAAAAAGATCCAACACAACAAAGTGTAAACAATAGAATCAAACAGACCGCTTTTTTATAGATAATAATCACTGGAAATTGGTAAAAGGTGATCATGGGAAGATCAACCGTAGATCCATATATCAGTAAGGTTATTTAGAATTTGCCTAGATATCTAGGTAACCTCCATTAACACTCTCTACATTTCCACATAATAATGTTTGGCCTCTGGTCTCCTGAGCTTCTGTCTCCCGATGCTCATATTTTTTGCCTCATTAATCTTCTCAACGTACCCTTCAATGGGTGGTGATCCGTGAATTGATTTATTTGTAATGGATCTAGACTCTACCAAGCTACTTCTTTCAAATGATCTGGCAGTGCTTCGATTGAAGAAATATCTAAGATTAAATCAGCATATGATAAACATTAAACATTAAATCATCATATGAAAAACCGCAAACATTAAATATGCATCCACATATGAAAATGATATAACCCCCATATAATATTGATAATATCAATTAAATCTTCATGGAATTTGAATTTGAATTTGACTAAACTAAAATGGAATTCGAATTTGAATTTGAATTTGGTCCAGTAACATTACTACACAAATAATAACTAAAGAGCAAAGTTTGGTGGCATACCCTACGTGTTAGAAACTTTGATTAAACTGAATTTACCATTACATATCCTACCTGCAAACATGTTAGGAAAATAACAACGAGAGTGTAAGTTCCATCAAACACAAAAATCTAAACATGAATCATATGACCATACATATTTGGAGAAGGTTTCATACCCCCGAAAGTTTTAAAACTGGGAGAGATCCTATCGTGATGATAGTCGCCCACCTAGATCACCTGTCAAGCCCTAATTTCAAAACATTGAAACCAAAGGAAAAAACACGTAAGTGAATACCTGCGGAACAACTCAAAATATCTCACTCTTGTATGTCTAGAAAAAAATAGAGCACCTATCAAACCAATAATAACGCCTAAGATATCAACGTTAAAACATCATTCTGCGACTAGAAGGTAAACCCGAAAGGATTAACCCATGTCTAAAGGCACCGTTCAAAAAGTATTAACCTATTAACAATGTGTGCATATGACTTGGAAGGTAAACTCGAGTTGCCTAGTAAAATTATTTAGGCCTAAGCATATTTCTATCTTCTTATAAACACGTGCAATGATTATCTCAGTAATGACAACCAATACAGTTATTTTTTCAACCTACGGGCAACCAAATACCACTTGTGTTTACCTTAATTATGCCTCATTTCAATTTAAAGAATAAAATTCACCTTCCAAAGTGGTTGGCCAGTTGAATAAATGTCTATAATTCAAGATTTACAGACTTACATATTTCATTATACATGTCGATAATTCAAGCTCTCTAATTCAATCTCTCTAATTACAGATTTACGGACTTACAGTTGGTCCAGTAAGTCAAGCTCTGTAATTGAAGATTACAGTCTATAATTCAAGATCTGTAAGTCAAATAAATTTGTCAGTCAATCCAACATTTCAGTCTGTAATACATTTGTTTCAATTACATTCGGATGTCTGTAATTCAAGATCTGTAAGTCAGATGTTTGTAAGTCAAGATCTGTAATTCTGATTGAGGTAACAGTTGTCAAATGTCTATAATTCACTAAGCAAATCTGTAAGACAAACCAACCGGATCAATAATTGGACTAACCAGATGTCTGTAATTCAAGATTATAGTATGTAATACATTTGTTTGACTTACAACCAGATGTCTGTAATTCAAGATCTGTAAGTCAAACCTATCGGAACAATAACAAGATCAATAACCGTCCTGATCAATAACCATTCTACAGATTTCATTATACATGTCTATAATTCAAGATTTCAACAAAGTAACATATCCCTGAAATGGTGTGGCAATCAGATTTTACGGATCAATCTGGATCTGTCTTACCTTAATTGTCTCATGTCGATTGCATTTCCCTCTACCTGATTATACATTCTTGACTCCCCATTATGCGAATACCATTACTCAAATACCGCAGAGCAATAGTCTTATATATGGATCATAATAGTATCTTAAACTGATGGTGTAGTAGTAACTGAAAGATTCATCATACATGTAACTATTTTTAAAAGATCCATTGTAATAAGCTTGATTATCAAGAATATAAACATAAACTAAATTACTCGCAACTGAAATTGGATTTGCAACAACATTTTTATCATGTTCCATAAATGGGACGTACAAAAATGCACTGTTAGGAGATAATAAACATAATCGACCACAACCAGAATTGAACACAGAGTTGAGACATTTATGGCTTATCATAAATTTAAACCATTGTGGGAGGCACACTTTTCCATCGAAACTGTTTTTGCAGTTCGGGCTACGCTTGTTCCTTTTCCACATCCAAGCTTCTACATATTGGATAATTATCTTTGTCAAGTACTACTCTTGATTGTTTATTGCAATTCTTGGTCGTCTCTACATGCCCAGTACTTCTCTTGATCTTTCGTCGATTTCACCTACAATTTACCCACAATTTGATAACAATGTTTAAAACTGTCCAAACCAGTAGTCCTCTTGATCTGAAAAGTTGTTGAAGTGTCCAAACCAGTTGATATTTCATCCATGAAAAGAGATTTTGCTAGTCCAATCATCATCTCCCATGTACCATAATTTGATCACAATGTTTAGAAGAATTTTTGTTGTTTGGTTTAAAGTGAATTTGATCGCTGAGTGAAAAATATCATCATGAATAGTACACTTATTTGTAATTTTGTACAAAAAAAGTTTTAAACTTAAAAAAGGTCGAAATACTTTCGCCATGGTAAATTTTTTTAGTACATATCAAGTGTGGCTTAAAAAGTGTTGTTTCTTCTTCAAGTTCAAGAATTATTTAGGAAACTTTTGAGAAATGTCAAGAATCAAGAATTCAACTACATTCAAAACTCAAAAGCATCTATTTAATTAACACCGCGCAAAAAAAGGTAATTAAACTCACCATCTATCCTATGAAACCAGTGAAAAAAAATGAAAAAAACTTCATACATTCTAAAAAACTATTTGCCTGAACATAATACACAATATGAATGTTAAAAAAATATAACAACAAATATTATCTTTTTCTTTGACCAAGCAAATAATCAACACACACACTCATAAAATATGTGTACATAGATATACCCATTGAAACATAAGAAAAAATTTAAACCAATATAAAATAAAATAACATAGATTACCATACATAAAAAGAAAAAAAATATCAATTGAATGTTCATACTTGAGAACTAAAGGGCTATAAAAATGCGTTTTGAAAGAACCATGAATGAGTTTAGGTGTAAAAATAGACATAACAGAACTTGAAGGTCCATTATTCGGTACCATGTAAAAACTAAGAAATTGGACACTCAGACGCATCTGGAGTTTCTCATAATGCGGACCTATTGAGAAAAAAAAGACATGCTCGATAGAGACAAAAAGACACAAAAATAGATTAGACCTATCTGACTTTTCAATTTGAGGACCTGTCTTTCAATAATACAAAAATATAATATGTGAAGTGTAGCAGTCACAATGCATTTAGATAACAATTATGTTGTTTGTTGAAACCCTGCGAATGACAAAAAGAGAAACACCATAATCACACCATATTCTAAAATCTGAATATGAAATTGAACAATTGGACATGTATATCAGAAGTCATATAAACTGTGAAGTAGCGTGTTAAAGATGCTATATTACAGGAAATTGAGGTTGTGAGGATTCTGTGGGATGTTAGGATAGATGTTCCTCAATGGTCTCGTAAGATCCAATAGCAGAATGCTAATTCAGCTCTTTGCTAGGTTAAAACATGGGAAAAATTATATGTTCCCAAATGTTCAAAACTATCAGACATATCAAATAAACTCCTTACCTAACATCGTGGGACATAAGCATACCAAAATAAACTACGTTGGGCATTTGACCAAACAATACATGAATTGGTAGGCATTCTTAGAAAACAAAGATTCAAAAGTGCAAGCAAACAATGGTCTAAGTAATTCCTAATCAAGAATGATTCAAAAGTGCATGAAGATTTAACGCAGCAGTTCCCAACGTCACATAAGACATAAGTCAGGAGATGATATTCAAAAACCAAAATTTTTGATTCAAAACATCAAAGAATATCCTAAAGGAAACCTTAAAAAAAGTAAAGGAAAATCAGTAAGATTCAGTAGGACCAGAGCAGAGAATTAGAAAATCTAAAACTATATTAGAGTTAGCTAAAGAACTAAAAATTACGCAACTAAAAGGTATTCATATCCAACAACATAGAGAACCGCATCATGAAATTGATTGAATGTTATTCACCCCAAAAAATGAGTTGATTAAGGGATGTAATCTAAATATTTATTTTGCAGTTTAGTATTTGGAAATTATTCTGCTTCTCTAGTTATATATGCTTCAATCTGCTTAAATTTACTTGCCTGATCATCCTTGCAAGAATTGTGCCACTTTTGAACATCTGTTACAGACTATACATAATAAAATCCGTAATTTACTTGCCTAAATTTACTTTGAAGTGTAGGTATTATGGACTCATTACTTTCTGCCATTCAATTATCTACTTCATGGCCCGTATCATATATATATATATATATATATATATATATATATATATATATAACTGTAGGTATTGAGGTATAGTAGTTGTAGTTGGTAAAAGACTCAATCTTATTATGATTTATAGCCCCTTTTGCGCGAAACATATTTATACCCATTGATGTGATAGAGAACACAATATGTAAAAAAAATAGTTCATAACTTAAATATGTTTAAAAAAGTCATCAGCTATATTTTGGAAAGAAATTTTTCGATCACTGAATTTGTTCCTTGTTACCTCTCAAATCATTCGAGAAATCAAATAACTTCTAAAAAAAGGAACTGGTAGGACTAAGAAGTCTCCAATTACGTAGGGAGACATAACTGCTTCAATTTAAATAAAAGGAAAACATGTGTAAATAAGATATTCGCTCCTGCAGAATCGATCAAAGTAAGTACCAAGTCACCGATATCGACTCCTAAGAATAAGAGGATATATCCTAAATAATAATCTCCCACGAAGACCATTGATCTATCTTCCTCCCCACGCGATTACGATCATGAATGAAATGCTCATTGATAGCAATATAGAATCTGAAGATTCTTATGTCTAAACCCATGTTGTTAATAACAGATCTAACTGTTGTCCCGATCACAACTCAAGAGAATCCAATCCAGGCTACTATATGCAACTCTACTTCTTGCTCTAATCCAAAATACTCTATGCAACTCAATACATTGTATAATGAGATATATATACCTGAGAGTTTGCGAAACTGTATAATGAGATAACCATTTTGTAAAACGGGGAGCATAGTTCAGGAATCTTATTCGCAAAATCGGTAGTTCAAGTGTCATTCGCAGCTGGTATAATAGTTCAAGCAACGTCATTGCTGATGTTGGAGACCAGGCAGCGGGTGAGTCCACCTCGACTGAACCTCTATCACCGGTACAAAAGAACATAAAGTCATTAAAACGCGGCTACTCAAATCAAATGAGAAAACACGATGCAAAATTAGTAATTATTTATAGCTTCAACTTCATAACTTGGATAAAATGGAATTACAGTCGAGTACGAAAACATTGTAATGCCAACATATATATAATGTTTGCAAGCCCTGCTCAGAGCCCTATACTTGAGCCAAAAAATATAAATACCACTTTCTTTTATTAGTGATCTACATCAAAACCATAGAATAAGCAGTATCAAACATATGGCATGCCGATTCAACGTGGTTCAACAATGTATGTAAAGAATGACAATTTCTAATAAGAAATTAGACAGGAACATTTCAATGCTAAGCATTGAGACTCATAAACAATACATCTGTCCAAAAGCATGCTTAAAGAATGCAAACAACTTTATAGTCAATCAGTGATAAACTGAAGCTATTTTTTCAGTTCTCATTGTTGGAACGCTCATAAAGAAATTTTATCAAAGAAAGAATATACATATGTATGTACATTTGTGACAACCCGTGATCCGAGATAAGGGGTGGCCATCCCGATACCCAAATGTAACATGAATCATTGATGGATATCATCCTCAGCATCAACAAAAATAAACTGAGTATACGGGAAAACCACCCAATAAATCAGAAAATGGGTTGCCAAAAAGTGTAGAAATTTAAAATGCAGTTAAGAAATTTAAATTAAAATAACCCATTCTGACAAACAAGTGGAATTCCATAAGATGTATATGTTATAACTAAGACGAATGTATACAAAAGGACCGAATAAGCTGTCGATCCACAGCAACATACAACGAAGTATAACAATTTAATATCTTATGTAATACATTCATTAAACAAGTACAAAAGTTTGGGCCACACGCCCGAGTATATGACCTGATCATATGTAGAACACAAGGATGAAAGCGTCCAATACAATGTCCTGTAATAACCCGCAAAATCTTACAGCTCCTCGAAAGCAAAGGAATGGGAACATCAAAATGGGGCGTCCTTGCGGTGGAGCACCAGAGCGGATACAATCATATACACAAGGAAAGTAAACCGGTCAGGGCCGGGTTCTATATGATCACCAGAAGAAATAAAAAGCATGATAGAAATGAAAAATTATGCATGAATGATAAGGATGATAAACTTACATTACAATTTAACTAAATGATGAAAAGAAATGTCATTTACATAAAAGAAAAAACAGTAAATAACTTAAATATAAAACATTTCCTCATTTATCAAATTTCCATCTCCCTTTACATTCCTTAATAGGAATAAAACCATTTATTAACTTCCATAATTAATTATCTTACCATTTCATCTTTCCATTCCTTAATAGGTATATCATTAATATCAAGTGCTCTTTATGGCACATATCTCATTTCACGTGCTCTTTATGGCACGTATCCATGCTCTTTATGGCATATACCCATCAAGTCCCACTTGATGCAGAAAAGTTATATTCTCATACATATAACGATTCTAAGACCGCCCCTCTGAGTTTCCCCAATGGGCGTGTCCCTAAATGACCATCATCTTCCAGGGCCTATCTATACAAGACAACCTGGGCCCCAATCGATACGTCGGGAAGAGACCATATGCCTGTCGGAGAGTCAGGACTACACCCTAGATCCCCTCACCAGCGCAGAAAACATATAAAACCCCCACATATGGCCTAGGACTATATCCACCCTGCATTCATTAGCCAGGGGGCATCACCAAGCGCGCGAACTTTCCTTATGGTGCCATTTAGAGATGTGTGTATCAGTAAATTAACATTTACATTTTAAATCTCATTTTTATTTTCAATTACCATACCAAAATTACATTTCCATTATCCATGTGTTTGGTTCTTTTTATTCGACACTGTCATCGTTAAACAACTAGGTTCATTTTAGTTGAACCAATCATCTTTAACACATTTTGGGTTCATTTTAGTTGAACCTGTCCTCATTAACATTTGGGTTCATTTTATTCGAACCCATTCTCATCGAATATCGACATTAATATTCCTCAAATTACAAGTCCCGACTAAATCTCCAAATGATCATTATGATCCTACAAGTCCCCAAAGTTCATAAAATTTTGATAAGACCCTAAGTCTCCAAGCATGGGCATTTAACTTCCTAACTTCAAAAAAGTTTGAAAAAAGAAGAAATGCCTTAACATTTCTTTAAACACCCCGGGAAATAAACCCTAGATGACCCAATCCTAATCTAGGGTGGCGACCAAACTCAACTAATACTCTAGGACTCTAAGTTTACTTCTTTCAAGAAGGTTCCTAGGTCCAAAGACTAAAGAAAAAGATCAAAAATTAAAAAGGAAAATGACTCAAAACTCCAGGAACCGAATTGATTCGCCTCAAGGGCCGAACCGATTCGCCCTTAAAGCGAATCGGTTCGAATGACAAATCCAACATTCTGCATACTGCCGAATCGATTTGGCCTTAACCTGAATCGATTCGGGTACACAGACCTGGGAACTGCATCTATGCTAATTGATTCACCCTAGGGGCCGAATCGATTCACCCCTGCGAAATTGCCAAGAATGGCTATGGAGTCTTGAACTCCAAATTTTTCCCAACCTCAAAACCAACCAAACCCAAATAATTTAATGGAACTAATGCACCAAAATTATTACTAATTACCATCATTTACAATAACTATCATCCATGTCCATTTCCAAGGGTTAATACCCATAAATCCAAAAAAAAACCTAACTAAACTAAATCTTAACAATCCACAACTATCAATGCTAATTAATCCACTAAAATCATATAATAGCAAGTAGGTAATTTGACTTGAGGTAGGAAAATCAAATTTGAGGAAGATGCAAGCAAGATCCAAGTTCCAATCTCTCTTTTCTCCAAAGTTCTCTTCCTCTCTCTACTCTCTCTAGGGCTCATTTGTGTGTTAAGAGAAAATGAGGAAAAATAATGAGGCTAGCAAGACTTAATCGGGACTTAAGACTAAAATTGTCCACTTAAAATAATTAATACGCGATATAATGATACGCAACTACAGATTTAAGCTATAACCAGTCAAAAGTGCTCGAGATACCAAAATGTAATATGGCACTTATTTTGACTGTCTCGCACATACCGGGACTAACTACACCCTCCAAATTATCATTTGGAAATTTTATAACTCATTTTAAGTTCAGGTTTCACATTAAACCAAAATGTCATTTTACGTCTTATGACACCATAAATCACCACATGAATATTTTTACCTACTCATCAGGTAATCATACAACATTTCAGTAAATATTAACCTTTTTCATATTAAATTAATATTTACTCAACATCCATCATTTTATAATTAATTACTACATATAGTAAATAAATATAAAATAGGCTCTCAAAAGTGAGGGTTGTTACAACATTATGGGTTGGAAGAAAATTACTAAAATATGCATAAATTGAAGAGAAGTGGGTGTAAATACACAAATGTATTGAAATGTGAAGATAAATGACCTATAGTTCATATCCCCAACACAAAATATTTACGAAACATATAATAACATACAAAAGCTCAATCCAAAACCTATTTCCTAAACATAGGAATTCATTCCAACTAAGGCAAATACGTGAAGAAAATTAGGCAAGTTGTAAAAAAGGAGTGAAAGCTCACTTTAACGTTTTATCAAACATCCAACATTCAGCAAAAAATAAAGTATTATGAAAATGAATAAATATACCATAGTAAACTGAACACAAATGAATGTTTCACACCTTCAAAATAGCACCGGATTACATCATAGTTTTTTCTGCATAAGGTGAACAAACATCAGTGAAATAAGTGACTAAACATAACATAAAATCTAGATACAAATTCTGAATCCCAAATAGTATACCTGATTATTGTAGTACTGTATAACATCCATTTGAAACCTTCAATTTAGATCTGCAAAACTAAACAAACAAAACAAATCAAAATCGGGAGTATAAAAATAAAAACTCAATTAAAACCTAAAATAGGTAGGAAAAAAGCACTAATAGATTAAAACGAAGCATTTGAAATCAAGTTGGTGGAATTCTATTAACATTTAAGATAGGAGCGGCAAAATTTATGTCTTTTAAATTGTAGAGAATTGATTAGAGAGACAATGGACATAGAAATCAAGTTGCCATTTCAATAATAACTCATTCTAATGAACATAATGTACAGGGTCTTTGTTAATGAATATAAGAAATTGACATCAATGGTAGTTTTGGGAAACACAGGTTACATGATTTGAAATTCAAGTACCATGAATGGTTTACATCTCAATATACATACACATACGATATTGAGAAATATATAAAAATAAATCAACAATGATGAGATAAATCAACGATACAGAGAAATATAAACTAAAGTCATAATTGGGGAGAAAGTAACAGTAACAATAAACCTACGGATATTAGACATCAATTCTTAGTGTTTTCTCCATGGATTGATACCAACTAATGGTCAGGTCACAGGTGTAACAATAATGACACTACAAAATAATATTTTCAATCAAATGACATTATAGAATAACTCACATCATGTGGGGGCATAGAGGAAAGTAAAAATAAGGAATGGAGTTTCCAAACACTCCATATATATTAACATGACATAAAACCTAAATATTAAATCACTAAAAGATTATAGATTCAGTACATCCTTATAAACTAATATATGAGTCCTGATTCAAACAATCCATATATATTAACATGAAAAAATACCATATATTAACATCTCTTTTTACAAACTAATATATGAGCCCTGATTCACTAAAGTTCATTATATATTCTAATCAATTTCATAAAATAGTTATAGTGAAAAGCACTTTGCTAACACGTATTTGTAACGGGGACATAGACCATCACAATGAGGGAAGCTCAAACCCCCACAACCTATAAAAATATAAATATGCCAATGACACACTTTTTATTATACCCCTAATGTAAGTATATTTACTACACTTATCGCATTTATTATGACCCCATGTCATATATCACTACAACAAACCCGAAAAAACAACCACAAAAATAACCAAATTAAGAACAAATACACATCATCAAATAATGATTCATACGACGTAATTAGTATTACCTTAGCAATCCAACTGCCTTTCAAATTAGAAACAACCATACTTCAGTAAAAAAGAGTGAAATATTAGTTCCCATAAAAAGAAAACATAATTTCTTGTAAGACTTCATATCTCCATCAGGAATAAAATTTCAAAATAAAAACTCAAAAAAAAATCACATCTCCAATAAATCTTAACAGTAACCTAAACATCAATGTAGAGGGCCTTGAATGATGAAAATTGCAAATTGATGGCATCCACATTAGTTTTTTGAGAGCTTATATAGGATACACATAGAAACATCCAACTATCATATTCACATTGTTGTCAATCACCATTAAACTATGACGAACACCTTTAAACCAAACAATGAAATGAAAAACAAAATCAAGCTAAGAATTACATAAACTTTAAACCACTAATTTAATTATAAATCCTCCCCACCATTAGTTTCTTATGAAATAATTCATGTCTTCCTCAAAAGCAACCTACGCGTATTAGGTTTGTACTCCCATGTTAAAGAAATCATGAAACTGATTGTTGCTAAAACTTCATCTGTCAAAAGCACACAAACAATTGCTGAAAAAATCAATAATGAAAATAAAATTAAAGGTTCTCAATCATCGTGAAACAGTCACCTAGTGAAATGAAAAGCCTACATTAAAAATAAATGAATCCATTCCTATTAGTACTCAATCCCGCAACTGGTAAAACAAAGAGAATAAGCAAAGTACCTGCAACAGAGTTTAATAAATATTACTAACCTTCAATGAGTGTCTTTTAAATACGTTGATATAAAGAACGTAACCTAAAATATAAAATATCCAGTTCTGTGTTATTTTAAAATACGTTGATATAAAGAACGTAACCTTAAAGTGTCGTTCCGCTCGAGATTTTGTTTCTTTAGGACTTCGCTGAGGAAGGATTTTATATTTAAAATATCTAGTTTTGTGTTATTTTAAAACTCCATTGGAGTATGTTTAGGCTAGGGAATAGTATACTTGGATGTTGACACATTTTTGGTTCTGCCTGTGGAACATATTGAAGATACGTTAGTAAGATGAACCTGACTGGGGATTTATTCTCAAGATAAGGGTGAATAATTCATTTGACTGGGGATTTTGAGAGTTTATAAGAGGCGTGGTTCTCCAAAAATTATTTTCTTGAGGAAATTGAGGTTATATATTTGTCTGGTATTTTTTGGGAATTTTTTTTTGGATTTTTGGCATTTTTTGTATGAAATTTGGAGGGGTGCCAATTGAAAAGGTCATGGAATCCTGGAGTTCCTTGGTAAAGGGAAAAGAAGACTGTCGATCGGTATATTCAAGGGGTTTCAGAACTTTGCTTCTAGGTGGATTTCTGAATCTTTATTGGGGATCTAGGTGCCCTTATAAACTTAGAGTCTTCCTTTGGGGACTGCAGGGGCTGTAGGCATCCAGATGTAGATAAGGAGGTTGTTGGCACATGAGGTGGTGTCTAAGTTGATGAGTCTAATGGGTGAGGTGACATCCATTTTTTGGTTCTTTGTTTTCGAGATTCTCTCATAGATTTGTCGTTGACTGTGGGAGCTTAGTATTGACCATGATGTATGCTTGATGTAATGGTTTGGCACCTAAAAAGTGAGACATAAGAAGGAAAAATTTATGCATTTTTTTTTTATTATTTTTATTTAGTGGCTTAATCTAAATTTACTTTAATTTGATGCTGAGATTTTGTTTTGAGGGAAAGTAGGAAAAGTTTGTTTTTTTGGAATTTTTGAATAGAGGAAAGCCTTGGAGGCTTGGTTACGAAAACCTTGCCTTTTAAGGGACTTATTTTAGGAAAATGTGTTTTTAGAAAATTTTGGATAGAAAAAGGCTTTGGAGACTTGGTTGGTATATGTATGAGGAGATTAAAAAGTTGATGAAAGTGGAGCTCATTTCTTCTATTCGATTGTGTCGATTCTGATGTGTTGGAGAGATTGTACTGGTGATGGCTTCATTAGAGCTATTGACTTGAATCTGCTAGAAATGGTGGTACACTTACGGAGAGTTGGGTAAATAGGCTTGTAGAGCATGGATCCTGGTACCTGTAACACCCCGCCTAATTAAATACCGGGTGGCCAGTACCATACCAAATTAAAACAGAATATACAGTTGGCTCATTCTTAGCATCACTGTCGAAAACATTTACAACTCACCCAATACTCAAATAAGCTGGTGTTAAAAACTTTTCAATTTAAATTCAACAAAACCTTTTTCCATTTATAAGAATAACACAACACGTATATTTTACAACACTGATAACACAATAAGTAACACAATAATAGTTTAAATGCAACTGGAATAAACATTCCCAAGTAATATAAATCCTTTACAATAATCCCAAAAATGTTAAATGTATTAAAAATCAGAATACAACAATATTTTACTTCAATGGAAAATGATAACTGAATCCTTTTGGGCGACATGCCCTAACTAAGAATACTGTGAATCAAAAAGATGATAAGCGTCTAAGCAAAACTTCCAAAGCTCCATAGCTCGTCAAAATCAACTATGGTTGGCGTCCCTGTTGCTGGACATCTGATATAGAGATACAATAGAAGAGAAAATATGCAAGGAAACGGGTCAGAGCCCGAATGTGTAGAGTATTTTTAAAACATCATGTATTTAACAAGTGCAATAAAGCATTTATTATGTACATGTTAGATCCAACTCTCACTTGCAATTCTCACCTCTCAACTAGAGTGCACACTTAACGTTTCCTATTAACCTCCTATTTAAAGGTTCCTCTTTTCTAATCTCCATATTATAATTCCATTCCCATATCATAGTCCCCGTATGTCCCATACCATACGTCACATTATTATTCATTTACATTTCTCCTTTATGATTTAGTTTCTCATTAACATGAATCATTATTCATTATTTCTCATTAATATGAATCGTTACTCATTAATATGAGTAAAGCTTTTCAATTCTAAAAGCATAAACATTTATTAACTAAATTCCATTAACATATTTTATTCACCGTTATCTACAATTATCACCGTAGATAGATCTAACCACAAGATATCCATTTAATCATTTAATTCATTATATATATATTCATATATAATACGGCACCCCGAGTCACAGCTGCGGTGCAATGCATTACTCTGCTATCATGTCCCATCATCGCAGGTCGCCGAATAGGGGACTAAAGGTTCAGTAAGATTCCACGAACCACAAACAACAACAAACAAATTGGAGGCGAACATAGTTCTCGTATCCATGGGTCACGCACATACCTACGCACCCACAGTCAGTGGACTTATCTAATCCCCGATAAGTCTTTCATAGACCAATGTTCTCGAGCGACAATTCAAAGATCCCATGGATTCATCAGGATATGACTGCCCTCACGCGTAAACCTCCCACGGATAGCAAGTAAGCTAGGTATGTCATACACATAAATCATTAATCAATCAAATGGGTATTATAATACCTATAATATAATATCAATAAGGTAATTATCATTTCCCTAAGATATTTCCCATACGTAGTATTATATCTCTTATAAATTCCACGTATTAATATAACATATTTAATTATCCCCGCATCCTATGACATCCCTCCACTCCCGACGTCGTTAAGGTTCATGCGCGGAGCGTCTCTCAAAGTGAAATCCAAACAAGGAACCCCTCCAATACACTACTACTTAACTTTGTCGATCGAGGAGGTCCGAAAACTTCAACTATGCGAACGGGATAACCTCATACCCTCTTTCAACCAAATGAGTTCTAAACTCCCATCTCACAAGATTTAATTGGGATTTCCCTCATCTTATATTCAGTAAGAAGTCATTAATTTCCTACTGGTCCATAACCTTTATTTCTCCCGAACTACGATGAATTTAATTCTCCTTTAATTACGGTTAAAAACGATAGTTTCAAATCTCTTATAAACACGTATTTTTCACTTAGGAATAAATCCTCTTATAAACTTAAGGATACCCATGTATTATATAAAATCACCCCTACTGGTCCTATCTTAAATCCTCATACATCACCATTAACAAACGAATCTAGAAACGGAAATTCCATTCGATATAATTTTCATCATTTAAATCATTTGAATCTAAATCCAATTGATTCAAATCTAAACAAGGGTTTACTGATATTTTCTAAGTCCCAAAATATTCCAATAATAATCACCAAAGATCCATAAAAGTTTTGGGATAAGAATCAACATTTAAAAAGAAATAACTTTACTTAATCAGGGGAGGTCGATCGATCGAAGGTAGGGGTCGATCGATCGATCCCTCAGGTCCAGGCCTGATTTTCTGCATTTCCTGCAACTACGGGTTTAACAACTTTTGATCATTTAAACCTTCATCTAAACATCCCAAATGACTTATAAACTTTACTACATGATATATCAACATATATGAACGATTTCCAATACTCTAAACATCCTAGAATCATCAAAGGATTGGATTAAAAAGCATGTTTATCTACTTATTCCCAGAAATTTATTAACATAACCTATTCAAGAACACATCAATGGTTTCCATCATTTCTTCATCATATTCATGACTAATTCGTGGATTATTAATATCCTAACACATGAGTTAAATTCCTATATCATTTCAGTTTTCCAGAAATCCATTTAATGATCCATTATCTCTTCCAAACATGAAAAATCTTCTCTCTTCATACTATTCTAACATGGAAAATATACAAACTTAAATTGCTAATATTAAACACTTGCCTTTAGTGTAGGTCTTATCCTTTGGTGTAGTTTATCTCTGTTGGTTGTCCCTTCTCTGGTCAAACTCCGGTGGTGGTTGGTGGTGGTGAACCTTGGTTCTAGTTATTCTCCTTCCCAAGTGACTTTTCCCTTCCCAAGCACTCTTACTCTCACTCTAAGAAGATGGCTGCTCTTATTTGTGAAGAGGAGATGAATAACTCCCATTCACTTAATCTACCTATTCTTATAATGATCCCAAATCCGAAATCA
The DNA here is from genome assembly GCA_949130495.1 of Sambucus nigra. Lineage (NCBI taxonomy): Eukaryota > Viridiplantae > Streptophyta > Magnoliopsida > Dipsacales > Adoxaceae > Sambucus > Sambucus nigra. The sequence goes on along the minus strand of OX422217.1, from coordinate 301,584,224 downwards.
CTATTCATCCCCCTAGAAAAATGACCAAAATGCCCTTTCGGGTTGTCTATTCATTTCCAAATGACCCAAGACTCAAATTAACATCCAAATAGACTTTTCTGACTATTTCGAACCTTCCGGACGCAACTACGCAGTCAAAATGACTATTAGGTTGATAGAAAATAAATTTCCCTTTTTAATTTAATAAACTAGTCTCGACACGTCCCATACCGCGTCTGACTAAAAATATAAATTACCGAATTTATATCATATGGTCATATCAATGACATCACATTCATATATTACCTAAATATCTTTAAGTAATATTCAGAATCATCCATATCCATATCCAAAGTCCGGATAAAACTCGAATGAATTAATTAATAATAAAATCTAATTAATCCATTAATTTAAAATATAACCCATTTTAAAAGTCATTTAAAATTACGGGGTATTACATACTTCCCCCCTTATAACAGAATTTCATCCCGAAATTCAGGAATATAAGTCATACAGGTAAGGCCAACTCCGAGTATAAATCTCATATCGCAAGAAATCCAAGATGTTCTGCCCATACAGTACATTAACAAAGTCCCTATCGATGCTTATACGCCAAGCCTCACCATATAGTTTCAACTGAATCAAATTTAAACTTTACCCAATCTTCCTTATACTGTCCTCGTGACAAACTTTGGGAAAAACTGAGCCTCACACATTGAACAAATAAATCCTGAAGTTCCAACTACTTACCTTTTACAATTATGAAAGTTACTACCATACACTCATACAGGGCGCCCATACACCCTGTCGTACCACTTTCAATATTAAAAGTTTCGCAAAGGTTATAAACTCATATACTAAAGACCTAACTTATTTCGACTCCCAACGGTTATTAGTTTCGAGCGTGGGGTGTCTCGCAAGCGAAATCCAAACAAGGAACCACCCTGATACACTACTTCCTAAAGTAGTCGGTCATCGAAACTCCTAAGGTCCTTAGTCAATAATGTATAAAAATTTGGTTTATAAAAATATCAGGTTTATTGATTTAAACAAAAATTTGGTTTTCTTTCGATTTCAAATAGGGTCTACACATCTACTCTTTTATAGAAGACAAGATGTAGACATATGCTCTCATATACCACAAGTCAATGCACGTCGATAGTCAAATCGCACTCGGACATGCTCAAGGTAAGTAATCCCATGATACAAATCAAACCCACGTGATAACATGTAATATAAAGGTGTCCCACACCCCTCAGTGAGTCTATATAAATAACAGTGTTATTGGCTAAGTTTAGAAACCCTATTGCCCACACAACATTCATTGTAACAAAATCAATATACGCTTCAAAATCCATAGATAGGAAATATACCCTCATTCGCGGGTGGTGGTTGTTGAATTACTGCCTAATGGAAGTTATATACACGCCCGTACTGACCCTGCTGCGCGGGTGCTACTGGAATGGGCGGTAGCGCTAGCACCGGAGCTGGAGCTGGAAGAGCAGCTGGTGGAAACGCTGGTACCTGTGGCTCCTGCCGAGCATGTTGTTGCTGAGGGAATTTGTCTTTCTCAGGACAATCTTGACGTTTATGGCCATACTTGCCACACACGAAACATTTTCCCGTAAACTTTCTACCACCTTGCCCTTGTTGACCCCGAACCTACTAGCCATTACCTCCCTTCCCTTAGCCCTGATGAGCCTGTCTCTGGCCCTGATGGCCCTGTTGTCCTCGCCCAATACCTTTATCCTCAAATAGAGAATCTCCAGATTGCAAACGCTTAGCATAGTCCCCGGTCTGGGAACCCTGCTCACTCTGACGCTGATGACACTGCACTGACTGAGTCCCACTAGAACTGCCCCCAATAGTCTTGTCTTGTAGGCCTGACCCAAACCCCCGCTTGACACCCTGATTATGGAAACGGTTATCTTGGCAGTGAAGCATTGCAACATTAAGAACATCTGCATACGTACGTAGTGAAAGATTCCCCAATAAATGTTGGCGAATTTTATAGTTTTACCCATCAGTGAACATTAGGACTCTCCTCTCCTCAATAGGTACTTCAGCGGGTACCAAATTAGTTAATTGCGTAAACTCTTCCTCATATTCCGCCACAGTTTTCTCACCCTGCCTCAAATCAAGTAGCTTCCGTCTCATCTCTATCTGGATGGCAGAAGGAAAATACTTCCCATCAAACTGTATCCAAAAGTCTTGGATAGTCATTGTGTCCCTCTCCTCCATAGTGGTCATAGCTTCCCACCATTGCAAAGCTGCCCCTACTAGCTTGAATGTGGCTAGTATCTGACGTTGAACCTCAGTGCATTCGATCATTCTCAAGTGCCGTTGGATATCTTTCTTCCATTGGCTAGCAGTCACAACATCAGATCCTCCCTGAAACTCAGGTGGGTGTGCTTTCTGAAAGGCATCCCTCGCTCGTTCCCATGCAGTAGGAAACACCTTCCCTTGCGCGGGTGTCACAACCGTTGCCGGTGCGGGAGCCTATTGAACAGCAGCTACCGCAGCATTGACTGCCTGAGCGACAATTGTAGCAACTTCGGCTGTAGTCATTGTTCCCTGAGCTGGGGCGGGCTGAGGTGCACGTCGAGGAGGCATCTAAAATGAGAGAACACCATCAGTATTTGATATCTCAAAATAGCTGAAGATCGTAAGCGTAAATAGAAAAGCAATAATCCTACTCATAGGGCTCTACATCAAAGAACGCTATGCTGAAGACACAATAAGCCGTACAGAACCTAAAGGACACTAGAACCTGATGCTCTGATACCACCTGTAACACCCCGCCTAATTAAATACCGGGTGGCCAATCCCATACCAAATTAAAACAAAATATACAGTTGGCTCATTCTTAGCATCACTGTCGAAAACATTTACAACTCACCCAATACTCAAATAAGCTGGTGTTAAAAACTTTCCAATTTAAATTCAACAAAACCTTTTTCCATTTTTAAGAATAACACAACATGTTTATTTTACAACACTGATAACACAATAAGTAACACAAAAATAATTTTAATGCAACTGGAATAAACATTCCCAAGTAATATAAATCCTTTATAATAATCCCAACAATGTTAAATGTATTAAAAATCAGAATACAACAATATTTTACTCCAATAGAAAATGATAACTGAATCCTTTTGGGCGACGTGCCCTAACTAAGAATACTGTGAATCAAAAATATGATAAGCGTCTAAGCAAAACTTCCATAGCTCCATAGCTCGTCAAAATCAACTATGGTTGGCGTCCCTGTTGCTGGACACCTGATATAGAGATACAATAGAAGAGAAAATATGCAAGGAAACGGGTTAGAGCCCGAATGTGTAGAGTATTTTTAAAACAGCAAGTATTTAACAAGTGCAATAAAGCATTTATTATGTTCATGTTAGATCCAACTCTCACTTGCAATTCTCACCTCTCAACTAGAGTGCACACTTAACGTTTCCTATTAACCTCCTATTTAAAGGTTCCTCTTTTCTAATCTCCATATTATAATTCCATTCCCATATCATAGTCCCCGTATGTCCCATACCATACGTCACATTATTATTCATTTACATTTCTCCTTTATGATTTAGTTTCTTATTAACATGAATCATTATTCATTATTTCTCATTAATATGAATCGTTACTCATTAATATGAGTTAAGCTTTTCAATTCTAAAAGCATAAACATTTATTAACTAAATTCCATTAACATATTTTATTCACCGTTATCTACAATTATCACCGTAGATAGATATAACCACAATATATCCATTTAATCATTTAATTCATTGTATATATATTCATATATAATACGGCACCCCGAGTCACAGCTGCGGTGCAATGCATTACTCTGCTATCATGTCCCATCATCGCAGGTCGCCGAATAGGGGACTAAAGGATCGGTAAGATTCCACGAACCACAAACAACAACAAACAAATTGGAGACGAACATAGTTCTCGTATCCATGGGTCACGCACATACCTACGCACCCACAGTCAGTGGACTTATCAACTCCCCGATAAATCTTTCATAGACCTATGTTCTCGAGCGACAATTCAAAGATCCCATGGATTCATCAGGATATGACTGCCCTCACGCGTAAACCTCCCACCGATAGCAAGTAAGCTAGGTATGTCATACACATAAATCATTAATCAATCAAATAGGTATTATCATACCTATAATATAATATCAATAAGGTAATTATCATTTCCGTAAGATATTTCTCATACGTAGTATTATATCTCTTTTAAATTCCATGTATTAATGTAATATATTTAATTATCCCCGCATCCTATGACATCCCTCCACTCCCGACGTCGTTAAGGTTCATGCGCGGAGCATCTCGCAAAGCGAAATCCAAACAAGTAACCCCTCCAATACACTACTACTTAACTTTGTCGATCGAGGAGGTCCGAAAACTTCAACTATGCGAACGGGATAACCTCATACCCTCTTTCAACCAAATGAGTTCTAAACTCCCATCTCACAAGATTTAATTAGGATTTCCCTCATCTTATATTCAGTAAGAAGTCATTAATTTCCTACTGGTCCATAACCTTTATTTATCCCGAACTACTACGAATTTAATTCTCCTTTAATTACGGTTAAAACCGATAGTTTCAAATCTCTTATAAACACGTATTTTTCACTTAGGAATAAATCCTCTTATAAACATAAGGATACCCAGGTATTATATAAAATCACCCCTACTGGTCCTATCTTAAATCCTCATACATCACCATTAAGAAACGAATCTAGTAACCGAAATTCCATTCGATATAATTTTCATCATTTAAATCATTTGAATCTAAATCCAATTAATTCAAATCTTTACAAGGGTTTACTGATATTTTCTAAGTCCCAAAATATTCCAATAATAATCACCAAAGATCCATAAAAGTTTCGGGATAAGAATAAACATTTAAAAAGAAACAACTTTACTTAATCATGGGAGGTCGATCGATCGAAGGTAGGGGTCGATCGATCGATCCCTCAGGTCCAGGCCTGATTTTCTGCATTTCCTGCAACTACGGGTTTAACAACTTTTGATCATTTAAACCTTCATCTAAACATCCCAAATGACTTATAAACTATACTACAGGATATATTAACATATATGAACGATTTCCAATACTCTAAACATCCTAGAATCATCAAAGGATTGGATTAAAAAGCATGTTTATCTCCTTATTCCCAGAAATTTATTAACATAACCTCTTCAAGAACACATCAATGGTTTCCATCATTTCTTCATCAGATTCATGACTAATTCGTGGATTATTAATATCCTAACACATGAGTTAAATTCCTATATCATTTCAGTTTTCCAGAAATCCATTTAATGATCCATTATCTCTTCCAAACATGAAAAATCTTCTCTTTTCATACTATTCTAACATGGACAATATACAAACTTAAATTGCTAATATTAAACACTTGCCTTTAGTGTAGGTCTGTTCCTTTGGTGTAGTTTATCTCTGTTGGTTGTCCCTTCTCCGGTCAAACTCCGGTGGTGGTTGGTGGTGGTGAACCTTGGTTCTAGTTCTTCTCCTTCCCAAGTGACTTTTCCCTTCCCAAGCACTCTTACTCTGACTCTAAGAAGATGGCTGCTCTTATTTGTGAAGAGGAGATGAATAACTCCCATTCACTTAATCTACCTATTCTTATAATGATCCCAAATCCGAAATCACTATTCATCCCCCTAGAAAAATGACCAAAATGCCCTTCCGGGTTGTCTATTCATTTCCAAATGACCCGAGACTCCAAATTAACATCCAAATAGACTTTTCTGACTATTTCGAACCTTCCGGATGCAACTACGCAGTCGAAATGACTATTAGGTCGATAGAAAATAAATTTCCCTTTTCAATTTGATAAACTAGTCCCAACACGTCCCATACCGCGTCTGACTAAAAATATAAATTACCAAAATTATATCATATGTTCATATCAATGACATCACATTCATATATTACCTAAATATCTTTAAGTAATATTCAGAATCATCCATATCCATATCCACAGTCCGGATAAAACTCGAATGAATTAATTAATAATAAAATCTAATTAATCCATTAATTTAAAATATAACCCATTTTAAAAGTCATTTAAAATTACGGGATATTACAGTACCTTCGTTGGTCAATGCCATGGTGGGGGGGGGGGGGGGCTAATTCCCTGTCTCGTATCTTGGAGATTACTGGTATGTGCATCTAGTGGTCTTTCGATATATTTCCTTTTATTTCACCTGACATCTCCTGCACCAAGTCTGGTAGGAACAGACCGTGCCCCCTCATTTAACATATTTCTTCCTGGTGGAGGATTTGATTGAAACAATGGGGATGATGTTGGGAACTTTGTGGCAGCATTGTTAGTCGTTTATCCATCTGTCACAGTCCGTGGGAGGGGCCTATCATGATTTTGGGGACTACCTGAAATGGTTAAGGAAGCATGTAGCAGAGAAAGTCATGGTAGAAGAGACAATTCATCGATGGTTCATTACTTTTGATTCCATGAAAGACGGTGTTATAGTTATGTCAAGGCTTATCAAGGAGTACAACTACATGGAATGCATATAGAGTACCAATCAGGAGTGGGAAACTTGAGGACCTCTGGGGGCTGGTGATGATGGAGAAGCATGGTCGTTTGGTAGTTAAAGGTAGTGAATATTGTTATTTGGTGAATTTTGTGAGGCTATTGTGATTTAGGGTCTTTTTGTATTTGAAATTTCAAGGTAATGTTTTGTAATTTTGTTTTGTCAGGTTTGTTTAGAAATAGTATGGTTAGTGGAGAGGGGAGGTTGGTTTGACTCCCTTCGTTGACATTTAATGTAATAGCTCCATTATCCTAATCAGAACTAAAAGTTGATTTTTAACATATTTTTTTGTGCATATTGTTGAGTTTGACATTTGAATTATCTATACTAATAGTTATGGAATAAATAATCCTTTTGTTCATGTAAATAATAAAATGAACCGCCGTTCTCGGATCTTAGAAAATAATATCGTTTTGCTAAAAGAAGGGGGTTGGACCCATGTATGCCATATGGGTTGCTATGTACCTCTAGGTGTTTTAAAAGTTTATCATGAGTTTCATTTTGAAAATAAAATGTTTTTAAGATAACCATGTCCCATATAGTTCTGGCTAGTAAAGAATGAAGAATTTTTTTTTGAATTAAAGGGGGTGAGAAAACTCATAGCGCGTCGAGATTTTAGGGCAAGGGTAAAAATTCTTGACACGGTTCAGGTTGACTGAACATGCCATCTCTTCTCCATCGAGGTTTTTGAGCACAGCGGCGCAAATTTTCTTCATGATCTAGGGGCCACTCCAATTTGGTTTGAATTTACCTCTGGGGTCCCAAACGGGTTGTATGATCTCTTTGAGGGAAATTCTCCTTCCTGGACACCTCGATTTTTGACTTTCTAGTGAATGATCGCTGTATCAATAAATGATACCCCTGTATATGGTACAAATCCTTCAATCCCTTTTCATCCAAGAGTGATTGTCCATCAAAGAATTTTTGATGCCATTTTTTTCATCAACTATGATTTCGAGCAGGACATGGAGGGAAGGTATTTCCATCTCAACAGGTAGGACTTCTTGCATGTTGTATAGTATAAAATAAGGGGTCGTCCCAGTAGGTGCTCTGATTGAAGTGAAGTAACCCTAAAGGGCATAAGGGATCCAGTCAACCAAATCTCGACAACTCTCAGTCATCTTGTTGATTATAGTCTTGAGGCTTTTATTGTCCACTTCGACGGCACCATTGGTTTGGGGTTAGTATGGAGAAGATTTATGTCTTTGAATCTCGTATTCATCGACTAGATTTGTGATATCATATTAAAAATGGAGCCCATTATCAAAACTAATACATGGGAACCCAGTATCAGTAGATGATGTTCTTTCTGATAAACTTGGCCACTTTCTTGGCATTCAGCACCGCGTATAAGTCAGTTTTGAACCATTTGATGAAGTAATCAATGAATTGTGGGTTGAATTCATGACCGTTTGAAGCTTGGGGAGTATAATGAGATGCCCAAGGTGGGGAAGGGATATGGAGAGGTCGTGTTATATAGGTCACGAGGAGGAAACCATTGAAGACTGGTGAATTATTGGCATTTGAGGCATCTTCGAAAATAGGTCGTGAAATCTTAAACCATAGTGGTCCAATATTACCCTTTATGGATGATATTTCTGGCAAGCATATGACCGTTCATGTGGCGCCCACATTCCCGGTATGGATCTTTTGAATTATTTCTGTATCCCCTGCTATGCAATGTAAATGGGTTCGATCGAAGTTTCTTTTGAACAGTGCTTTATTGCAGATGATATAGTGGGAAACAAATTTGCAAAGGATCGCACGGTCTTTCTTACCAATGTCTTGGAGATATCTACCATGATTGAGAAGGTGCTAAATGTCATAGTACCATAACCTAACCATATCCGAATCATTTTTGGTAATTAGTTCAATGTGGTAGAAATGCACAGTCTTAGCTTGTTTCTAAACCAGGAAAGGGAAAATTGTTATTTTCTTGGGCATGCTGACTCTCGAGACTAGGGCCGCGAGGGTGTCAACCAAGTTGTTCTTTGCATGGGGAAAGAAGTGGAAGGTGACATCATTAAACTGGGAGGCCAATTGTTCTAAGTGGGCATTGAAGGGGTGAAGTTTTTCACCATTAACTTTCCATATTCTAAGGATTTAGCTGACGATAAGGGTTGAGTCTTTCTAGACGTCTCGTTAACGAATTATTTTCTAAAGTATGATCTTGAGGCCTACAGTGCATGCATGCCTCATACTCGGTTATGTTGTTGGTGAAGAAAAAATCTATCATGATGGTAATGGGGGTGTGGTAGTTATCAGAGTAGATTAAGAGTATTACAATGTCATATCATTTCTTATTGGAAGCTCCATGATTTTCCATTAGAGGTCCTCGTGAGAGGTGCATAGAATATCTTTGTCTGGGAATTCAGAGACCCAAACATTAGTTTATTCCATGGGGTAATCACTAAGGTAAGAAGATATGGATCTCGCGTTCATAGGTTTTTGTCATCATTTGGATGGACATAGAGAGCTTTTCTAGGATGTATTTGATAGGATCCATGCAGGATACAAGTATGACGGGGAAGGCAAGCAGGATATAATTTTGTATTTTCTATGTGACCCAAACTAGGTCAACACATGCTTTCCTCAAAGTAGTGTAGTTTACTTTATACCCATATAATTTTTTACTGGAATAGTAAATGTCTCTTTCGTTTCGTAATTCTATAATGTATTGTTATATGAAAGTCCCTACTGCAGTATTTGTCATGGGGAAGTATAAGATGCGAGGAAGACCTGGCTATGGAGGCATAAGCACTATAGGTCGGGTAAATTACCGATTAATGTGGTCAAAGTATTTTAGTAGGCCTCATTCCAGACTTTGGTATAATCATTCGAGAGAAGCTTAAAAATGGGTTCACATATCGAAGCCAGATGGTTGATGAGTTAATATATTGTTATTTTCCCAAGAATCCTCAGACTTTCTTCTCCATCCATGGAGGTCACATCTCAAGTATGTCTCTAAGCTTGGAAGGGTCTCCTTTAACTCCCTTATCACTGGCCATGAATCCTAGGAGTATAAGGGGAACTATCATGGCATTGCTCCTAGGATCCAAGAGTTGTCCATAGTATCTATATTACATCGAGTGTGGCACATCCCGTTACATCCATCATGGTACTTCACATTCTCAAGTTCAAGAATGCAGATGCAATTATCAAGCATCTTCAACATGGTCCACGATGTCATGTAGTATTGGTATAGTTGTTTCTTTCATTTTTGTGTATTTTTTTCATAGTATTGGGAGATTTATATAAAATGTTTTTTACAAAACGAGGCAGTTTTTTGGACAGTTTTTTGAACTTATTTTTTTTTCTCCTTGCTTCGTTAAAAGGAGATGGAAATCTTATTAAAATGACTTGTATCTCATTCAAATTTAGTTAGAAGCCTGGATCAAATGAGGTTCAAATGAGGGCTCACTGGCTTGGATTTTCGAATGTCATTAGAAGCGATGTTTAGATTGTTCAAATGACATCTTGATCTTCTTAGATGGACACTGACATGTCATTCGAATGACCCTACGTCACCTTAAATTTTGTATCCGTCTATAAATAGCTATTTTCTATAGGGTTTTGACAATACTTTTCATTAACGAAAACTGCAAACCTGTTGCAAAAAGTCTTCACTTTTAAAAAGGAAAAACACTTTTTGATTCACACAATCTCTCCTTTATACTTTTGTGAATCATCTTTGAAACACAAATCACTTTAATATTTAAGTTACCTTTGTAGAGAGGGAGTCTCTATTTCTTCTCTTATGATTCTTGCGAGAATCATTGTTGAAGGAAGATTGCAGTCTTTATGGGACTTAATGAAAACCACTGTTGAAGAAGATGAAGGTCACCTATGGGAGATTCATCGGGATGTATCTCACTCATAAGATTGTAATTTACAATTTGCAAAATGAATTAGATAAAGGAAAGGATTTTCCTTGAGGTTTTTTTTCTTGAAACTTTGTTTTCATTACATGCTTGGTTTGCTTTATGTTTTGAATCACAAAGTTGCATGTTCTATGGTTAAAGGAGATAAAATTTGTTTATGAATTGACATCTAATTAAATAATTTTAGTCCATTAGATAATTTCACACTCACAAAGAGTTTCCTTTTGTGATGTCAAAATGCATTTTTGTGGGTTTAGCCACATACGATATTATCGCACTTACTCAAAAATCTTTCGGAGGGCGGGAATATGACCTTCTTGAGTTTTAGATTTGATGATCATATCATCCACATAGACATAGATCTCTTTGGGAATAAGGTCATGCAGGATGGTCATAGCAGCCCTTTGATAGATAGCCTCGGTGTTCTTGACTTTGAATGGAATGCAGTGTAGTAGAAGGTCCCCCATGGGCTGATAAAGGTGGTTTTATCCTGGCGATCAGGGTCCATCTAGATATTCTTGTATCCATCAAATCCATTGACAAATGGTCTGAGGGGAGTGGCTAGACATTTTGTATACAATCATGTTGAAGTTTGGCAATGGGTAATCTTCCTTCGAGGATAGTTTATTCAAATCTCGGTGGTCGACGCACATGAAAACATTCCCTCCTAACTTTAGCATAGGTACGTGATAGTGCGTGAGAGGCATGTGCGTGTAAAGTGCACAGTCGTAGTTTTTGTCTCGCTGCCACTATAAAAACAAACCTAAATTGCTACTACACTTGCGAGGCAAGCACAACGGTAAGTCGGGTATCGAAAATCCACATGGACAAGATGCTAGAATTTATGTGACTTAATATTTTGAAATGAAAGAGTAAAACGTGATTACAAACTAAAAAGTAAAAGATGCAAAAAGGGTAAATGATTAACTAGGAAAGGTATTGAAACTAGATTATGAAAGCAAGTAAAACTATAGGTTGCGTCGAATGTCCCTCACCCGAGTTAATTTGTATAAAATGGTTACTTGGGTCGACGAGTTATTTAGAATGCGTCTCGTTTCGACAGTTAATTGAAATAAGGGTTTTTAAGGTCCTAAATCCGCATAAAAGCCTAACATGATTTTGGCGTCAACAAATGTCCGAGAAATTACGCACGAAAGGTCGTTAGCATGGGACATAAATGATATGCCCCGTCAAATCTCCTAGGCATAAAATCTAGGACAATGCACTAGAAATAGACCCGTAAACACCATCACCAAAGAAAAGCAACGCGTTAACCCGAGTGAGTTCCATTCAAACATAACCTAATTCTAATTACCTAGAAAGCATATTAAAAATGAGGTAAATAAAGCGGTAAACAAATGCGATAAAACTACACTAGAAAGAACATAAACCAATTAGAAAGCTTGTAAATTACACGACAAAGAAAGAAATGAAGAAAAACAACTATATTAAAGGAAGGGGATGATGAATAGTGTAACTTACATCCCCATTGGGTGTCAAACTAAGAAGAATCCAAGCCAAACTCTCCATAACCCTCAAAACCCTAAGCTAACCTAAGCTTAAATAATGTATATCTGTTTATTACAACAAAATGGGTATTTATACTAAGTTGGAATTAATTTAGAAAAGAAAAGAGAAAAGAAAAGAAAAGTAAAATATATGCACAAAAACAGGGGATCGATCGATCGACCCTTTTGGTCGATCGATCGACTAAGGCCAAATTTCGACTAAACATAAGGGCCGATTGATCGACCCTTTAGGTCGATTGATCGATCAAGCTGGTCACAGCCAAGTAGCAGCTTTTGCATTCTTTTCTTCTCTTTTCCTCCTCATCTTTTGGTTCATTGTTTTTCCCTCCGCTGAAATCGCCGTAATTTCTTCATACGGACTCAGAATCATGCACCGTTCATGTCCACGCGAAGCTAGAGAGGAAGGCTAAAACTTTCGTGAGATGTTAGGATAGGTTCCTATGTTATGAAATTACTAATATGCCCTTGAATGTACTATTGCGTATGGAACTTCACTGAAATGCATCCGAACTCCATACTTAGTACCTAAATACCTACAAAAGCCCAATTAAACCTCATGTATCATGTTAACAATATAAACCGAGGTTGTCTGGTTAACGAGCTTAAATATAGAGATTAAGGCACCCTAGGGGGCAAAAATGCGTAGGTTCGAGAGATGAAATACGAAATATTTGTGTAGTATCAGTACGATATTGGCAAGACATATATGATATTCGCCTATGCAAATGAAGATGACGTTCAATTTCTTGACCACTTATTCTTTAACTTTAAGCAATTATTTGGTGTGGAGCTTTCGTAACTTCTTCTTGACTGGATTTCATTGGAGAATGTTGGTATCTCATGTTGAGCTATTTTTAGGTCAATAGTGGTCATGTCATCGTAGAACCATGCAAATATGTCTACAAAATCCTTAAGTAGATCCTTGAATTGCACATGCTCATGCTCGTTAAGGATTGAACCTATCCTAATCTCACATTGATGACTACTAGAATCGAGATTAATAATAATAGGTTCATCATCATTAATTTTGAAAGCGGTTATGTTATTTGTTATCATCCTTATTAATATCACTTAAGAATTGTTCTTATGAAAAATCATCGTAATTAGAGTTTAATTAGAATCAGGAATATTACGGCAAGGCACAATAAAATACTAGAAATCTTAATTTATTTCATCTTTGGGAAAAATATCTTTGAGAACCTCGTTAAAACATATCGTAGTTATAGTGATATTAGAAAAGTGAACAACAACATCGGATAAGGAGATTTGGATGGGGTAGACATCAGGGTTTCCTTGAATCTAGGCACGTTGGTAAGGAGAGACTTATCATTAGCTTTGATATAAGTAAATGGGTTCGACGGCATGGCCTCTGATCAGATTATATAGATACTCAGCCCCATTATCTTCTAGTTGAATGAGTTCTCATAATAACATTCCTCAACATCCTCGGTAGTTGTCATTCTACACAAGCTGGCACTAGACTAGCTTCTTTCTATGTAGATTCATCATCGAAACCATTAAATTTGTCTCCCCATCCTATGGAAACTATATCCTCTTGTCAAGACAAAGTAATGCATCAAACAACCTTGACAGCTTAATCGTACAGATCTTCCTACTCAATAAGGAGGTGCAGGAGTGAAGGTATCAACCATCCCCGAAGCGTTAAAGTGGTGAGTATCTCAATAATATTGCAAATTTCACATGTTTATCGAAATGCATCAGCCATAATCTACACTACATCATTTAGATTGATTTCAGCAATCGGTATCACCTAATCATCTAACTCCCGATCCGATTTAGGGCTTTCATTAATAAGCCATTTAATTTGCGATAATCGATGGTTATCTCAGTGTGCAATTTAAGCTCAAACTCTCAAAGTTAGTTCAATATAGAAGTTAACTCCATATATTTCCCTTCAAATTGGTTATGGACGACAATACAAGCTCTAGGAGTGACAAATTGGTTAGTGAAGCAGGTATAGTGTAGGAGAAAATGTAGGCAAACTTTGAGTAGTTTGGGCAAGATTATGGGTATAATGGGTACTTTACTGGGCACAATCTGAGTAAATGGATCTAATTCTGGGTCACTGTCTAGAAATATGGCATTTCCATAGGTTGGAAGTGGGTTATGAGTGGTGCTTGGTTTAGAATTGGATGGTGGGGCGATGTTACCCAGTCAATTAAACCTCGGATCACATTCCGAAGATGAAGCACTGGCTGGCAGACTAATGGAAATCACAGCAGGCATCGTCTTTGAAATTTTTATAGAGTCGATTTGGTAGTGGATGAGGGTCCAAGGGTTTAGTGATATTTTGTCTCAGTAGGGACTGGTAGATTTTTGACAGGGGAGCATGGATCTCAGTGTATTATTTCTTCGTAGGTTTGGGGTGACTATTCGGTGCCCAAGAGGTAGAAGGTTGGGAGCTGTTGTTTATGGTTGAGACTGTAGTGCTGACGAGCTTCTCATATTTCCAGCAAGTGAACTGTCTGACTAATCTCTTTAGTTTGGATTTGACTTTGTCAATGCATTCCTTGATTTATACACCAACTTCTCGGAGGGATCCCAAATGTCGGTAATACTGTCCTCCCATGAACACTTTGATATATGGTAAGAAATTCTTTTTCTCGATACTAACTTGTTCCTCCTCGGAGGGTTTATTTGTCATGGAAGCATCTTTATCTATCTACCTTCTTATGAAGCTACTAACTATTTCCCCAATGTTCGACTTAAGAGGCTCAAGATCACGACATGTAACCTCTAGATCCTCATTATATTTATACTGTGACATGAATTCTTGAGTGACATACTCCTAACTACAAATTTTGGAATCTTTAAGGGACAAAAACCAACAAAGGGCACTCTCTTTCATGATCTGCTGGAACATCCTAGCCATTATCTCATCAAAGGCACCAATCAGGATCATGGCTTGGTGATAGCTTTGAAGATGAACAATTGGGGCTCGCTTTCCCTGAAGTATTAGATATCTGGCATCTTAAACATTTCTAATAGCCTGGCTTTATCATAGGGAGACATATGGGTGTAGTCCATATAGCTCCTAAATATCCTGACCAGGTCAAACTCGTTTGATAACAACTTGATATCTTCCTTAACCTTGTTCAGTTCCTCCTCCTTAAGATCTTTGGGTGCTAGTAGGTTGGCCCCCGTTTGGCTAAGGTTAGGGAAATGGAGCTGAACTAGTGGCAGCCCATTGGTAGGCAGGGCGCGTGGAGCATGTTGATACTCTTATAGGACCCATACAGGCTCGAGAGCAGATGGACCCATGGGACAAGAAAAGAGAACCTCAGGTTCTTTGTGAATCTAGGCATAGTGACGCTTTATCTCATGGATCTCAATTTGAAGATTATCAATCTTGGCACTGAGGTGGGCCGAGATTGTCATCAGATCGGGCTACACATTCAGTACTTGGTTGATGTTCTCTATGAAGTGTTCGTGAACGTACATCCCAAACTCGGATGAAATAGCCGAAGAACTAGTCGAGCTTCAAGGCGGTTTTATTAAAGACCAAAGTCAATAGGGATCCATTCCAAAGTCAGGCATGCGATCAACATGACAGGGGAAAATGGTTCAATTTTTTTTTAAAAAGAAAGAAGAAAATTTTAGCTATTCAGAAGGAGGAGAAAAATATTTTGGGTATTTTTAGAAAAGAAGGAAAAAGGAGAGGAATCTCAGCATGATTATTATTAATGTGATTATTAGGTTCTCACTTGTATTATGTTTTCCTAAATGCAAAAAAATATCAAATAAGAACCGAGCTTGGGAAATTAGGGTTTAAAAATATCAGTAAAACAAGGTTTGACTTGTTTCCAGGGTCACGGATGGTGCCCTATTTTGAAAAAAGGCAAAATCACACGAAAATTCGGGAGGTATGCCAACTCAAAATTTCAGTAGAGTTTTGCATTGTATGAAGCAAGATATATATGAGTGTCCTAGGTTTGACATCTATATGAGTTTTATGCAATTTTTTTGTTAGTGGAAAGGTTCCCTCTCTGCATGACTTCCATGATCTACCTTTGACCTATAAGGTCAATCATTCATCGGTACGTGTGGAGAAGCCATTTGATGTACCTGAGTGTACATGAATTGCCTCACTATATACATCGTGATGACAGTATGTCTGAGAGAAAATTCCATATACTTGACGTATAGAACGAGCTCCCTTCCATATACCTATTGTCATGAGTTTGGTAAAGCGATACGATACGGGGGGGGGGGGGGACCGTTCGATATACCGCAAATGGACGAGGCCAATGGAAGGTGAGAGTCATATCATTTAGGCTAACTACGACCCTTAGGTCCATCGCCCATCATTTAGTGACACCCGGTTGGGGAAAAAATTGTCAATAACCATGCTCTTTGGTGATATAGTGTGCGAAAAGGAATGAGTCTTTATTAACATATTATACAGAGAGTATTTTTTATCATTTTTTATTTGCATGATGAGTAAAGGAAAAACTACATTAATGAGTAAACTGTTCAAGTAAATATAGCATGGAAACTATACTACGCATGGATACCTGTGAGTGAGTAGGTGACATGGGAATATATATAAGTGAGTTTGTGTAGTTATGAGCCTGTACATGGATCAACTACAGGTGGTGTGTGACATATGAGAATACATACAAGTGTAGAAAGTGTGGTTGTGTGTTAGTGAAGCCTAATCATGGATATTCTAAGTGGTGTGTGAAGCATGTGAGTGTAAGTGAAGCTAAGCGGAAGTGTGTGAAGTGTACATGGAGAGCATATACAAGTGAACAAATGAGTGGGAAGTGATACATACATGAGAAAGATATATACAAAAAGGTAAAGAGGGTGGAAAAGGGAACATATAAGTATATGCATATGCACACATGAATAAATGAATAATGCCCATGAAAAAATAGATTCTACTCCACTTATAGAAGTCATATTATAGTCACCGCTATGTCCATACTAAGGTAGGAGGGTTCGGGGTGGATACCTCCTTCCTTCCCCCTCCTTCTTTTTTGGCATTCACTCAAGATTGCCTTCTTTTAGAGGGGTTATTGATCATCGTTGATGTGGGGTGATGTGTAGAGATAGAGTCTGTAGCCTATTTTGCACAAAATGAACAAAAAAAATGTTGTTGCCTAGAGAGAACGACATCAACGATAATACTAAAGCTTGCAAAACCAAGAAGTTCAAATATTTGAGGACTAAGTTATGAAATAAGAAGGTGTTAGGAACCTATCTCGGCCTTTCGATCTCTAATTGTCATGTGTTAATCTTCTCCTGAAAAACTTCATGATGTGTCTGCTTATGTGCATAATATAAATAGAGGATGGAATCACTCGACTCACGTCATGGATAAAGCGAGGTTATCATTATGATTGTTCCCAATATAGTAATAAAAACATAAGATGTAACGGTTTGTCAATTCAAAAATAATTTTTAAAGAACAATTGAGTATATCAGACAATATACAAGCAGATAAACACATAAGATGTATATATCATGAATATATGAGAATAGAGTAACGAATGTAGGTTGTTGGACTCGATTCGAGAGATTCACCCAAGATTCCTACAAAGCCCAGGGGCATCAAAGTCCACATAGTTTAAAAACAATATGAGGTGGGGTTTAATCCATAAATCCAACCGAGGACTTTTGTTATGTGTGTGTGTGTGTGTGTGTGTGTGTGTGTTTGTGTGTGTGTGTGTATAAAAGGGTGTTTTAGTGTGATAAGAAATTCCAATTTGGAATTTAAAAGTGAACCCTATATTTCGTATTTTTGGTTTTTCTATGAAAGTAAAGTATGTGCGAATAGTAGTAATAAAACATAGAATTAAGATGTGTGATGTAATGAAGTAAAGTACTAAAGCAACAATGAAGTAATTGATGTGAATTTAAGAAAATTTAATGACAAATAGGAAGAAATGGACCTCTTTATGAAGACTTTAAGTAGATTTTTCTTGTAGATGCGCTGATATCAAAGTGAAGTAATGGTGGTCTGAGGAGGTGGGTTGGAATCTACTCAAAATACCATAAAATGATGGAAAGAATGTGAAAAATGGGCTTTTAAAGAAAGAACAACTCTGAATTCAATGTTCAGGGGTTCTGAGATGTGTGAGATGTGTCTTTCAAAGTGATTCCATGGCCTCTATATATAGGACCAACAGAGGATTCAATCGGCATGGTCCTTGACCTGCCTATTTGTATAGAACCCTAGACGCACTTCCGATAGTCAGGGTCCTAGGGTTTCAATTCGACAGTCTTAGGCAGGTTTTTAAAAAAAAGGTCATAAAATGCGAACTGTAAGTCAAAATCGTGCACGGGGTAGACCATTGGAAAGCGTATTCATATCCATTCAAGAATCCATTAAGACACTACCGAGTTCAGGAGTTGACCAAGGTCAAATGGGACCGAATGTGCCCATTGATCATTGGACAAGAAATTTTCATAGGAAAATAGATCATTCTTCCGAATCATAAGTTTGAATCACGCAGGAGATAGGACATTGGAAAGGATATTTAGATACTTCGAAGATTCATTCGTCTCATTCAGTTTATAGAGATGACTTGGTTAAACGGGGCCCCTTGAGATCACCTAGTTACCCTTTAGAGTACAATGGAATTATATCGTAAGGCTGATTTGTGTACGAGGTGGACTTTTGAAAAGTGTATTCAAGCCCTTCAAAAATTCATTTAGTCTCATTTTATTTGAAGAGTTGATAGAAGTCAAACGAAACTCGGGAGCACCAGGTGGCCTCCGGATCAGTTTTCAGGATAAAACATATCATTTGGATAAACTATAAGGTTGCTTTATGCACGGGATGGACCGTTGTAAAGGGTATTCAGAGCCCTTTGAAGATTTATTGATCTTAAACTCAAGCAGGGTACTTATTGGGGTCAACACGATGCCCAAGAGAACCCGATTGCTCCAAATCATTTTTTGATAGTAAAATTCACCGTTCGTCCAAATCGTAATGTGGATTCATGTAGGGATAACATCTGGAAAGGACATTCATATCCATTTAAAGGTTTATTAAGATTTCGCTCTGACGAGTATGTTGAGTAGAGTCAAACGGGGCTCGGGAGTTCCCAATGGCCTCTAAATCGGTAGTCGGAGTATGACCAATGATTTTCTGTGGATAGGTGAGTGCAAAGAACCTAAGGAGGTTCTTATTAGGGTCCTATGATGGGGTGTCCATAACCATATAATCAATATATACTCGCGTTATATAAATATTTCTAAAAAAAGTTATATGGAGTGAACGGGTGTCAACCAGAAATAAGAGAAAATAACTCAAATAACTCAATAACTCAAATATTTTATGTTGATCTATTTGGCCATAATAAGTTATCAACATTTGATTAAGTCGCAGATGTCAAATAAAGAACTCAAAAGGACAACATACACAATGCACACTAGCCTTGAAATTTTAATGTATCTCGAATCAATAACACTAAATAACTTAGCTCATCTATAAATCATTGTGCAAACCCATTGATATTCATCTAGACACCCTCAAAAAATCATCATATATATTTTTCACTCATTTTATTTTGAAGATATTTATTTTGAAGCATCAATACAAAAAAAAGGCCTTAGTAATTTCCTAAATTTTTATTTCCTCTCAATTTTTTAGTGTCTTGCCAACGGTGTTCTTTCACTTAAAGGAGATTGCTCATTTCCTAGCCTTTTTTCCTTTCATACACAAATTTTCAATGAAGCATCAAACTCACGGGCAATGATTTTTAAATGCACAACTCCCCTATATATATATATATATATATGAAAAGATTGTTAGGAGAACACCTGCCTTAGCTTATAAGGCATACGAAGTTAAAATCTAAAAGTGCCCGTCAAAGTGTCCGCGGAGGCATATACAAGTTGAATCCATCATCCTAATCAATTTTAAACTAATTCCTGAAAACTTGATTAACAACAATCCAAGCATTGAAAATCATAATCAAATATCCTAGTCACATGGATGAATGGAAGGATTGGGATTAAAATACACCAATATGCCACACAATATGTGTAAAACTAAAAATACACAACCAAGTTTTTTTTTTTGAGTTTTTAAATATTTTATTATAACGACTCAAAAGACAAGAAAAATCTATTTCTATTTTTTTGAATAAGACCAAAAAATACAAAATCAAAATACAAAAGAGAAACGTCATACAACTAGCAATAACGTATAACATGAATTACAAAAGCTACTGTATGAAAATATGCAAGTATTCACGTATGAGATATAGCATGTAATGAATGATGTGAAGTACCTCTAAACCATATCTCTCAACCCACATAGATCTATCATGACAGACATGGGATTGGGGAACTTTGGTGACACTAGTCTTAGCCTTGTTAGGACCTTTTCTATCATCTTAAAAAAATGGCTAAGGTGACCTTTTCTACCATAGTGCATGCAAGTATCGACACGATCAATGTCACCTTTGAATTGATATTTTTTAACATCCTTAATATTGGTTAGCTCTCTAAAAAGAAGGGTCTTGGATTTAGAAATGGAAGCATTTGGTTCATCGAAGTCAATCATGCATGTTCCATCTTTTTTCCGTACGATGCCTAACATTTTGTCCAATTTTATATACCTAAACTCGAAATAAAATTGTTCATTACTCAAGTCTCTCAATTTCTTTAGTCACATGGATGAATGGAAGCAGTGGGATTAAAATACACCAATATGCCACACAATATGTGTAAAACTAAAAGTACACAACCAATATTCTTTTTTGAGTTTTTAAATATTTTTTTATAACGACTCAAAAGACAAGCAAAATCTATTTGTATTTTTTTGAATATGATCAAAAAATAAAAAATCAAAATACAAAATAGAAACGTCATACAACTATGAATAACGTATAACATGAATTACAAAAGCTAGTGTATGAAAATATACAAGTATTAACTTATGAGATATAGCATGTAATGAATGATGTGAAGTACCTCTGAATCATATCTCTAAACCCACATATATCTATCATGACAAACTTGGGATTGGGGAACTTTGGGAACACTAGTCTTAGCCTTGTTAGGACCTTTCCTACCATCATAAAAAAATGGCTAAGGTGACCTTTTCTACCATAGTGCGTGCAAGTATCGACACGATCAATGTCACCTTTGAATTGATCTTTTTTAACATCCATAATATTGGTTATCTCTCTAAAAAGAAGGGTCTTGAATTTAGAAATGGAAGCATTTGGTTCATCGAAGTCAATCCCGCATGTTCCATTATTTTTTCGTAAGATTCCTAACATTTTGTCCAATTTTTTATACCTAAACAAGAAATAAAATTGTGCATTACTCAAGTCTCTCAATTTCTCTTCTAACACCATAATCTTAGACTTGATCAAATGCCTAGACTCTTTAAAATAAAAAAGATCCTTCTTAAAAAATTCCTTCAAACTACAAACTCTATCACTCTCCCTCAACATACTTGATCTTCTCCCTAAGAGTCCTCTCATATGCCCTATGATCCTCAACATATTTTGAATCGTCATTACATATGGCACGTTCTTTCGTCTCATCTTCTAAATAAAAAATAACCTTTTTTAACTTGTACGACATGTTGTATAACTTACGAACGACCAGTTGAATATCATTCTCCTCATCCTCCTATTCTTATTCTTATTCTTTTGCAACGCTTTCCTCTTCACTAACTTAAGAATTAAAAGGCTAGACCTCCAAACCGTGATGCTCATAAATATCTTCATTGCGAGAAGACTATTCATCTAAGCTCTCATGACTAGACATGAATGAGGTGTAATAACACTCAATGAGGGAATCATGTTCTACATATAACTCACTAGCACTAAGAGTGGCATTGTATACCTTTAGTTTCTTTCCCTCCTACCTTACTCTAGTGGGACACTCATGAGAATAATTCTCAAAACATTAACATATAAAGCGCTTGTCCTAGTCATCCAGTTTTTAGGACCATCCATATTCTTCCTATCAAAGTCATTAAATTTCTTATGTTTCTTTTTATAAATCTTCTCTCTTTGAAGCTCAAGAAACTTCTTGAACTTCCTAGCAAACCTATCTAGATCTTCAGCATCAAGCTCACTATAACTATTGGAATTTAGCACATCCCATTGTGATATAATTATTTAATGTAAGTGAAAATTTGAATTTAATTTGATGTTGTACAAAAAGTGGGGTAAAAATTGTATGTTCATATTTTAACTTGATTGGTAAGTTTAATTATGGAATGGGTAATGGTATATTGATAATAATGGCAATGTTCAGTTGAAATCAACAGTCTGAGATACTTATATGGGTGTGTCCTGAGAGAGGACACTCTAATTATTCCCACCTCATGATGGTAGTTTGATTAAACAATGTGGAACAAGGTTTTGTTTGTGTCGCCTTGAATGAATGGTGGCCCAATGAAAAAGAATTTTGGTTCTAGATTCAGAAGCAGTTTTATATATATGTCATTCATTCGTGCTGGGCCCATGCTAGAAAATGATGGTACCTAAATGTTTTGATGGGATTATGTGTTACATACTTTATGGTTTTGGGATGGCTTGGGAGAATAAGAGAATGGAGGATATTGCTTAAAATATTGTTCAAACTAATTTTTTTTATTTAAAATAAATTATGAGGCTTTGTTTCATATGAACGGTTATTACAATAGGTAAGACAACTAATGGACTTAACACATATATATATATATATATATATATATATATATATATATATATATATATATATATATAATTTCTTTTGGGTTGAGTATCATTGGTAAATTGATGTATTCTATCCCATTTATTAGGTTTGAAACATTTTAGGTGTTAGGGATGGACGAGTCCCTTTCAGCTAGTGCATATTCATTTCCTTACATTTTAGTTCATCAACTAGGATCTTGGATGTAGGGTTCTGAGTAACTATCTATCTTTATGTGACACCCCATAATTTTTAAGCATTGTTTCATGATGTAATTAATTATTTTTTCCTATTTCAAAATGCGATATGACCTATTACTTTATATTGTGACAACCCGCTCCAAATAATAACGGGTGTCCAGCCCTATAATATAATAAACCAGGTATCTCAGATGGCACAGTCTCAACATCAACTACTAAATACTATAATGTAAGGCTAACTACCCGAAATCGTTAAGTGCGAATTGTAAAAAATTTAAAACTTTTATTTTTAACAACAACAACAAAACCAATAATGCACATAACCAACAATATACATCTAACTATGATGAGTGAAATGTGCATGCACCAATAATATGAAAGAGTACAATACATTGTACAAAAAGATCTCAACTATAAAATATCCGAATATGCTCTCAGGTAACAGACAATACAATAATTTGAGAAATGAATTATAAAAGTGTTAATCTACAACACTTGAATACCAACTCAATATACAAACTGAATCCTAATTTAGATATACAAATATAGGAATCGACTAAAGAAAAGTTTCGCAACAGTCCGCTACTGCCAGAGCTCCACAAATACCCTGGATGTATAACATCAAAGGCGTCCTTGCGGAGGAACACCTGAAGTAATACAATATATACAAGGGGAAGGAAAATATAAACGGGTCAGAGCCCGAGTTTGAAAAACTTTTTATAGCAAGTGTATTAAAATGCATAATAATTATAAATGCATAATTACATGATTTAGTTGGAATAGAACTCTCCATAATAATTCAACTCACCTCTCATCTAAAGCGCGCACTAAACGTATGCACGTGGTCTCCAAATGGATGTCCGATTCTATTTAGGTAAGAGGATCCTAACTTAAACCCAAAAGAAGTATTTAAGCGGAATCATCTAACCTATCTCCCAATACATTTGTTTCCATAATTTATAAGTCATATACATTAACCTTAATTTAATAGTTATAGTTATGTTTATAATGTTCATTTGTTGAACATATAAAGTTACATGATCCAATCATGTCCACATCAACATAATACATCAACAGTCTCATTTACTAGAATTTTATATTCTAGTGATGCCCATATAAGGCATGAAACCATATATATAATTATTATATATGAGTTATTAGCATCAAGAGTTAAGGACTAAACTACTCCCGATTTTCAACACGGCGCTGCGTTTCGTGCGTGGGACGTCTCGCCGAGGCGAAATCCAAACAAGGAACCCCCCCGTTACACTACTCCTGACCGTATCGATCCTCGGGGCTCATTATGCCCTCAATGAAAGATGCATGTAACCCAAATGATTATAATCCAATTTTAATTAAATAATATTCTCAATTCTCAATAGTACACGGCGTTTCATGCGTGGGACGTCTCGTCGAAGCGAAATCCAAACAAAGAAACCCCCCGTTACACTACTCCTGGCACTGTCGATTGTCGGGATAGGTGATATAAATATATATATATATATAATTATGAGCATTAAGGACTAAACTTATCCCCAAGTTCCAACATTACACTGCGGTTCATGCGTGGGACATCTCGCCGAGGCGAAATCCAAACAAGGAACCCCCCCAATACACTAATCCTGGCAATGTAGGCCATTGAGGTCCATTTTGCCCTTGATACCCACGTACAAACACAAGCAATAATAACCATCCAACCGAGCTATAACTTGAAGGACGCAGGCTCACATGCTATCATCTTCCAGCAGCCCATATACGTAGAAAACTGGGGCCACCTGGTGGGGTTCAACGACACCCACCTCGTGATCAACTCACCCACACAATGTCCGGGAAGCGGTCGTAGCTCCTAACCGACAAGTGAGAGCGACACATACCCACGACCTCTCACCCCCAAAATAAATAATGTATATATAAATGTCATTTGCTGACCACCATGGATGACTATGACCTGGGGAATATCCACATCCTGCTTTTCTAGTCAGAATGCTCACCCTCTACGCACGAAACTTCCCAATGATAGCAAGGAGGGGGTATGCTTAACATGTATATACACCATCATATAAGGTATACATACATCCTACATAATATATATATACCATTATATATGGTATACCTGCAACAACATATTCATTTTCATTATACGCTCTTAGGCACAATAGATTAATATCATTATTTAGTATATCACTCTCTTTTGATACACTAACCGTCAGTTCTCGCACAATAACCCCACTTAGTATCTGCTATACTAATTCTCACTTGAAGCTCACATGATGCTTCTAATAATGAATTGCCGCAAAAATCAATTCAAGTTAAGGATATTCTTGATCCTAATAAACCTCAATTTGCATACACGGTTCTCCATCCATAATATGGTTCAATTTATTTTATGAACCTTTAAAGTTATCCCATTTAGGATTGGATCCTAAGATCCGGCATCTCTAAGTTATTCTCATTCTCAGATCGTGAAATTGTTATTATCACCAAATAAAATCCCAAATAAAAGTGGGCTTCCCCACTTAGTAAAATACCAAAATCTCCAATCGGTATTCCTCAAATACTAACCTCGATACTTAGAGGATTTTCCACCAACTTGATATACTCTTTCAGATTCTCACTTCTCAAAATCAATCACTAAAACACCCCGACATTTTCATTTAGTCATTTATCACCATTTCTCTTATTTCCCATATAAGAGAGATATGCCACCATCACATTTATTTATCAATTAGCCCCATATATCGTCTTATGATTTTAAAGTCTATATTCCCCTTATATAATCACTTAATCCTTTATGATACTCTCATTATGGAAGTCCCTACACACAAACGCAAAGAAAAAGGGGATAGCTTAAATTCTCAAACGTGAACCCAAAACAGGGGACCGGTCGACCAGTGCCCAAACCGCGATCGACCGCGTTTCTTAATTTTTCCTATAATCGAAGACAGTGTGCCCAATTCAGGAGGCGTGGTCGACCGGCCCTCAGTACGCCGTCGACCGGCCCTACTAGGTACCCCAGCCAAACTCCATTTTTACACAACTCCAACTTCTGAAAAACACAATATAATTACATTTAACCACAAATCTTCAACCCAACCATATATATCATCAATAATCATCCAAGAATACATATAAACTAATTTTTTTTATCCTCAAATCAAAGATCTACATATAAAATCTAAGATTTTACCCAAAAGTTAGGTTTTGTTAAACTAAACCTAAAACCCATAATATCAATCCACAAATCATGCAATAAATAGTACACAACAATTATTTAGCAAGTTTAATCACTTGCCTCGGGTTCGTAGGGTCTGAATTCGCATTGAGATCGCGTATTTGCCGGAAATCTCCACTTTCTCTCTCTTTTCTCCTTCTTTCCCTTCTTCTTTCTTGTTCTCTCTTTATTTATTTCTATTTCTCTCTGTTTCTTGGGAGAAATATCTCCCGTAGGCTTTTTAAGCCTCGTCCCACAAGATACACATCTTTAAATTATAATACACACTTTAAATGACCCGGTAACTTTAATTCGAGTCAAACGGTCCTAAATTATTTTGGAACCAAAATAGACCCCAAGTACAATCATTTCGACTTTCTCGACCCTTCCGGAAACAATGGTACCCTCAGAATTGCCATTTGACACACTTTCTAACGACTCCAAATTTGACCTCGATTGCCAATTTAATTAATCTCTAATTAAAAATAATATTTATTTCTCCAAAAATAAATAAATATTCGTCTCCAAGACCTCGGGTTATTACATATATATGTGTTAAATAATTCATATGTGAAATTAGACATGATATTAAATACATTAATTAAATATTTTAAAGTTATTGAGTATTATGGGGGACAGTGGAATGTTCAGGGACTCATAGCCTAGGGTTTCATTATTTTTAGTAACCCTCCGGTGTCGGGTCCTACCGATCATTAAGTACTTTCTCATAATGTTGGGTCATATGTAACTAGTTAATAATTAAACTATTGATTTATTTTACTCGTAGCGGGTAATATATTGATTTAATTAGATTATCAAATTACTATATTTTATCCTAATTCGTGTTGACTTTGAGGTTATTAAAAAGTCGGTTTGACTCAAAATAGTGGATTTTAAGTCTATTGGGTTGGTATATGGCTTGAGTAGAGTTTTGGGCCAATTGTTGTTCTTTTCTACCGATTGGGTTGAGGCCCATGTTGGGACTAAGACTAATTTTATGGGAATAAGTATTAGAAGGTCATTAGATTTAGCCTAAAACACATTTGAGGAAATATGGAAACCTCAAGGAACTAAAGAGAAGACGGACATAAGGTTGAAAAGGATTTGGGAGTTTTAGGACATTGATTTGTCAATCAGTCCTAAGCAAGTTTATATACATTAGGAATTTTATTTGAATTTCTATTAAAGTAATTAATTTTCATTAGAATGTGAATTAATCCATATTTTAATCTAATTTGTATAATCTAATTCCGTAATTTAGAGTTAAATTAAGGATTAAATTAAGACTAGACCTTATGTTAATGATATTATATGATTTCTTATTGAATCTCATGAATCTAATCTTAAAATTTAATTATAATTGATACAAACTAATTGATTATAATGAATCTAATGAAAGCATGTTGTGTAATTCTATAATTGAATCAAATTTGAGTGTAAATTGAGTAAAAATTTGAAATTATGGTTCTTAACTTTTAATTTGAAATTAATACACAAATCCATGTTGTTATCGTGTCAAACTTGTAGACATAGGTTAGTATTATTATTATATTACAACTTATATCTGAGGGTGATGGGTTTACGACTTACTAAAGGCTTCCAACATAGGATTTTTGGTGTTAATGTCTACTCTAGATGTTTTGGACGAGATGACTATCATTAGAACTCAAAATAGATTTTTGTTGGAACAAATTAGGGTATCATCATAACGAAATTTGGGGTTTTGTTCAAACGACCTAGGATCTGGTTAGAGCGACATGCATGATTTCCTTAAGTTCGGTATCTCGTTAGAACGATTTTAGGATCGATTCGAATTAACTTTTAATTAATTAGTGGTAATTAATCAAAAACTCATGACACATTTGATAATTCCTAAGTAACTCGTTTTTGTATTATACTTTTTGTGCAAGCATACCATGTGTAAGTTCTCATGGGGGACGTACTAGGAGGAATCCTTTATGGGATAAGTACAATGTTGACCGCATTGGTACCTCGGGTATTATTGCTAATGTACCCGTATCCTGAGGGGGAATAAAAATCAGTGGTCTCCAAATACTCTTGGCTATGAAAGTTTATGTGAATGACGGGAAGGAATAGTGACTTATCCCTTTATTATTCTTTGATATTATAAGTGTTGGATGACCAATAACTATACCTAGTATGCATGAGTGATATCCAAAGGCAGTAGGGATAGGACTACATATTTTATGTAAAGGCTTATGCATAGTTATTTATTTGTATGTGTCATCATACTAAGTTATGAAAAAAAATACACTTGAGTCATTTAATATCAAACTATCTAAATGGCCCCGAACAGCTTGTTGAAGAAACTCATTTTTTAAAACAAATTCTTAACACAAGATATGTAAAATAGTATGAATGAGTTATTTAAGGTATAGATTTACGAGTTTTGAAAACCAAAACTTAAGGAACTTAAATCAACACAGCCTCAAGAAAGGGATGAGAGGAAGAGGAAGTATACAAGTAAAATTTATGGTGGCAAAACCCCACCCAATTAGGGAAACATCCACGGAGGTCTCTACACCTCAAAAGTAAAAATCCACTAAAATAAAGTAACAATTTACAAACTATATAACAATCAAGATTCATAATCTGACCTAATTCTATGTTCATAAATGTACCACTCCTTTGGATTTTTTGACTTCTCCCAAGGCTCTGGTGTTGTTGATATTCTCTTTGCTTTGTAACTCTACTCCTTTTAGCTTTACATCGATAGAAAAGTACAAGATCTCAATACCAACATCTTTCAGTGTAGTAGTGTGAATGTGTGAGTCGTGATGTGCTCTAAATCACATGCATGCAACTAACACACACTTAATTACAGACATGATGCTAATCAAATTACAAATAAGTAAATATTTCCCAAATCATTGGAATCTAAACTATCAGACTTTGGATCTTTCAATATATCAACAGATCAAGAGGGAATCTTGCTATAAACACGAGCTAAGATCCTAAACACTTTATTATTTTTAAAATGTAAAAACTAGTTCACAAAACGTGACATATGTGAAAGTGTAAATCCCGAATCAAGATCTTTAACTAGATCTAAGTCTGAATGATCAAAGAAACTGAAATCAAAAACAATTTTGTTGGTTTTAGGGTTTGAAAACATAATAGTTGAAAATTGCCAACAAAACTATCATTTCTTGAAACAAAAAAAAAAAGAGATATAAATGTGGAATGAATCACAGAACGTCAATCTCAATTTTCTATGAGAGAAAATGAGATCAAAATGTTGTGATTAAGTTTGAAAATAGATAAAGGATAGAACAAGCATGATCTTCACAACTCTCTAACTCACACACTCTTAGAAATGTTTTTCTAGTGAGTTTTGTTCGGAGTTTAGTTTAGGGTTTCCTATTTCTCTCTTCTTTTTTTTCTCTCTCTCTATCTTCTCTCTACTCTCTTTATTTTGTGTGAAAAAGGAGGCAAGCCAAAGATTGTAATCACAAAACATAAGGCATATATTTATACTAAGCCATGAAAGACTCTAGAAATTCGAGGTAAATAAATGGTCACGATTAAGTCTCAACTGATTAAGGTAAATCTGATGGTTAGCAACACACCAAAATTATAACGCCTCTAATTGGTTTAAACAAAAACAAAAGGATCAGGTAAAAACGCATGTTGACCATAGATTAAAACAATGCAATGGTTCACAATCAAACACGGGAATGTGAGGGAAAGGAAATGCACATCCAACCGTTGTGAGATTAATACGTGTAAGGCTATGATGGCTTGTAAAATGCGCATTTTTAAACTGTTAGAAATACAAATTGTACCCACACAATTATCAAGCGCTTTTGGTTTCTACCCAAGAAAGTTTTTAACAGCTCAATAAAATTATAAAACAACCCATAAACTTTTTAAAAACCAGTTTTAATTTCTAAAAATTATTTAAAAAATCATAGAAATTATTTAAAATATCCCAAAAATTATGAAAAAATTATTTTAAAAGGAATTAACTCAGACACCCTCATATTAAGAAGAGTACAATTTCATATGAAACACATAAATGATCCTAGGTGTGGTGTTGGTGTTTATACCATTAGAGTATTAGAGGAAATCAAAATGAAGAGTCTGAAGGCTTATTGGTTTGAAAGGGGTATGGCTCAATTTTATCACTATTTCCGAACTAGATGAGCACTTAAATAATATAGACTCAAGTGAGTCAAAGATATAGGGTGCTTCAAGTTAGATATATGTCCATGTGATTGTCTTTCCTTTATTGAGATTATACTAGATACGTATATACCGACATTGATTATGGAACCACTTAATTATATTCAACTAAGAAGAATTATAATTAATCTTTAGGGTCACTTTAGCTTGGGATTAGAATCTCATGCTTTATTTAGGTTTATTTTTTTAGAGAATAGAATAAGACCCCAATTTAATTAATAAGAGGAGAAATAGTACCTTTCTCTTGGGTATTACTAGGAAAGCATACAATAGAGAAGTATTTAATAAAAGAACACAGAAATATAGAAGTAGGACCTTTTTAAGGTCAAGCTTTTAATACAACAAAAATTTCTTCATGGATGTCTCTAATAATATCTTAATTCTTCATCTTAAGTCCATCAAAAGTATCCTAATTTCTAGAGCACCAAATATTTCAACAAATGATGTTAGGAATAATCTTACAAAGTAAGGCACGTATATAATCCCCACGTGAGTTAAACCACCCAAACGTGAGGCGAGATCGCAATCCGGAACATTCAAAATTCAACCCCATCAAATTTTCAAAATTTTTCCAAACACATAATGCCATATAACTCATAGAAAAAAAATTATTCCCATATCGCTTCCTTACGATGGACATAACATCTAAATTTTGATACTAGGGGAATTTTAGTATTCTTTAAATTCTCAACAAAAGGAAGGCCATCGTGAATTAGATGCCACATCATAACGGAGATTTTAGAAGGGATCCTATTATCCCATATCTTAGTAAATGATAATTGTAAGAAATGTTTGTCTCTAACCACCTCCCAAGACTTTTATGGTTAAATTCTTGGAAAAGCAATCCACGATTTGGGTGGTAAAAAATATTTGAGTCAATTACATCCCTAATAGTTGGCATCCTTTTCCAAGTCTCATTAGAAAATGAACTAAGACCCCTAAAATTTAAGTGAGCCAATTTTCTCTATTTGCAAGTCATATTTTGAGCCCATAAGGAATTACTTTTCAGAAAATGCACCCAAATATTTCACGAAAAAGCCATGCAAACATAACATAAATCTCGTACCCCAAGGCCACCTTCTTTCTTCGGACGACATATAATATCCCATGC
This sequence comes from Sambucus nigra, assembly GCA_949130495.1. Lineage (NCBI taxonomy): Eukaryota > Viridiplantae > Streptophyta > Magnoliopsida > Dipsacales > Adoxaceae > Sambucus > Sambucus nigra. The sequence goes on along the minus strand of OX422217.1, from coordinate 301,552,828 downwards.
AACCCACCTATTCTTCCGGACATCCTCCAATAATAAAAAAATGGAACAAAATTTGTTAAACTCTTTAAAGAAGGCGGTAGTAGGATATAAAATTACAAATAAATGTTAACCTAGATAATTAAGCACTGAATTTAACAGAGTCGGTCCACTAAATGATTGAGATGACCATTTTTCCAACTCTTATTTCTATCAATAGCCTTTGACGATATAGGAGTAAAAAGATAATTATTTTTCTTCCATGGAACAATGGAATACCTTGGTAGATCATAGGTAAATGTTTATGCAAAAATCCAGTAGAGATATACAACATATCGCTGCCTTGGAGAGAAAAAAATTGAAGTGATAAAATTACTTTTTCTCTAATTGACAAGCATTCATGAATGCCACTCATAAACTGTTACAAATGAAATGGATTTTTTAACAAATATAGACTGACCTTTAAGGAAGAATAAGATATCGTCGACATAGGACAAATATGAGACTAATAGACAACCACTGGGAATCGTAAAGTGAGAAATAACTCTCTAACTCATAAAATTCTGAATGCCATGGGTGAGCACCTCAGCTGCTATAACAAAAAGATCCAGTGAAAGTGAGTCACCTTGATGAACACCACGACCTGATTTGAACAATCCACATTTCGTTTAAAAGAATAGAATACTAGAAGTTTGATAGAAATATCCAAATCATGTCAATCCAAACTTCAAAAAACCCATAGGCCCTTAAGACTCTGATGATGAAATACCAAGAAATTCGATCATGAGTTTTAGTCATATTTAACTTCACCACATTAGGGGTATGAGATTTTTTGTTGAGCTGAGAGAATAATTCCTGAGCATGTAAGATGTTATCCATGATAGATCTTTCGTTATTAAAACCTTCCTAAGAAGGACAAATAATATTTGGTAGAAAATAATTAATTTACTTAGCTAATATCTTTAAAATAATTTTGTTTGAAAATTTACAAAGACTTATAATCCATAAATCAGAACAAGGTTTCGAATTTTCACTTTTTGGAATAAGTACAATATTAGTAGTAGTCCAACCAATTATAATGCCCTTGCTTAGGAAAAATGATTGAATTACTTTAATTAAATATTTTTTTATAATATTCCAACAAGTGTTAAAGAAAAACCCATTAAAATCCTCCGGACCCTCAACACTATATTTATCCATAAAAAATAACTTCTTTAATTTTCTCATTAGTTGAAACATTGGTAAGCATGGAATTCTCATTAAAATCCACTATTTTGGGAATGCGCTTAAAAATGTTAAGATTTTCTTCAAAGGTATAATCTTCTCAAGGCAACGTCTGGAAATGGGAAACAACATATTTTTTAACATCCTTAGGATTAAAAACCCAATGGTCCTCCTCATTTTTAATCCTTTGAATCAGAAGTTTATTTTTCTTCTTCTTAACCATGGAATGGAAAATTTTGGTATTAAAATGTCCCTGTTGAGCCCATTTAACCCGAGTCTTTTGTTTCTAAAAATTTCTTCAATATTAAGTTCTTATTAAAATTTGCTTCAGCGCGATGCCAGGCCTTTATATGAGTGGGAGAAGGGTCGAGATCATAAATAGACTCTTTAACAACCAAATATTTCTTCTTTCTAAGCATAAGAGAAAACATTAGAAAACATCTTCTTATTCCACGAAGAAAGATAAGTTTTAACATTTCTCAGCTTAGAAGAAAATAAGGCTAAAGGATTACCCGAGCATGAAATGTCCCAAGCAGCCTCCACTATTTTAAGAAAAGTGTTATGAGTAACCCACATATTCTGAAAACGAAAAGGTTTAGAAAATGAGTCATTTTGAAATTGTAAATTGAGAACAAGAGAGGCATGATCTGAAATAGTATGAGGAAAATTATCAACAAAAGAAGTAAAGTACGAATCAAATCATCCATAACTACCAAGATTCCTATCAAGTCTTGCCTTTTTTTTATCCTCCCCATCCCTATTGTTACATCAAGTGTAGTTAAATTTTGAGAAAGGAACCTCTTGTAAACCCGACTTAATAATAGTAGAATTAAAATCAATAATAGCTTGTCTATCAACAAAATTACCTCCGGAATTTTCCTTATGCTTAGTCGCAATATTGAAATTACCTCCTATGACCCAATATTCATAACCAAGTGAAGAAACAAAATTAATCTCATCCTATAATATTTTCTATCATCTTTATTGCACTTCGCGTAAGTACAAGGGAAAGGTAAGAGGAGTTAAAATTGTAAACCTTCATTAAGATAGTTAAAATTTGATCCATGTTGTAAGGACACAAATTTCCAATTGAGTCCTTTGTAGTTTTGTCTCAATTCTGGACAAAAACATTTGAGTCATAGGATAGAGTTAATTGATCATTCTTCAAGCCTATGGCATGTTTGTTGAAGACGTAGCGGCCAAGTGTATGAATCTTCATCACATTGTCGAGTTTGTTTGTGCCTCGTTTCTACATCAACAACATTGTTCCATGCTCCTAAGGTATCAATGCAATTATATATATATATATATATATATATATATATATATATATATATATATATATATATATATATATATATATAGGAGCTTGGAAATTTAATAAGGTGTAATTTATAATTTTTATAAATTAATTTTAACGACTTTGTTTTACTCAGAAAAAAATACTTTTTTGAACTTTCCATAAAAGTTTTGGGCTTAAAATTAATATTTCATTTTTTCGATTTTCTGGAACGTCGTTCGATGCACACTGGAATCTCGTTCGAACGAGATTCCCAGGCTGTTCGAACGAACTTTCATTTCGTTCGAACGAGATGGCAGGTCAATCGAATGAGATTTCTGACGAATTTTCATTTTTCTATTCTGGAACTTTGTTAGTGAATGCGTTCGAACGAAAAGTCGTTCGAACGAAAAATTCATTCGAACGAGTTTTGGCGGGAATTTTTTTTGGGAAGTTTTTCCCACTTTCCCACTCTCTTTCCCCACTAAATTTTGACAGATTTGATAAGGTGCGGGAACCAACTTTTCTAACTCAACTTTTTCATATCCTAAAACCTCTAAGAGAGTGTTTTGAGAGAGAAATCAAAAGAAAAAAAATTATTTGTTTAAGTGTTTTTTATTTTCAAGAAAAAAAATTTAAACACTTGTTTTACACCCATATTATGTATCCAAGCTTCCATAGATATATTTGTACTTTCCTGGAGTTTTGGCACTAGTTTTTCATCTCTACCATTTGAAGAGACGTTTTGGGTTTGCCTCTAAATCCCTAAAGAATAAGAGTTTTTTCGTTGATTTACCCACTTGGAGAAAGGCTCCTAGTTCGGGTGACGGTGACCATATAAAGTCCGATCGATGGATTCCGAGACCACGGTGGAGCTCCGTGGTCATTCTCTAAGAAGAGGATGATACAAGAAGACGCGTCGGGGCTTGAGAGCGATCTAGTCGAGTGTTGTAAGTCATCTTGCTTGTATTTGTAAATTCCCTACTTAGTGGATTTGAGGCTAGCATCGTCCGAGGTTTTTTTCCCATTGTGGGTTTTTCCTCGTACATCGCGACGAAGTGGATTAATTATTTATTTTATCTTTTACAAAATCACCTAGAACGCATGCTTAGGTAAAAAGATAAAATTGGTTTAATTTAATCACTACGTGTTTAATTTGGTGCAAATTAATTTTGGATAATATTTAGTTAATTAATTAAAGTCATTTAATTTAATTGATAAAATTGTAAAATATGACTTAGGCAAATCTAAATTGTTTTTGTATTAATTATATCTCACTTGTGTTTAAATGTTTGAGTGAAATCTAAATGGTTTGAGTGAAATCTAAATTGTTTTTGTATTAATTATATCTCAATTGTGTTTAATTTTATTTTTGAAAAAGAAATTAAAATTTATTTATTGTGTTGAACCATCACCTTTACACTTCCGCATCTGAAAAGGAAATTCTTACTTTGTGAAGTAAAAAGAATAAAGAATTTTAAATCTGGGGCCTATCGTTCCAACAAGTGGTGTCAGAGCCAAAGCGATAAATTATTTCGTTAAGATCCTTTAAATAATTTTTTTATCTAAAATGGAATTTTCTCAATTTTCTAAATTTCCTATTTTCAATGGTTCTAATTACGCGTGCTTGAAAGCGCGTATGAAATCGGCACTTAAGTTTATTGACGAGAGGGTTTGGTTGTCAGTAGTTAACGGGTGGTCTCCACGAACTCATTTAGTTGAAAATGACCGTGTTCCCAAAACGACCGATAGATGGACTGAGAATGAGTTTAAACTTTCAAATTTTAATTCCCGTGATTTAAATGCCTTGTTTAGCGCTGTCACACTGGATGAATTCCGACGTATTATGATCTGTGATACCGCTAAAAAAGCATGGGATATTTTGCAACTCACTCATGAGGGTACAAGTGTCATTAAACCTTCGAAACTCCAAAACATTACCACTCAATTTGAAACCATCAAAATGAACGAAAAAGAAACTTTTGATGAATTTTATGCTAGACTTTCTGATATTGTTAATTTATCTTTTAAGTTGGGAGAGAAAATACCGAACAACCTAGTTGTAAAGAAAATTTTAAGGTCCCTTCCCGATAGATTTATTCCAAAAGTGACCATTTTAAATTCATTACCAACTTTAGCCTCTACGAAATTAGAAGAGCTTATAGGTTGTTTACAAACCTATGAATAGGACTTGTTTCCCTCTATAACTGAAAAGAAAATTGAAAAGGGTGTTGCTTTAAAAGCCCGAAAAGAGGAAAAATAAGTAGTGGAGAGCGAGAGTGATAGTGACTCGAAAGATATGGCCTTATTTGCTAGAAAATTTAGGAAATTTCTTAAAATTAACAAAGATAAATTTAAAAATGACTTTAAGAAATTTGAAACTTCTAAGCATGACAAAGATGAGAGGATCCCTAAAACTATTAATGAAAATTTAAATAGGGACGAGTAAAATTGGTGTTTTGGTTGTGAGGGTTATGTCCATAGGGCTTCTGAGTGCCCCACTAAACTAAGGAGGGAGGGTAAGCGACCCATTTCATATAATGCAACCCTTAGTGATCGTGATAAGGAAGAGGGAACCGATTCCCCCACTAAGCCCAACTTTGTGGCTTTTATGGATAGTCATGTGAGTAATAGTGAGAACTCATCTATTGATGAAACTTTAACACATGACACTCCCAAGGTCATAGTTTATGATTCCCTTATTTTTTATGGTAGTGAGAGTGGAGAAGAAAGAGAGAGTGAAAATCAAGAAGAGGTTAATGTGAGTGAACTTCAAAATGATTTTCAAGAATTATATCAAGAATCAATTAAATTAAAAAGAGCCAATTTGAAGTTAGAATCTAGTTTGAAAGAACGTGCCAAGGTCGTTGACAATAGTGTGTTGGCTGAAGACCTTAGGACACGAGAGAGAACTCTTCGAGAGAAGCTACAATATATCGAAGGCGAGATTGATAGCCTTAGAGGTTTAATGTAATACTTGAAAAAGGATCTTCTCGAGTTTGAAGAGAGAAATGTTTTGTTAGAGTCTAAAATTATAGAATTAGAAATTAAACTAAAAGACTCTAGCATAGTCAAATTTGATTTGGAGTGTATCTTCGAAAAAGTAGATAAAATCTTAGGAACGGTCCAAATCAAAATTTACTTGTGTGGTTTAGGTTTCGATACAAGTAGTGAATCAACGAATAAAGAGAAAACCAATGTTTTAGGAGAATCACCTAGGAAAGCTTTTAAAGATCACTCCTTAGGTAAATCTTTTCGCAGTGAGTTTAAGTGTTGACATTGTGGTTGAAGAGGTCATCTTAGGAAATTCTGTTTTGATCTTAAAAAGGGTCCTCGAAATTTCTTTTGTAAGGCAAACCGAGGTAGCCAAGATTCCTACACCCCGAGATCGTCATTCATCATTAGTTTGGGTTAGGAGATCCGACTTGGTATCTTTATAAGATATGATTTTTTATGCTCAATTTCTATCACATGCTTCCTCCCATGATAAATCTAAAGGTTAAATGTGTTAGTGTTTGCATACTTTAGCATTTGTACTTCATGCTATATCATCATGCTAAATGTATGCTTGTTTAATCATTTTCTAGTCATTGCTCTATCTCATATCTCATGCTAGAATTATGATTTTTGTTTATCTTTTGTATTATATTTGTTTCATTTTAGTTTTCATTAAATGAAAAATATAAAAAGATTTTTGTTTATCATTTGTGTTTCATTTTTTTTGGTAATTTAGGCTTAATGAAAAATACAAACGATTTTTGTTTGCCTTTTAAGTACATATTTTTATTTTTGGTAAAAAATTAGAAAAACTCAAAAAAATAATTTATGTATTTTAGTTTGACACACTCTATGTGGCATACACTTGTGTTTTAATCCCATCTTTTTCGCTCCCATGTGGCTAGAACTTTTGGTTTAGATTGTCAATCCTTATTATGTTCTTTACCATGCTTACATAAAGTAGTTGGATTTTGTGTTGTTTAAATGGATTCTATTTTTATATGCCTCTATTCACACATGCACGAGATCTTTTGAAATTTAACTTCATATGTATATTTGAGATTTTTGAGGTGTTCTTCTACCAATCTTGTCATCTACATATTTGTGACCTAGGAGGACTAGTGCATGTCAAAATCCGTTGCACGTGAGATATGTGTGAGATATAAAAAATGATAAATATAAATGTGCACGGGGAAGGTCTCCGAAAGGATTTATTATCCTTTGCGATTGTAAGCCACCGTCTGAATGGACCTAAACGAAATACGTGGTCCAAAGGCCTAAGAATAGAAAATATGGCATAAAAATAAAAATCATTACCAAGGCCTATGTTTGATTCATATATTCATTCAAAATTAATATACAAGCTTATTGAGGGAGATTGGATGGTATATATATGCTTTGCACAATATCCATTTATCCTAGATGGTCTTTCAATGTCATGACCCTATTGGTTTTTAAAATCATCAACATGTTAGGCTTGTATGCATTGTGGATTTTTGTTCATTGAGTTCAATGTATATTATCACATGAGGTTATATTCGAATGTGATGAAGTTTGCAATCAATTGATAACTCCGTGAACATGTTTTAAGTGATTAGGTCTAAATTTAATTGTTACTAGTTCACACCCCAACACTTTCGTTTCGGTATGACACATTTTTGCCATGTCAGTTTGGAAAGCTTATCTTGTTTTGTGTCATGTGCGTGTTTATATCTATATGTGTGTACTTTTGCTTAGCTTGTATCTATTATATATAGATATATATGATATTTTGTATATGTATTTGCCATGTTTAGATAGTCAATTTATGTAATTTGGTATCATTTGTTTTTCGCATCATAGTTGGTATTCATCTGTCGGATTAGTTGTGCTTTTGTTGTCCATATGCTTTAATGTTCTCATCACTTTTGCACATTTTCATGTTTAGCTTGTTATCCCATTTTATTTATCCCTTGTTTAGTTTACGGTAATATGCTTTAATTAGGGAAGAAAAGTTAAGAATTTTAGTTCTTTAGCCTTTGTCTATTCTTGAGCAAAAAGGGGGAGAATCATAGGGGGAGAAGTGGTATCTAATCCTATTGTTTATTGTATCTTAGTTGGAGGGGGACTTATCTTAGGGGTGGACGTCTTTCTAAGTCGATCATTATTGATAAAGGGAGAGAATTAATTTAGGGGGAGTCCTTACTTTACTTGCATTTAATATTTTGATATTCTCTATGCGTTTAATGTGTTTGCTTAAGTGTGCAAGAATTAGTTTCTAAGTGGCAACTTTCACCGGCAAAGATCTTGATCCTCTGGGTTGTTTAAGTTAAGCATTGTATTTTTATTTTGGGTGTGACTTTTTGTTAGTCTAGCAGAGCTTGACGACCCTTTAAGATTTTTGTTTGGTTTTTGTCCCGAAATAGCCAAAGGGGGAGATTTATAAGGACACAAATTTACAATTGAGTCCTTTGTAGTTTTGGCTCAATTCCGGACAAAAACGTTTGAGTCATAGGATAGAGTTAATTGATCATCCTTCGAGCCAATGACGTGTTTGTTGAAGATGTAGCGGCCAAGTGTATAAAGCTTCATCACATTTCCGAGTTTGTATGTGCCTCGTTTCTACGTCAACAACATTGTTCCATGCTCCTAAGGTATGAATGCAATTATATATATATATATATATATATATATATATATATATATATATATAGGAGCTTGGAAATTTAATTGGGTGTAATTTTTAATTTTTATAAATTAATTTTAACGACTTTGTTTTACTCAGAAAAAATATTTTTTTCAACTTTCCATAAAAGTTTTGGGCTTAAAATTAAATTTTAATTTTTCTGAATTTCTGGAACGTCGTTCGGTGCACACTGGAATCTTATTCGAACAAGATTGCCAGGTCGTTCGAATGAACTGTCATTTTGTTCGAATGAGATGGCAGGTAATTCGAAAGAGATTTCTGACGAATTTTCATTTTTCGATTCTGGAACTTCATTAGTAAATCCGTTCGAACGAAAAGTCGTTCGAACGAGTTTTGGCGCGAAATTTTTTTGGACAGTTTTTGGCAGTTTTTCCCACTTTCCCACTCTCTTTCCCCACTAACTTTCGACATATTTGATAAGGTGCGGGAACCAACTTTTCTAACTCAACTTTTTCATATCCTACCACCTCTAAGAGAGTGTTTTGAGGGACAAATCAAAATAAAAAAAAAAAGTTCTTTGTTTAAGTGTTTTTGATTTTCAAAAATAAATAAATTTAAACACTTGTTTTACACCCATATTGTGTATCCAAGCTTCCATAGATATATTTGTACTTTCCTGGAGTTTTGGCACCGATTTTTCATCTCTACCATTTGAAGAGACGTTTTGGGTTTTCTTCTAAATCCCATTAAGAAGAAGAGGTTTTTTGTTGATTTACCCACTTGGAGAAAGGCTCTTAGTTCGGGTGACGGTGACCATATAAAGTCCGATCGGTAGATTCCGAGACCACGGTGGAGCTCCATGGTCATTTGCTAAGAAGAGGATGATAAAAGAAGACGCGTCGGGGCTTGAGAGGGATCTAGTCGAGTCTTGTAAGTCATCTTGCTTGTATTTGTAAATTCCGTACATAGTGGATTTGAGGCTAGGGTCGTCCGAGGTTTTTTACCCGTTGTGGGTTTTTCCTCGTACATCGCGACGTAGTGGATTAATTATTTATTTTATTGTGACACCCCGACTAGTTAAATACCGGGTAGCTACTCCTTTATTAAATTAATTCAAAATGCCAAGTTGGTTCAGTTAATAGCATCGCTGTCGAAATCATTTTAATAATTACTAACCACCTAGTATTTAAAAAGTAAGTGCCAAATTTTAAGTTAAGTCTGATTAACATGCAGTAAAAGAATAATGAAAGAATAACAACCATTCACTATAATGAAGTAATGAATAACCAACAACATAAATATAAATCCGGAGGAAAACTCCTCACAACAATCCCACAACTGAAAAATAATACGAAAAGTCTGAATCCGGAATAATTACATGCCAGAAGTCTGAATAACTAAAATAAATGAAATGTCTCTAAAAGAAATGGGTGACATGCCCTACAACTGATAACTGAAGAATATCGAGTCAAAATAGATGAAGAGTCTATAAGCAAAGTCCTTTAACTTCCACAAACAGCTACAGCTCGTCACCTGTATGAGAATCCTAAGCATGGTGTCCTTGTGGCTGGGCACCTAAAATGGTTTTTACAAAAATAGATTTGAAAGCAAATGGGTCAGAGCCCGAAAGTGGAAATCATTTTAAAAACAACAAGTGTTTTAATAACATTAAATGCAAAATACATGTTAGGATGTGCACTCACATGAAATTCTCACCTCTCGACTACATGTGCACTCCTAACGTACATTACCCATCTAAATGACACATATATCTAACCAAAACGTAATAAGTTCTACCTCTTACTACTCGATTACCATATTACATTCTAACGTTATTAATTAAATAGAGGGCTTTACATACACTTGGATTCTTAATTAGAAATATAATTCACTATCAATTAACCCGTTATGTTTTCTCAAAACATTACCATAATTATATTCGCAATATTAACATGAAAGTTCCCATTAATTGAGTGTATATTATTCACGTCATAAATATACAATACAAGCACCCCGAGACTAGCTGCGGTGCACACATACTCTGCTATCCATCCCGGTACATCACGTACATAAGGATCACGTATTCCGAATCTCTCAGGAATCGTTCTCAGATAACAACATCACAAAAAATGGAGTCGAACACAGTCACATCACATGGGTCACGCACATACCCGCGCTCCCACGATCAACAGACTTATTAACATCCCAATAAGTCCTTCTCTGACCTATGTTCATCGAGGTAACCAATCTAATTCCGGGCAACACAAGGATTAGAAGGCCCTAAGCGAACGTAAACCTCCCGTGATAGCAAGTATGGTAGGTATGTCATACACATCAAATCAATACATATACTAAGTATTCACACATCTTAGTAACCATCATAATATATTGGTGGTACACTTCTCATTCTCGTACCTACATATAATACTACACAATTTATATGTTCTCGGTTAATATACTAAATTAGGCCGTCAATAGTCCTTGCAACATAATAGACACTCACGTCCTACTTCATATTTTCCCTTAGGTTCAAACTACACTTCTAGGTTTGACTCCTCATTATATCCCAAACATCCCAAATGTAACAATAAATCAAAAAGGGAAGGTTATCTCTACGTATACATAAGGTTACGGGACACTCAGGATCAAAACAGGCTAAAAAGCCTAAACTGTCAACTCGTTCGAAGTCTCGTTCGAACGAGGCTGTTCGAACGAGAGTTCATTCAAACGAACTGGGCCTTCTAATGAGATATCGTTCGAATGAAAGTCTTCGAATGAACATCCCTCTCGTTAGAACCCTAACTTTCAACTCGATAGAAGCTTGTTAGAACGAGCTCGTTCGAACGACCTCGGCAGGTCTTCTAACGAGTGGCCAGATTCGAGCCTAGAAATCCTTATTTCGTTTTTCCCAATTTTCTTCACTCCTAATCCCACATAAAAATCATTCCAACATCATTTTAAGGTTTCTAATTCGTACTAAACATTCATAGGTCATAATCAAACGTTTATATAGGGCCAACTCATATTAAACATCATCAAATCTTCCAATCCCTTCATTTATCCCCAAATTATATGAAGACCAAGAGTTATCCCCTAAAATTTATAAATCAACCAAGAGCCTAATTTAATCCGTTATCAGTTCATCCAAATTATAGTATCATCAGCATAATCATCTAAATACAAGTCTACATGCGATTCCTCATTAAAATGTATTTTTACTTCCAATTAAAATGGGTTTTTTTCATTAACTCCCAAGAACAATACAATTTAATTGAATTTCCTACGCATGGAAGAAGCATTCTCTATGAAAACGAAATTAAATCACTTGCCTTATTTGAATCTCTGATTTGATGACGAATTTATGAAGTTTTCTCTCTCTCTCTCTGCAGAATTCATTCTCTCTCTCTCAACAAGCTTTTCTTCTCAAGGTGTTAATGGAGGTGGGGTTGGTTTTGCCAAGTTATAAAGTTTCTAACTTCTCCCGTAGCCCACTACCTAAATTGGGGTTGGAAATGGCTTAGTGGCTTAATACTAAGTCAGATTTTTAACTCTAATTTTCGTGGGTTTTAATTACCCAATTTCCGAAATTACCAAAATGCCCTTATAAGTTACTGGTATGGCCCAATAATGCCCCGGGACTCAAACTTAACCCCCGGCTAGTGTTTTCTGACTATTTCGACCCTTCCGAACGCGTTGGCACACTCAAAACGACCATACGGTTAATAGAACTAAAATTCACTTTTTAATTAAAATAAATATTTCCCTGACGCGATTGTCACACGCGTCTCAATAAAATTTTCCAACTTGCCGTATTTCAATCTCACGACAAATTTCATACTTCAATATTCATATATAATTATATATGCACATTATATTCAAATACCAACTCGCATCTCGCTAGTATTTTAATCCAGATTAATTTCCAATTAATACGCATTTAATTTAATTAATCCCATAAATAAAATATCACAAAAATACGCGGTATTACATTTATCTTTTACAAAATCACCTAGAACGCATGCTTAGGTAAAAAGATAAAATTGGTTCAATTTAATCACTACTTGTTTAATTTGGTGCAAATTAATTTTGGATAATATTTAGTTAATTAATTCAAGTCATTTAATTTAATTGATTAAATTGCCAAATATGACTTAGGCAAATTTTCCAGGACTTGGGTTAATTAATATGGTTTGAGTGAAATCTAAATTGTTTTTCTATTAATTATATCTCACTTGTGTTTAATTTTATTTTTGAAAAAGAAAATAAAATTTGTTTATTGTGTTTAACCATCACCTTTACACTTTCGCATCTGAAAAGAAACAAGTCCTGGAAATTTTTTTGAGTCTATGAGTGGAAAAGTCATTTCTCACTCCCTTTATATTCCAGAATAAAAGACATACCATACAGAGTTGATAGTTAAGAATGTTTTAGAAAAAATACATGTAGACCTTGTTTTAATACATGACACTGTAATTTATTTTGCATTATCTTTCTTTCTATTGGAGGCTGGAGCAGGCTTAGTTTTCACCCGAAGATTATAGCTTTTGTTTTCATCTAATTGAATATGAACATGGGTGTTGAAATATTTATTGAAGTAAGGATATTTATCATGTAGTTTGAGGGAGAGTTCTTTCAACTCTGCTACAGAAGGTTGTGAGCAAACTATGTGATTGCAATCTTCCACAATATTCCATACTGGTGTCAAAAAAGATTCACAAGATTTATTAACATAATGAGGGGATATTAATCTAGACATGGTAATGAGATGACGAGGTAAAATGAAATGAGAATCATAGGCTATTTCATTGCCAATTTCATCATCTTCAAGAGAAGCAGCTTGCATTAAAATAGAAAAGGGGTTGTGAACATGTACTTCATTCAACGAGTCAATGTCACTATCATCCAACATATGCGGGTCATTGTTCTCAATAGCCTTAATAGCCATATTTTTATATGTGTACTTTACATCATTTAACAAGGCACTAGTTTGTGAAGTAGAATCAAGTCCATGGCTAGTAATTTCTTGAAATCCAAAGCCACTTTTAGAGTAGTCTGTTTTCACCACATGAGAATTATCGACAACTTCTTTTGATCCCATGAGTAAATGGTGAATAAAACCATTCTTGTTATGAGCAGTATACCCCACATAATATTTTATAGAGATTCCAGAATTAGCATATTTCTTCTCCTTCCATATAAGAGAAGGAGGTTTAGGCCCTTCTAGTAAACCACCATGAATAACATCTCTCTGCGAAATTTGAGTAGGAACATCTTCACAACTAGAATAGTCACCATCAACATCTCATAGTTTCATGCAACTTATACAAAATTATGGAACATTCTCCTAACAAATCTTCAGCCAAAATATTTTAGGGCAACAAACTATCTAAATTCCTGACGGAAGAAATTTTCAAACAACAATCTCTACACAGAGTCTTACTTGAGAGGGACGAGTAACATTTATAGTGGACTCATCCATCTTGATAAGATAACCAATGCGTTGGGCTTAGACAAAAGGATGGGATTATCAATGATATGGATAGGGATATGGGTAAAAGAGACCCATATAGGAATAATGGGACAGCCAGAGCTAAGGATAAAATCCAGAGTCCATGTAAAAACTTTCATAGGAGCCTTAAAGATGTACCACTAATCTCTTAACTATAGACACATAAAATCCTCTTCATAGAAAAGTTTTATGAATATATGTTGTTCATCACGAAGTCCATGAGAAAAATAAGTTTTGAGGGAGAAGTTCTGAAAAACTTACTCGTAGATATCATAAAAGACCTTCCAAAAGGAAATCGTCCAAAAAGAGAGTGCTTATAAGGATGAGCAAGACGATTAGATTCTATAGTACAGAATTCAATGAGGGTTGTCCTTTAAAGATGGTGAGATCTTGAGGAGCAATATTAAATGAGGAATAAGAATTAGATAGAGTGAGGTAAAGCATTATGACACCCCGCCTAATTAAATATCGGGTGATCAGTCCTTTATTAAATTAAAAGAGATTTCTCATCTAGTTCATTCTTAGCATCACTGTCGAAAACTTTTTAAAACATACTAACCACGTAGTAATCAAAAAGGTCGATGTCAATTTTTTTATCTTTGTTATACTAACATGCTAAAAATTTGAATTAAATCATTCACACAATCATTGAGTCTAAATCAATACCGCATAAATAATTAAAAGACTTGCTAAATAAATTATTGGCTAAAAACCACATAAATAATTAACAGACTTTCTGAATAAACTATTGGCTAAATCTCTTAAATCCAAAATAATAATCCAACAGAACAGTAAATTGTTTACAAAGTCTGACTGAAATAAAATAGCTGGAGAAAAATTCCCAACTAAAATAAATAAACTGCATCATACTCTATGAATGAAGTAATTGAAGCGACTAAGTCCAAATCCTACATTATCCACACCTACTATTGCTACGCATCCCTGGAATAGATCGTCAAGTTTGGCATCCCTCTGGCTAGACACCTAAAAGGTTTTGAAAATATTGTGGAAGTGAATTAAAATGTAACATTAAAATTCATAAATGCTCTTCATATTTAAGTTATTGCCACACTCACTTGAGAATCTACTCACCGCTTGTCTAAAGTGCACACCGAACGCTTCTTCCTAACCCTCCTAGTTAAAGTACCCCACCTAACTAGTCTTGTCCTGAAAACTCCTTGACATGCTACTGTAGCCAAAGTAATTTGTATTTTCTCCTTCATAAGTTATTTATACTCATTAACTTAATAAATCCTTTTTAATTGCACTATATAGCTATCTCTCTAGTTATATAAAAGAATTCCTTTTTACTTATTTAATTTGCCCATCTACAAATTTCTGCACTCTTATATACGTATGTACTTAATACAATTACACCCCATATATTCCACCCGTATATAAATATTTATACCATATATACATATTATCATATTACAACATGCACACACATGCCATGTATATATAACCATCCTCCTGAGTAGGCAATCATCGTATGTTCTCTAAAATGCTATCACCCCAGGCATACTCATCCAATCGGACACTTCGACTCGGTTAGATCCCCGAATAAGTGATAAATTAAATGCAGTAGAGATGGACATAGTTCCCCCGCTGTGAGACCGAATCATACACAAAGCGTCTCACCTCGAAAAATAAATCACACAATAAAATCTTGGACGACTATGACATTGGGACTATATTCACCCTGTATTCACTAGCCAGGGGATTCACCCACATCGCACAACCTCCTGTGATAGCACTAGAGGGGTATGTATTACTACAAATATTATTCACACCAATATTTATAAAGCATACACACATATATATACTACAAAATCATCACATACACACACACACACACACACACACACATATATATATATATATATATATATATATATATAATTTATGCCGACTAATCTGTGCCTAATTTTCATAGCATTAGCCTTAAATATCTGACTCAATTTTCTTGACACTAAACTTTAATTAATTTGCGCATTAATTAATTATTTTTATTAGCATGGCATCACCCAACCAAAACACCCGGACACATTCCCTCGGCCCGTAATTCATCCTTAGAATTTATCGCCCAAAATTCCATATCTAGTTCTCACTCTTTTATATCCACGCAATTATTTATACTGATTCCCTTTTATAATCCCCAAACATAATTGTATAAATACTCTACTGATGAAACTCCCTTTTAACCCCAAAAATATCCTCTCTGGTAAAAAGGAAAAATGTTTGAGCCATTAAAACATTTGTGGTCAAAAGAAAATTAAGTCAAACTGCTTCGGTTATTATCACGTCGTTCGAACGATGAACCATGTCATTTAAACAATAGGTGATGTCGCCTGAACGATAACCAAGTCGTTAGAATACCCCCTGGGTTTTCTCTCCTTCATCTTCCTCCGAACCTTTCCGCCATGGATGAAAACCTTAAACCTTAAACCTTTTACACCCAGAACTTCCTTATGCAAACCTTAATATTTGATCGATTCAAACACATTTTTACAACCAAAATCCATCTTTAACTAATGACCCACATTGATAATTACTGACCCAACTTTATCATTGACAGAATGCGATTTTGTTTTATCCAAAATTAATGACTCTAAATACACGATTCTACAACACATCTACCCCAAAATTGATTTCACTACTCCTCAATTTAACGAGATAACATATGAGTTTTACATTCATAAGTCTAAATACCCATAATTACACTAGAGATATCAATATTTCATAATGCCAAATTTACACGTAGTGTTTCATAAATTGAAAACCCAATTTATATGCCAACCCAACCTGAAACAACGAATTTTTATCGCACCCACTATGATATGAATCGATTATCACATATTTACATTGAAACAAATTAACCACTTTATTGTATATAATTTATAGAGTCTGATTCCTTTGATGAAGATGATGGATTTTTTTCCCCTCAAAGGTTCCAAAGTTATCCCTCTTTTCTTCTTTACAGAACTATGTTTTCTTTTTTAGGTGTGTCCACCCCAACCTTTCTAATTTGGGTTTTACAATATTTTTCTTTAGAGTTGTGTCCACCTCACACAATTAAATTTATATTTTCTGATGCTAAATCCGAAATTAGTCTTGTGGGACAAATTAAAATATCCCAGACACCCCTGTGTGGGCCCGACCATGCCTAAAAATGCCCTAAAACCCATATACTAACCCCTGGTACTCTTTTTCGACTAACTCGACCTAACCGGAATCAACCGTGCACTCAGAATTTTCATCCGAATTACTTATAACATTCTCCAATTTCTTCCTCAAAATGCGACTTGTGAAATCTAAAAATGCTCTTAATTAATTAAATCTCAATTCACCAAATTAAAGAAATCCTTCAATTTAAATAAATTCTCCAAATAATAAATTTAAATTTCTCCAAGTTAAAATAGGTTTTAATTTGCCCAAAAATCTTTAAATTCAATGTCCTTGAAATTATGGCATGTTACATACTTCCCCCTTACAAAGGAATTTTGTCCTCGAAGTTAAGATAAGCCTAATACTCCAAGCTTCGAATATCTCCGTAATCACGTACCTCTAAGATCTCTACACATATTTCTCCCACTTATAATCGTGAATACTTTTAAATTAAATTATTAGCCAGGGTGCCCATACACCCTCTAACCGTGATTATCCACACAAATGATACCCAGCTATACCAGCCTTAAATTGTAATATAACTTTCAACTCATAGTTATAACTACAAACATGTATAATAACCGAGGTACCAAACCCATTTACTAATGACCAAATATCTCCCAACTTACAATGTTGCGCTATGTTTTATGCGTGGGACATCTCGTAATGCGAAATCCAAACAAGGAATCCAACGATACACCACAACCTAACATTGTTGGTTGTCGAGATTTGTTTGGTCCTCAGGTCATAGAACATACCCCCAAAAACCCGTATCTTGGCATAAAAGTGTACACCACCACTCTTATACTACAAAAGACAACATAAAATACCGCGCCCTTACTATTACCAATTTTTTAGCACAAAATGTCTCCCTACTCGAAAATAAGATTATCCACCTGAATCCCATCAGTAAACGTCCATGTTCCCCGGATTAAAATTAACAATATAAGCATATTTATTATGCAACAAATTTTAATAGATATACTCGTATATATAAGCTAGACCCTATCTCACATGATACCTAGTACAAATAATCCATACCCTGATACATAAAATACCAAGTCTTACTATAATTATCCACTATAGCACCAAACCATCGCTAACCAATCGAAACTTGGAAAAATCATCCACCTTACTCCCATAATTCTCGAAATAAGTAACATACAAACATCCTCTTAGTGTGCACCCCCACTCTCTCGTGGTTAACACATAAGAAGCCCGCTTCCCCACGGTAATTATATATATATATATAATATGGTTATTACGGTCAATGCACCCACTAAATCCGACACACTCGCAAATCCCAATGATAACAATCTTACATTGTGATGTCCCTAATGTCACTCAAAACATACCCCATGCTCATTTCATAAAAAGGAAAATTTACCTCGATACTCTAGTTGCTTTGCCTGGTCCTTTGATTTCCTGGTAAAAATTCTCTCATCTTAACTGACCCGTGAACTGATATAGTAGTTGTACATCTAGAACCTCATCCTTTAGTTGCCCCTGCCTCGCTCAGGGCAATGTCTCTTTATGTAACATGCCTCTCCATAAAAGAAACACTTCTTGGATAATCCTCCCAGCCACTCATCATGTCTGTACTGGCCTCAACCGCAATTCCCTTGGCCCTATCATCCCTAAGGTGCAAAGTGTTGCTGTTGATCGGGACATTATTGGCCCAGTCAAAAATCTTGGTCATCTTCTTGATATCCCCCTGATCTGAATCTCTTGGCAAAATTCCCCTGTTGGGAGTCCTGCCCTTGCTACATGCCAACATGTTGTTATTCTCCGTTAACAGTACCCCACCTACCTTACCCTTCTGGTGGGGTTTACCTCCGCTCTTACTTCCCTTCGCGTGGAAGCGATAATCCTGGAAGTGTAATAATGTTCCATTGACAACATCTGTATACATCACTAATGATGGGTTGTCGATCAAGTGTTGTCTAATCTTCTAGGATCATCCATCTATAAACCTTTCTTTCTTCTTCTTCTCGTTACTTACCTCGTCTAGCATAAATATAGCCAAACGGGAGAACTCCTCATACTCTCCTATGGAGCGATCACCTAGGTTCACCCTACTGAACTTATTTCTCATCTCGGTCTCTACTTCTAGAAGAAAATATTTGAGATAAAATCACACTCAGAACTCAATAATTATCATCATATCTCTCTCCTTGGCAATGGTACTAGACTCCCACCATTGTAGTGCTGCTCCAAAAAGTCTGAAAGTAGCTAACATTTGTTTTTAAGTCTCACTACACTCCACCATGTGCAGATGACGATGCACGTTCTTCTTCCAGTGACACACCTCAACTATAATAGGACTACCCTGAAACTTGGACGGGTGGCCCTTTTGAAACGAATCCCTAACTCTCTGCTAAGTAGATGGCCCTAGTTGGGACTAGATCTTCGGTGCCACTAGCGACTACGGTTGGGGATGTTGGAAATGGATGTCCATGGCTATCATAGATGCATTGAATGTTTGGGCTACTATCTCTGCCACCTTTGCAGTCTTCATCCTCCCTGGTGGTATCTGCGGCCGTGGAACCACTACCTCCTAACGAGTCTCCCTTTCATCATCCCTTGTTATTGCTCTAGTAGGTCTACCTCTCCTAGGCGGCATCTAAAATTTCAAAATGAGTTGTCAGAGTTCATCATCCATACATTTATAATAGAAGAATAACGTAAATGCACGTACGTAAAAGAATACAACAATTATATCATAAGGCTCTACATCAAAGAATGTTAAACTGAAATGTGAAAAAGCGTAAAGATCCTATGGAAAATAGAACCTGATGATCTGATACCATCTGTGACAACCCGACTAATTAAATATCGGGTGATCAGTCATTTATTAAATTAAAATAGGTTTCTCATCTATTTCATTCTTAGCATTACTGTCGATTTTTTTTAAAACTTAGTAAGCACCTGGTAATCAAAGAAGCCAATGACAAATTTTTTTATCGTTGTTTTATTAAACAACAAAAATATGTTTAAAATATAATTAACCATTCACACAGTCACTCAGTCTAATTCAATAACGCATAAATAATAATAAGACTTTCCGAATAAACTATCGGCTAAAAATATGAAATCCAAAATAATAATCCAACAGAATACTAAACTATGTACAAAGTCTCACTGTAATAAAATATCTGGGGAAACATGCCCAAATGAAATTACTAAACTGTATCCTACTTTATGAATGAATTAACCGAAGCTACTAAGTCGAAATCGTGCAACTTTTACCCCCGTTGAAGCTACGCATCCCGAGAATAGATCGTCAAGTCTGGCGTCCCTGTGGCTGGACACCTAAAAGGTTTTGCAAACATTTTGCAAGTCCAAGTCAGAGCCCAAATCCTTTTGAAAATATTTTACAAGTGAATTAAATGCATGAATGCTCTTCATATATAAGTTAGCGTCGCACTCACTTTAGATACTACTCACCCCTCATCTAAAGTGTACACCTAATGCTTCTTCCTAACCCTCCAGGTTAAACTACCTATGACACCCTGCCTAATTAAATATCGGGTGATCATTCCTTTATTAATTAAAATCAGAATATCCAGTTGGTTCAGATTATGCATCACTGTCGAAAATTTTATTATTAAATCTAACCACCTAATATTCAAAAAGGTTGATGTCAAAGTTTTGTCTTTTCAATTAATATAAAACCATATAAGGAAAATAACCTAACATTCACCATTTAATACAATCTCATAAGAAATGAAATAACTGACATAATAAAAGGGACTGGAGTTAACACTTCCATCATAAAGTCAAATACAGTAATCCAACTAAATAAATCCATCAACCAAAAGTAAATAACTAAGTCCATAATCTCTGAACATATAAATAAGAAGGGACGACATGTCCAACTGATGCAATTAACTCTAAGGTAAGGAATGATAGACTCTGAGGCGTCTACTACCAAAGTCATGTAGCCTCCACGGCAACAAAAACTCGTCGAATGAATAGAACTCCTAAGCCTGGTGTCCCTATGGCTGAGCACCTAAAATAATTTGATAAGAAAAGAGATTTGCAGAAAATGGGTCAGAGCCCGAGTTGAAAACAATTTAAAAACAAGCAAGTGCTTAAAATGATTTATTAGAACATATATTTTTCATGTGAAGTTAGCGAACTCATTTGAGATGCTCACCTCTCATCTAATGTGAACGCCTAGAGAATACTTAAATCCCATACTAACTAGTCCTTACTGTCTAATAAATAATTATAATCCAAGATCGTTCCCATGGATTTCCCTCGCAATATAATACATATAACCAAGTCCACATTAGCATTAACAGACACTTCCAATTTAATACAATTAAGTCTTCACTACTTAATTCGTTTTAAATTCTAGTAATAATCCCACCTACTTAAGTCACATAGTAGACATCATTTCAAGTATACACATATAAAATATATCTTATATATATACAATATTTTACCCTAAGACACAGCTGCGATGCTTGCATACTCTGCTATCATGTCTCGTTGCATCGCTCATTGCATAAAGGACTAAAGGCTCAGTCTCTCTCTAACTATCAAAACAAAACATGTATATTGGAGGTGAACATAGTCCTAAGCCGATGGGTTACGCACATACCAACGTACACATACGACCATCATCACTATCGTTCTCACAAATAGTCCGTACCTAGGTTTCGTTGCTCTAGTGGTACAAACTAAAATCCCACCCAAAGGTTCCTCAAGGCATGATTGTCCACAACGCACAACCTTTGCTCAATAGTAAGCAGCGTAGGTATGCTACTCACATAATGATTCAATCAATAAGTATACATATAACTTATTATATACAATAGGAATTCCATAACCCAAATCACCGAGTTTATACGTCGCATTATTGTCTCTACTACTCATAACGTTTAAACCATACAACTTATCTCTCTAACAAGTACATTCTCTTTAAGGAACAATTATCCCGCTATATCATCTTACATAAGCACGCTCCCAACTCACTACTAACTCGGAATTTAAGCCATTTAATGATTGTGTAGGTTAATTTCTCTCACTTGGACCAACCTGGAAGCATTCTAAATTGTCCGGGCCATAAATAAGCATTCTAGAATATTGTTAGAAGTCCAGGATTCTCGTTCGAACAAGGTCGTTCGAATGAGTTAGTTCGAAGTAACTTCTCACTTCGAACTAACTTAGAAATCTCATAAGAAATCTCGTTCGAGCGAGGTTGTTCAAAAGACCTGGGCAGGTCTTCGAACGAGATTTCGGAGATCGTCCCTGTCCGCCTAATTCTTCATTTTTTTGAACATTCTCATCATACAATACATCCAAAACTTATTCAAACCTTCAAAGAACAATCCTAGACTATTCCTCATCATCATAGAGTAATTTTCCACATGTTTTTAGCATTAATTCCTAATGTAATCATAGGGATTTAAACCAATTCTTCAAACATCTAAAATTTTCATAATCATAAACCCACAATTGATATTAAATAAAAACACAATTTAAATTTTGTGATTTTAACTATAATTCCAGATTTATCATTCTTAGAACAGTGTGATACATCTACTTGCCAACCTATGCTCCCAATTTAGAATTAATTCCCAATTCAGTCTGAAATTCATAACATTCTAGTTATCTTATCAACTAATGTTAACATGAATCAAATATGCTCAATAATATAGAAAGATAAACACTTGCCTTTTTGTGAACCTCTGAATCGTTGAGCTAAATTGGTATGAGAATGATCCTCTCTTCGCGATCTACGCGTTGGTGTGATTTCCTGTGGAAGAACTTGAATTCTTCTTCCAAAACACTCGTTGAGTTCTCCTAATCCTCTTTGGTTCCCTCCCTCTCTCTCACGTAGGTTGGAAGCTGACAACTCCCCTCTAACCCATGTGCATCCCTTATTTAATTCCTAATTTTCATCCATTTTAATTCCCAAAATTCCCAAAAGACCAAAATACCCCTCAGGGGTGTCGTTTTGGGCTAAAATGCCCCGGAATCCAAATTAAACATCCAAGTAGTGTTTTCTGACTATTTTGACCCTTCCGGACACACTGGCACACTTGCACACTCAAAATGACCATACGAGTTATTTAAAAATAAATCACCTTTTTTAGCCCAATAAAGTATTATTGACACGACTCACATACGCGTCCCAACTAAGTGTGTTGCAACTGCCGTATTTTTTTTACTCCCGGCTAAAATAGTATTCTCGCATTCATATATTACTTAACTCTCTAAGTAATATTCAACATAATTATTTCCGATAAATATGAACTCTCGTCACGCTTGTAATTATTACAATTAAATCCAGATTAATTATAAATTAAATTTTCTCCATTTAAATCAATTAACCGAAATTCCATAATTAAAATAAAACCACACAAAAGTACGGGGTATTGCACCACCCCACCTAGCTAGTCTTATCCTGAAATTCCTTGACACGCTACTCTAGCCCGAGTAACTTGTACTTTCTCCTTCATAAGTTATTTATACTCGTTAACTTAATAAATCCTTTTTAATTGCACTATATAATAGTCTCACTAGTTATATACAAGTAATACCTTTTTACTTTATGTAATTCGCCCGTATATAAATATCTACACTCTTTTATACGTATATACTTATTACAATTGCAGCTCATATATTCCACCCGTATATAAATATTTACACCATATATATGTATTATCATTTTACAACATGCACACACATGTCGTATATATATATATATATATATATATATATATATATATATATATATATATATATATATATATATATATATATATATACTCTCGAGTTTGCACTCACCAAATCTTCTCTGAAATTCTATCACCCCAGGAATACTCATCCACCGAACACCCCAACTCGGTTAGCTCCCCGAATCAGTGGAAAATTAAACGTAGTGGACTTGACCATAGTTCACTAACTGTGATATCGAACCATACCCAAATTGTCTCCCCCCGAAAAATAAATTTCATAATAAAATCCTAGACGACTATGACTTGGGGACTATACTCACCCTTCATTCACTTGCTAGTGGATTCACCCACATCGTGCAACCTCTTATGAAAATCACTAGAGGAGTATGTGTTCCTATAAATATTATTCACACCAAATTTTACAAAGCGCGCACACACACACACACAAACATATATATATATATATATATATACACACACACACACACTACACAATCACGGCATATATATTCAATTTAAACCTGGCTAATCCGTGCATAATTTCCATTGGCCTCGCTTGAAATATCCGAGTCAATTCTCCCGACTCTAAACTTTAATTAATTTGGACATTAGTTAATTATTTTACTAACACGGCGTCACTCAACCAAAATACCTAGACAGATTTCTGACACCCCACCTAATTAAACCCCGGGTGATGAGTCCTAAATTAAATTAAAACAAGTTTCTTAGTTGGTTCATTCTTAGCATCACTGTCGAAACTTTTTAACAACTAACCACCTAGATGAAATTAGACTAGTACCAAGTTTTATCTTTCATTAATTAAAATAAATACTCATGCGGGAATAAATCATTAAGAATCACAAGCTAACTGAAACCAACCATCACATATAAATAAGAAACTGGCTGAATAAACCATCGGCTAAAATCCAACACAAATGTAAGTACAAATAATAATGGATCTCAAGTATCTGAAATCAATACTAAATAAAACCATGAGTAACATGCTCGGATATCTGATAGAAAATCCCTACACTAGGAATAGAAGGAATAGAGGCGCCTATCCAAATCCTGCAACATCCACATATGCTGCAGCAGCGAATCCCTGAAATGAATCAAGCTTGGCATCCCCATGGCTGGATAATTAAAAGCTTTTGAAAATATTTTATACCAAGGGTTAGAAACCAAAATATTTTCAAAACATTTAGAAAATGATTAACTTGCAGTAATAAAATATGCATGAATGCGCTTCATATTTTAGTTAGTGTCGCACTCCCTTGAGGACAGACTCACCCCTCAACTATTGTGCATACCTAACGTCTTTTTTGTATCCCACCTAGTGCTCTACCCCAAAACTAGATACTTGATATAAATCTTGTTAGCCGCCATACTCAGTCCCGAGTATTTTAATGAATGACTTATAAGTTACTTATCGCCTTAACTTAGTTAATCGTCTTTCCTTGGAAGCCATATAACATTTACTAGTTATATAATTAATACACTTTCCTCCATGTATTTGAACTTCCTGAATATAATTATTCACCCATTATGTCCGTATAGTATTCTTACAACAATCACACATGTTGAATGTGAATGTAACCCATATATAATTAATACAATTCACTACATGTATTTAATGACCCGTATATAACTATTTATCCCATTATATACATAGAACCATTTTACAACATTCACACAAATTTTGAATATAAATATAACCCATCCTCCCGAGTAATAACTCAACGGATGTATTCTCTAAAGTGCTATGACACTAGGTGTACGCTCATAACCTAGCTACCCCCAAGTCAGAATGGCTCACTAACTTGGCTGGAGGCGGTCATATTCCTTCCCTGAAAGTGATATAAGACCCTCACCCATATAACGGACGCTATGACCTTGGGACATACTCACCCTACTCCTCAAGCCAAGGGATTTACCCACTCCGCGCAACCTCCCTTGATAGCATTAGAGTATATGATCTAACCATTTGCATTTATGAGCACACACCATATATATACTATCACACATCGTATATATATAAAAATATAAAATATCCCATCTTTATCGTGTACTGACTCCGTAACACAAGCTTATACATAATATCTTGAGTTTATGGTTCAACTTTGATTATTAATTTACACATTAATTAATTAAATTATTTTTCGTGTCACCAAACCAATATACTCGGGCTCGCTCTCGTGGCCCGAAATTAATATACTACACAAGTCTAATCCCCGACTCCGAATTAATTAGTTTTCACCCATAATTAATTTAAGTAAGTAGTGTCGTCCTACTACCATATCCTAACTTATTCACCCAATCTGTTATTTTATTCTTTCAAAATTTCTTTTTCAAAATTCGTTCGAAAAGTGTCATCCTTAATTCCCCCACCACTCCAAATTATATCCCTTTATAATTGTTAAGAATTTAATCTCATGATTATTTTTTCTCTCTTAATTATGATAGGGGAAATTTGCAACTAAATTTTTTATCCATATAAATCGATAAGCCAAACGGCTGAAAAATCGAAAAAGTCGATCGATCGGCACCAACCGTCTATCGATCGATCGAACAGGTGGTAGTCTTATCCACTTTAATGTTTCCTCCATTAACAAAATTCTCAAATCCATAACCTTTCCCTTAGTATAACCCAAGCGCAATCAAGATCATAACTATATAGAAACATGATCACGACCTCTCATAGAACCTCAAACATAAATTTAATCTCACAAATCTCTACGTTTCTGATTTGGGGAATTTCCCGAGTTTTTACTCCTTAGGTTTCAATTTCATCTAATTACCCCAAATTAGTTCATAATTGCTACTGGTTTTTTCTCATGTAAATCGAATCGCATCACAGAACCCTGTCACATAATTAATTCCCACATCGAATCTTATTTAAGTGTTCTTTTAAAAAAAACGTTTTGTACCCATTTGTACCCAAAATGAATTTATGATTTGCACATCACAAAAATATGAATTGAATAACATCAATTAATATCATAGAAAAATAACCACTTGCCTTATGGGTTCGTAGGGCCTGATCCGAGTGTGTGATTCGCAAGGTTGTTGATGAACTTCCAATAGGTTCCTTGCCTTATCTCCAAAAGACTCCAATTTGGCCCTAACCGCTCCCTCTCACTTTCTCCCCAAATTCTTAGATTTAGGTTTATGTTTCTCTTCCATTCCCCACTCTTAGATTTAGGTCGCAAAACACTAATCCCGTTTTTAGCCTATTGGGCCAAGCCCAAGTGACCCAACTAGCCCCGTGTGGGACCGATTATTCCTAAAAATGCCCCGTGACCCGTTTACTACTCCGGGTACACTTTTCTGACTATCTTGGCTCATCTGGACTCTACGTGCACTCAAAATCTACATCCGAATTAATTTATACAAATTCTTATCTCACACCCAAATTAGTCTATACCGACTCCCGGCTGAGATAAATAAATGCCACGTCACTAATACAGGTTATGACGTAAATAAATTATTACTATTCACTTAGTAAGTAAATTTCCCTAAATATTAATCATTCACTCTCCGATTAACATTTAAATAAATATTACCATAATTAATTCAATTAAGTTATGACACACAAGTAATTTTAAATTTCCCGAGACAATTAAATATTACATGCACAGAAATACGGGGTGTTACATACTCTCCCCTTGTAAAGGAATTTCGTCCCCAAAATTTGGTCATTACTATGGCGAATAACTCTGGATACTACTCTCACATCTCTTTCTGTATTCCTCCAGCTATGCCACATGGAACACATCCTGTATCCCCTGAAGATGTTCTGGCAAACCCAGTCGATATGATACCAGTCCACCCTGTGACACCCCGACTCATTAAATACCGGGTAGCTACTCCTTTATTAAATTAAATCAAAATGCCAAGTTGGCTCAGTTAATAGCATCACTGTCGACAACATTTTATTATTACTAACCACCTAGTATTTAAAAAGTAAGTTGCCAAATTTTAATTAAAGTCTGATTAACATGCAGCAAAAGATTTAAAGCAAGAAAAATATCACCATTCACTATAACAAAAATAATAGAATAACCATCACACGATATAAATAAATCCGGAGGAAAAACTCCTCACAACAAACTCCACAACTGAAATGAATAACTAAATACTGAATACTAAAACAATATATGCCAAGTCTGAAAAACTGAAATGGAAAAGTCTCTAATAGAATTTGGGCAACATGCCCTACAACTGAAGGATACTGAATATGGAATCCAAATGGTAGAAGCATCTAAAAGCAAATCCCTGTAGCTTCCACAAACAACTACAGCTCGTCACCTGAATGAGTATCCTATGCATGGTGTCCTTGTGGCTGGGCACCTAAAATGGTTTTACAAGAAAAATAGATTTGAAAGCAAACGGGTCAGAGCCCCAATGTGGAGATATTTTAAAAACCTGCAAGTGCTTTAAAAACATTTAAAACATTAAATGCAAAGTACATGTTAGGACGTGCACTCACATGAAATCCTCACCTCTCGACTAAATGTGCACTCCTAACGTAAGTACCCATCTAAAATGACACTAACCACTAGCTAAGTGACATCATATCTAGCTAGACTGTCATAGGTTCTACCCTTATTACTCGGTTCCCATTAACATTATAACAATCTCAATTAAATAGGGGCTTAACGTAAATTCAGGTTCTCATATAAAAGTAATACAACTCGTTATAGATTATCCCTTTTATGTTATTCCATAGTTATACACACGATACCATATGAAAGTTCCCATTTTATTAAGTGTATATTTTTCCACAACATAAATATACAATATAAGCACCCCAAGACTAAGTTGTGGTGCACACATACTCTGCTATCCATCCCGGTACATCACGTACATAAGGATCACATATTCCGAATCTCTCAGGAACAGTTCACAGATAACATCATCACAAATAATGGAGGCGAACACAGTCACATCACATGGGTCACGCACATACCTGCGCTCCCACGATCAGCAGACTTATTAACATCCCAATAAGTCCTTCTCTGAACTATGTTCATCGAGGTAACCAGTCTAAATCCGGGAAACACAAGGATTAGAGGGCCCTAAGCGAACGCAAACCTCCCGTGATAGCAAGTATGTTAGGTATGTCATACACACAAATTATATATCAATACTAAGTAAACACGCATCTTAGTAATCACCGTAGTTTAATTGTAGTACTTATCTCATTCTCGTACCAACTTAATACATATACAACTTATATAATCAAGGTCCATATTTATACGCGCCATAATTTATTCTCACGTCGTAGTAGGCACTCACGTCTCAGCTCATAATGTCTATTTGATTCGATCCACACTTATATAAGATTTTCTCCTCATAACAACCCAAATGTTCCAAATCTACCCATAAATCCCCAAAGGAGTGTTATCTCTATTCTCGAACAAGTTTACGGGATTCCCAAAATCAAAACAGGCCAAAAAGGCCGAAACTGCCAGCTCATTAGAAGTCTCGTTCGAACGAGGCTGTTCGAACGAGAGTTCGTTCGAACGAACTGGGCTATCTAAAGAGATCTCGTTCGAATGAGATTATCGAATGAACATCCCTCTCGTTAGAACCTCAAACTGTCAACTCGTTAGAAGCTCGTTCGAACGACCTGGGTAGGTCTTCTAACGAGTGACCAGATTCAAGCCCACAAATCCTATCTCATTTTTCACCAATTTCTACACCTCAAATCTCAACCAAAATTCGTCCCAACAATGTTTAAAGGTCTCTAATCAATCCTAACCATGTCAAGGTTATATACTAACGTATTTTAAAGGACCCATTCATCCTAATCATCATCAATTCATCAAATTTCTACACTTTTCCCCAATATTCAAGAACATAAACCCTAGAATTTATGATCATCAATTTACTCAAATTAGATCCGTTTTTGTTACATCCAATACATATTTACATCAGGGTAATCATTTCTCTACGATTCTACATGCAATTACTCCTCAATATTCAAGTTCTAAGTCCAATTAAAATGGGTTTTTATTAAACTCTCAAGAACAATTTGATTTATGTAAATTCCTACACATGGAATAAGCATTCTTTATAATAATTGAAATTAAACCACTTGCCTTGATTCAATCTCTGATTTTGATGACGATTTGCTGCAGTTCTCTCTCTCTCCAAGCTTTCTTCTCCAAAGGTGGCTATGGTGGCTAGGGTTTGCTTTGGGAAAGTTTTGGAAACCTAATTTAATAACCCCCGTAGCTTATTGGGTCATTAAGGGTTGGTTAGTGGGTTTAGTGGGTCAATTCCCACTCAGATAAAAACTCTTAATTTTCGTCACTTTAATTCCCAAAAATACGAAATTACCAAAATACCCTTTATGTTGCCGGTATGGCCTAAAAATACCTCGGGACCCAAACTAAACCCCCGGCTAGTGTTTTCTGACTATCTCGACCCTTCTGGATGCGTTGGCGCACTCAAAACGACCATACGGTTAATAGAATTTAAATTCACTTTTACAATTAAAATAATTTTATCCTGACGCGACTGTCTCACGTGTCCCAATAAAATGTCCAAATTGCCGTATATCAATCTCACGACAAATTTCATAATTCAATATTCATATATCATCATATATACTCAATATAGTCAAATACCAACTCACATCTCGCTAGTATTTTATCCGGATTAATTCCCAATTAATTCTCATTTAATTAATTAATCCCAAAAATAAATATCGCCAAAAATACGGGGTATTACACCACCCTCTCAAAGATAGGGAAATGACCCACATACCTCGATGATAGCTCCCATTTCTTGCCTAACTTAATAACTCCTTTCATAGGAGACACCCGAACCAATACTTGGTTACACATTTTTAAATCGATGGACCCTGACACCATAGTGCCCCAGAAGATGAGCATATACTCTGCCGGCTCCACTATCTCCAAGTTAGGAAATTAAAATCCTATGTGGGTGTCAATCCCCTTGTTGCCAAAAGGCGTGTCTATCTTTTGGGTAATGACCTGCATCACCCTGACTAAGAATGTCGAACTTTAACCTTTAACTCATGGTGATGCACCCCTCCTTACGTTCCTGAACTATACGAAAGGATACATTTACTTAATTATCGCTGATGGACCATAGCCCATCTCGAGTCCTAGCAGCTTGTTATTTCCCCTCCTCTTATCTACCAAAGGTGGATAATGAACTTTTTCCTTATAGCCTCCTAGGGTGTCACGCAGACCAAACCGTTACGAGGCATCACACGTAACTCTACCTGTGGTAATTTCTACTCCAAAATGACCCAAAATCTATAATGCATAATTATCACCTCTCGTCTACCCATCGTCTTATGACCGACACGTTTAACCCAATATGCAACTCTGTCCCTATCACCTCCTGACACTCTTTACCAGAGGTGGTACTGAAGGTCTCTCCCAAATTTTCCAACAATCTTGGACGACACCTTCTTCTGTTTTACTCCTTCCCATTAAGAGTAAAGTTGGGTATACTACTCGATAGTATAACCCATTACAAGATAACAATTCGTTTTCAAGTCAATCCATTCAGAAACACGATGGAAACCTTGACCCCTCCACGATTTTACCAACCTGAGCATTAATTCCTTCACTAGAACCATAAATTAAAAATTTCCTATTTGATACCTTCCAATCAACCCTTTTCCATCCTTAAATTATCTTCCAAGAGAAAAATTTACTATGTCTTAATCATCACTAATTCCCATGCTCAAGAACTCTAATCCTTGTACAAATTTCGTCGAGTAGAATTCTACACCATGCCTAAACTCTTTTCTATTTCCCCCCAAAAATGTGGGTTTCTCCCTTTCCTAGGGATATCTCATTACATAAGTCTCCCCCACCTTACCACTCCCTATGGTTGAGGTAGTTCTCCTTGATATACATATAGTTTGACCGTTTTCTTTCTCAAATGAATATTAGTTCACTACACTTTTCTTTTATTTTCTGACTTCCCCGCAGGCATACATTTAATATGTTTATTTACACATCACTTTTAGTTAAGACGACTATGAAATCACACTAACCAGGGAACTTATACACCCTATATCTTGTTCTTAACTGCACAAAATTACCATAATTAACCAGGGTGCCCGTACACCCTATCCTCGTGCTCAACCGTACAAAAGTTACCCGACTATGCTAGCCATAACCCTTAATATACTTCCAACTCGTAGTCATATCGCATACATGAATAATAACAGGGGTACCCAACCTATGTACTAATGACAAAACATCTTCCCACTTCCAACGTTGCGCTAAGTTTCATGCGTGGGACATCTCGTAAAGCAAAATCCAAACAAGGAACCCCCCGTGATACACGACTACCTAACATTATCGGTCGTTGAGATCTGTTAGACCCTCAGTCCATAGAACGTACCCCCAAATACTTGTCTCTTAACACAAAAGCATATAAGCCTACTCTTATACTACCAAAAAAACAACATAAAATACGGTACCCTTACTATCATTAGTTCTTATGCAAATAAATCCCGAGCTATCTCTCCCCACTTGAAAAATAATTCTAACCTCCCAGAATTGCTTCAGTATACATCCCTTCTTCCAGGGAAAAATATAATAAAACAAGACATTCTTATATGTTTATCGTACCACAAAATACAACCTATATACATACACATATATATAGGCTAGTCTCCCTCTCAGGTGACACCTAGCAGGATTCATTCATAACCTGGTGTCACGAACACCAAAACTTACTATCAGTATCTGTAATAGTTCACACTCATTCCTAACCAATGCATACCCAAGAAAAATCATGCTTCGATAACACTCCTCAAAATGAGTAAATCTCATAAAATATATCCTCAATTTTCACACCTGCTCCCCTACAAATAAGACCAAAGAGAGCCCCGTTACCCCCGTGGTAACCATATACTTAATAGTAACACTACTATACACCCACTAAATTCATCCCCCGCATGAATATAGTGCTAACAAGAATATTGTGATTACTCGTGTCATGAAATTCACCCCATCTATCCGAGGATAAAACTCATACTTCCACTCGCCTATCCACTGGTGACCCAAATGGTTCCTGGACATTATATTCCCATCCGACCGAACAAAAATTTCATAATTGTTGTTCCTACTGGGCATTACACTTCTATCCCCTGCCTCACTGTGGACATAAGTAATTGTTGTGGTTCCACTTCCACACATAAGACACCTCTCTGTCTCAATCCCCTGCCTCTGGCCCAAATGGCCATGTTGGGGTTGTCCTTCTTGCATACTTGGTAGTCTTGACACTAAGTTCTACCCCCATTGTCACTTAGACTTCCCTAGCCCTATGGGACTCCTTATTGGCCTCTATGTCCCGGATTAAATCAATCGTCAATAGGTAGAAATTTACTTAATTTAAAATATCAAGATGGGTCCCTTACTAGGTATACCCTTCCATCGTGCTTCACTATCACTATTAAATATCATTTCTTTGTTAGGTTAAACTCTCTAACCTTATTACCTCATGTATCTTAGAAGCGTTAATGTAAGATGGAAAACAAAAGATATTGAAGACATCAACACTAGTCATCCTAGTCGGATTTCCCATGTTTAAGACTAGTTTTGACCTTTATGACATAACAATTGACTTGAGGTGAAAGCTAGATATTTGTAGATATTTGAGTTAGGTTTGTAACACAACAAATGGTTCATCAAATGAACATCCTAGTAGGAAGATATTGTATTTTTACGAACATAGGGTAAAGTGGTCATTTAGACTTAAATGATATTTTGTTTTATATGATGTCACATGCTATAAATTGATTGGTGGGAGGTGGAGGTTAGTTTGGCCGACTTAAACCCTTGAGATATCCCCCTTTCTTTAGCAAACTCAGTTTGGGAGAGTTTTAAGTTGAGTAAGAACTACTGTGAGGGTTAGGAAGAAGAAAGTGAGGAGAAACATTCAAAACTTCATAAAAAATTACGTAAAAGCCCCTAAGGTAATTCCAACCATGAATCTTGTTATTTTTCTTGCATTTATGATTTATATGAGATTTTACAGACTATCAAGAATGATTTCATTCCTAATCAAAGGACTTTTGAATTAATTCCCATCCTTAATGAAGAGGATAATAAGCTTATGTCTTCTCCTTGGGAAATTAAGTCCCTATATTTTGATACTCATAATTATGATGTGTAAGAAGGCAAATATCAGATCATATACGAGTCAATGCTTGAAGAAACTGATTCTGGGGTGTTTAGTCACACTAATAAGAACCAGAAGACTGTCAAATCCCCCATTGCCTATAGCAAGGCTATTTTGAAATTTTTTATCTCTCCCCGAGAATAGGGGTGGCAATTCAGGTTAGTCGTGTCATTTTTGGGTCGCGTTGATTTTTATTTTAGTATAAGTTTTGGGTACTCTTAAATATATACAAGATAATAGGGTCATGTTCGGTTTATTACCATAAATGGGTTATCGAGTAAAAGATTTCCAGCTCTACCCAAGTATGGGGAATTCATCCTTTGAAATCGCAAAAATTGTGTTCGTAAAATGGATCATATAATGATTTGGATTACTTCCAGGTTTGGAATAAATATTTTTATTATCAAAATTCTAAGCACAAACATAATTGGTTTTTTTAAATTGTGCCCAAACTCTTTAGAAGAAATCTACCCAGGATGGGTTATCAATTGGTGGGACAAATTTGGTCTAGGAAATGATATGTTTCTGAAAGAAATTACTAAGGAAAAAAATTTCCTACCTTGGACTCAATTTCAACCAAAATTGAGAGGGAAATATGATGTCCCACTAGGACTTAATACCCTACTATTTTTTACTGAAATTAACATTCCTTGGATCTCCAGATGGGATCTTCAATGTAGAGTTAATCACCTTAAGGTTCCTCTACTTGGAAGAATATTTTATTATAGATGGTGGGTTCGTATTAATAATACGAAAACCATTTCTCTAATAAAGGATAGTTTAAACCACTACATGTCCATGGTGGAAGAATCCCCCCTCTTGTTGAGAAGATGATTCTCAGAACAAATTCGATCAAGGCTTTAAAGTTTGCACTCAAGAAGCAGATCCCAAATGCTACAAAACATGAGCTACTGAAGAAGGTGATGGATTACACTCAAAGACAATTAAAATAGGCTTTTACCACCGCCTACTCTAAGGAAGATAAAAACCCTATTCCTCTGCCATCAGATGATGATGCGTCCATAGCATCCGTTAAGAACGACAATGCTTTCTTCTCTCTTGCTGGAGAATCCCAAAATCTAGAAGGAGACGAATTTATTGGGGATACATTTGATACTAACATCCCTACTAAGCCAACAATGGAGGCTTTCTTCAACTCATTGAGTTTCGCCTTTCCAACACGAAGGTTGGACAGTAGCTTTCCCAACCTTGGTCCATATGGCCTAGATGACTTGACCTAGCTGGTATACCATGCCCCAGTTGTACTCACGCCGAAGAATATAAAAAAATCTATCTCCATCTTGGCATCTCAATTATTATGGTAGGACCTACTGGCCCAACAACCGATGCCTCGTGATAAGTGGTTGGACCCACTGGCCCAGCAGCCGACGCTTCGAGACAGAACACTTTGTCGACCTCAATTATGGAGGGACCCATGGGTCATTTCCTAAGGAATTATTTATTCCTTTACTGATTGTATAATTAGAGGGATCTTCTCCCTCATTTCTCACCTCTTTCTTTATGCTCTCTCTCTCTCTCTCTCTAAATTTGTATTAAGCTCGTGGACTTCCAGACTTATTACGACGAACTCTTTTATTTGTAAGTTTGTTTTAATTTTGGTTTGTAATAAAAGTCTATAATATATATTTCAGTAATAATTTCCGCTTATATTGATCGAATCTTTTATGGTATCAGAGCCATGATTGACTAAATCTATGTGTTAATGTTTAGATTAGAAATAATAATGGTCTGAAATTTATGTCGAAATAGTAAAAAACTATTCATCTGAATAGTAAGTTAATATTCACTAGTGTGAATAGTAATTTACTATTCATAATAAAAATCTAATTTAAATGACTATAATAAGGAGAAATTGAAATCTGGTTTTGATATGGACTGGTATTTGTCACGTTATGGGTTCCCGTGTTGCCATGTGAGGCATTGAGGCATTTTTCCTAAGTAAATCATTGACCACTGGATGTTAGATGTGATTTATAATTCAGTTTATTATATTCTTTTAAATCTAGAGTTTTGTTTTGCAAAAAATTTTCCTATTTTAGACCATATGATTATTACTATTCTAAATATTAACATTTGTATTATGGAACTAAACACCATAGATACACAAACTGGATATGAGTTCATGAAGAACTCCTCTTTAATTGAATTTGATGTTCAAAAGGATTTGAACAGGTGGAGTATTCCTAAACTCCAACCTAAAACCATTTATAACACTAAGTAGTATAATTTTTGAAGCAGTACGCTATAAAGACTATGGAACAAACCATCAGTCTGAATGAGCAAGAAAAGTATATCGAGCTCTTTAAATGGGATGATCCTAAAGATCGTATAAAAGATAAAAATTATCATTTTCTTCATGTTGGGTTAATTCAAATTTCTTTTAAACCTTTAACCCTTTCAGGCATGAACCCCTGTGTGCAAGATACTCCACGAGATGGTAGTTGTAGTAATTTTAGACAATCTTTGATGGGAGCCATTGGAACTAGTCTTTGTAAAGACCCGTGGCTTACTCTCTTATTTGGCATCCTTAAATTTTGTGATCGATCCATTTAAAGATATCCTCATTCATATCTTCCCATAATATTAAAATTGAAAATAATAAAACTGAAGATGAAATAAAATAAAATAATTCTAGTCGATTTTTCAATTGTAAGATAATGAAGCAATGATTTGACAATAATGACATATATGATATAAAATAACAATTAAATTCCACATTAAACGCGAACATTAAGGAAAATAATAACCATTATTAACAAATTAAGGAAATAGTAGGAGTGATGTGGAAAACCTAGCGATACACATTACCAATTAAAATGGACCAAACAATATATCAATAAATTATTTAGTTCATTCGATAAACTATTTAAAATCACTTGGTCTCAGTATCTTACTGAGCTAGGATTATTCTTATAAATTAATAATTAGGCCCTACTATTTATGATTGGGTTAATTGGAAAAACATAGCAACTATATGAATTAGCCCTCACTTTGTTTACATTTAGGCAACTAAACCAGAGGTTCATTTGCTAGGTTCCAATTCAGAACCCGTCAAAGGACAAAACACCAAGAATCATATTGAAAATACATAGGCTCTGTTTGGTTGTGCAAATTATTTGATTAAGTAAATTGGTTCACTATGGATTAGTGAATTGTAAAGGAATGGATTATAAATGAGTTTAAATTCAATTTTACACAATGTTTCATAATCTGAAATTGATGTTAAGGTTCTATGAGAAGAAAAAAGATAAAAGAAAATTAAGAGAGAGAGAGAGAAGAGGAGGAAGCTGGGACAAGGGAAGGAAAGAGAGAGGATTTTTCACTTTATGTGTCACCTATTTTAAATCGAGGAATTTCACATTTTTATGAAACGATCCAATGTCAAATTTTAGACATGAGCTAAAATGGAACAATTAATGAATCATTTCATTAATGAAACCAAACACAATTAATGAATCATATTACAAATGGAACAATTTATAAATGGATTAATTTACAATTTTAGGACAACCGAATAGGACCATAATGTTTGGTTTTTGACTAACAAAAATGAGTCAATTGGTTTTTTTTCGATTGAAAAAAATTTAAAGGGTTTCTTATGAATGTTACTTATTTTAGGTGAATTTTGGGGACTTTACCACTATAATATATGTATGCTACCAAAACATCATTATTTTAATATGACAAAATCCTACAATATGTTCTCTATTATCCAACACATAATATTGGATTCTTGTAAGAATAAAAAAACTTCACCTAATACCTCAAAACAATCAACAAACCAAATTTAAACATTACGAAAAAAATGAAAGCTAAATATACCTATCTCGATCTTTAAACTGAAAGGGTCAATTATTCTGATTGCTAGATTCGAACTAACCATAACTTTTAATTAAAAAAAAACTAATGGAGTCTCATATACAACTACTAGAAAGAGCAAACACATAAGTAAAAGAAACATACTAGTATAGGTTAAATAAGTACATCTAGAGAAGTATAGGGGTAACAAACAATTTGGGACTCACAATAGTGTGAGTGTGAGTGAAGATATATATATATATATATATATATATGGAGAGAGAGAGAGAGAGAGTCTGAGGAGGAGAATAACATGTAAGAGAAGAAATTGTTGAAGATAAGAAAAAAAATGAAAAAATGAAGTAAAAAGAACTTTGTTTGCATTTTTTCCTTTATTTTTGGATGATAGCAAGATGAAGTGGGAAGAAAACTCCAAAGATGGAACCCAATCATTTTAGCCACCACAACAAGGGACTTATTTGTGGCAGTTATTAATAATCACTCATATTAGTATCACTTTATAATACGGTAATTAAATGGTAGTATTATCTTTTTGGACAACTAATTTTACCTATCCCAAAAGGTACATTTTAGGGACTCAAATTTTAGACATCTCAAAACCTTTGGTCTCCATAATTACTTTCATTTTATAGTGATTATAAACTATTTTAAACCCACAATTCTCATAAATATTTTAAAATTATGATATGAATAACTCATAGCTCCAGTTAGGCTCCCCCCCCCCCCCCCCCCCCTACGCAGGGATAGTTTTAATGTTCTTGAAATGTTCAATGAGGTTCATCAAACTCTTAATCTTCCAAAGAGGCCACCTTGTAATGTTGAGTTCCTTCCACCTTGAAATTATTCCCTTACAAACATTTTCGCTCACTCTACTCAACAAAATCGAACTCCACCATGTAAAATCAGTAATGGTAACACCTTCTATATTTGTAAAAAGTCAGGGATTCGCTCGTGGGAGACTGCGTGGCTTCATTGGTCCAAAGGTTGTCCAGACAAAACACCAAAGACCGTTCAAAACATGATTCTAATGTTCCCATGCCATGACTGTTCAGATTTTCTTACTAAACATGCCTTTTGAGGGTGAAAACAAAAAGAACCTCCCAAACGGCCCCGTGATAGGTGTAAAAAACCTCTCACGGGATCAATTTGACTCACAGGAACCGACTGCATAGTCAAGGAACCCCTGGTTCCAAAAAATGATGATAATTTGAGAAAATCCACACTTATGCTTGAAAACGTGCCATTATAGGGTGAAACCCGTTAGCGCCCCCCAACTAGCCCCTTTAGGGGAGCGATCACCGTGCACGGGACCAATGTAACTCGTTGGAATTGATCGCGTGGTCACGGGACCCACGATTTCAGAATATGATGATAATTTAAGAAAATCCACACTTAGGCTTGAAAATGTTCCGTTAGAGGGGAAACCCCTTAACGTCGACCCTACAACCCCTAAATAAGTTTGAACACCTTGCACGGGACCAACGTAACTCTCAAGAACTGACCGCATGGTCAAGGGACCCCCGATTTAAGAATATGATGATAATTTGAAAATATCTAGAATTAGGTTTAAAAACATGCCGTTAGAAGGAGAAAACCCAAAGCATTATCTCGTAATCCTTCTAACAACAAGCCAACAACCAATAATTATCCAACATCCAAACCAAACAAAACCAATATGTATTCCGTACTACTTCAAACATACTATCCAACAACAAACTAATAACAAAGAATTATCCAACAACCAAACCAAATAAAACCAATAATTATCCCGTACTCCTTCTAACATACTATCCAACAACAATCCAACAACCAATAATTATCCAACATCCAAACCAAATAAAAACCAATAATTATCCCGTACTCCTTCTAACATACTATCCAACAACAAGTCAATAACTAATAACTATCCAACGGCCAAACAGAACGAAACCAATAATTATCCCATACATCTAAAATATTTAAAAGATAATGCATATCAATTATATAAGCACTTCGGTTAAAGTAATGAGTACCTAATTCCTTCGATCCAATAAGGTCGTTAAATAAAGTCTTCAGAATGTGTGATTGGACAAATTGATCATGGATCCCCCAACATATTCCTTTACATGTACATTTTTTGACTAGTTTCTTTAATACAATCTTCATAAAATCAAGCTAATTTAACTTCATTTTATGAACATTGCATGAATGAAACTGATCAGCAGATGTACATGTATAGGAATATATGGAAATAGAGATGGGTCAATTTGATCCATTCATAAACTCAAATGACTCTATCCTCAAACCGAGTGTCTTGCGAAAGTAACTAAATATCCGACTGAGCATAATATATTATCGAAAGTTAACTTACACAAATCATATTAAACATTCGTAAAAGTAACTAAACATTTATACATCAAAGTAAAGCTATAATACAATGTCAATATCAAAATAGGATACAAATAAGATTTACAGGGTTAACATAATATTTTGATACTCAATCTTCCTCTAAATAAACTAAAAGATCCTTCAAATTAGGGTTGTCATCAAGAGCTGATTTGAACTCTTTTGGAGCCTTCAATGCATCCACTTCAGTAGTCATACCCTTTGGTGCATGCACAATAATAGACCAATTGACATCATTTATGCACTTGGAGTATAATACATTCTTCACATTTTGAAAGGAACAAATAAAACGCTCGTCGACTATGCAATTTTTACTCTTCAGTTTTGATAAATCTACCATAATAAGTTTGGAGTCAGGATCAACTTTACAAGAATTCATAGTATCCTTCACCTTTACCCAATAATAATATAATACAGTCTCTGTGAAATCTAAGTAATCAAGTTCTAGGATTTGTTGGATGATGCCATAATTGGTTAGCATTGTATTATTTTGATTTTTATCGTTGTCTCTAGCGATATAGGTGGTCAAGGCAAAAATTGATATTCCACTATTTTGCGTTAAAAGTTTTTCCTTATATGGATATGAAATGAAATTAAAACCGTTGGTGCATAATTTCTTAAACTCTTTCGCACGAAAATTAGGGCCTTTTGCTAGGTGTGCAAGCCTGGAAGGGACATCACCTCTTTTTAGAAGATGCATTTATTAATAAATTTGTATTAAGGCATGTTTTTATCACACCCGAATAAATAACCGCACACATAAGATGTGAAGTTTACATCTTTTGATACGCATGCCCTAAAATCAGTTGTCATGGCATTTCTCCTTTTATTTTGAGAAATTTCATTCTCGTACTTCGTACAGGTAAATGATAAAGTTTAGATCGTAAAATATAAATAGATATAATCAAATAATAATAATTAAATAGATACTCACTCTCTCCATTCTTCAACTTCATCTTGTGATTCAAAGACAAAATGAGCTTTTTTCTCGTATTGTATATTTATGAGTTTCACCTCTCTAGGGTTCCCAGATGGTACTTCATCCTCAAACTTGTGAGATTCCTCAATCACTCCTCCTCTATGAGGATTTAACCTCCTGACCTCTTGTTCTGGCATATATTCACTAGCGTATAACGATGATTCCACAGTTACGTATTCGTTAATAATTGACCTTCTAATATACCGTGTATTCTTTACGTAATCTTTGAAAGTTAAACACATAAATGCACAAGAAAGTGGATGCTAATATCGAAGAATGGCGCAGAAAAATATTTCTATAATACACAAACTGCCTCAGGTAAAGTTGATTTTACAACTCTAATGTGCCTTCTGTTTACCACATTTACAAAAACTAGAGTAAAACATAAATAATTTTCATAATCTCAATGAGGATCTTTGTGTTCAGAGAGGCAATGTCGAAATAATAGAGATATTAATTGGATGATTAGATGTCAGTCATGAGACTAGCACTATTTTAAGTCATTTGCTTGGTAGTTAACGACCCTACATAAATTAACAGAATAACTAGTTGGATTCTAAAAGTTGAACAACGTGTCTAAGAGAATATTCTTCACAGTAGTAGCCAGATTGAAAGCAATTGGAGGGGTAGAAATTCTTCCTGTTGTATGATAATTTTTAACTAGAGTGTCTTCTTTAGCTTCATATCTTGTAGATCTCAGCGGGCCCGCTCTCCATAATTAAAATGAGATCCACCCATACATGTTCCTATCAAATGTTCTGCCACATTCTTCTCTATGTGCATCACATCAATTACATGCCTTATACGCTGATCTTTCCAATATGGAAAACAAAAAAATATTCCTCGCCTGGACCATGGTTTTGCTTTAGTAGGGTTGTTAGGATCCCAACTTGCTTTACACTTTAGGTTTACAAACTTGGGGTGTTTGCCTATGTACTTATTCCCCTCAGTCACAACTTCCTCCTTCTCCTCGATCTACTGACTAGAAAGCCAAGAAGGTTGCATCTTGCGCTCATGGCGAATAGGATAAAAGCTAGACTTGTCATTCCTGAAAGGGTGACTGGTCGGTAGAAATCTATGATGACCCGTGTAACTCATCTTAGTACTATGTTGTAGCCAAATGACTTTAGTTTCCTCCCCACATATGCGACATCCATAATAACCATGACCGTTACAATCGGATAAGGTCCCATATGTAGGAACAATGTGGATCGCCCACATCACCATTGAATTAATTGTGAACTCTCCACCGCTGTGAGAGTTGAACGCCATCATGACTTTATCCCACAATGCTTTAAGATCTTTGATTAATGGGGCCAAAAATATATCAATATCATCACCCGAAGCCTTCGGCCTGGGTATCAATGAAGATAATAATGTGAACTCCTTTCTCATGCACAGTGTCGGAGGGAGACTTAAAGGCTCCATTAGAACTGGCCAATAACTTTGACTATCGAAAGGGTTAAACCCATTAGTTGAGATTGTAAGATGAACATTGCATGGTTCTTTTAAAAATTCATGGGGTCGTGCATTTAAAATTTTGCCAAACGAGTGAATAAACCGGATGACGCATCATATTCCCACATGTCATGCCCTTCGCTATCCACGCTACACTGAAAAATCATTTTAACCGTGGCCTAAGTACAAAATACTTCAAAACCTTCTATGGGACTTGCGATCTCTTTTGATATTTTGCATTTTTGTCATTTACCTTATCACAAAAGACATATCTAGGCTTACCGCTTACTTGACATTCATCCTTCTCTTTATGTTCGTTGCGATACAATGTGCAATCATACTTGCATGCATGAATAGATTTGCATTTCAATCCCAAACCCTTCAAGCTCTTCTTCGTGGTAGGATAATTGTCTGGTAACAAGTTATCTTTTGGGAGAATTTCTTTAACCCACTTAAGAATTTAGGTTATGCTATTCCCAAACAAGAGAAATTGACTCTTCAAGTTATGCAAACTAATCATTGCATATAATACCGAATGATCTTCATTAAAATCTTTATATAATGATCTAGCCGCATCGACTTTCAACCGTATATATTCTCGAACTCGTGGTAGTTCAGTATTAAATTGTTCATTATGCACATTATATGTCTCCATAGGTTGGTGGTTTTGGTCTTGGTGGACTCCCTAAGCATCGTTAATTAGGTCGGTCAATGGACGATGTGTTGGCGAATCATTTACCACTTCCACTCGTTGGTGTTTTGTTATGTGGTCGGTTACCGATAATTCTTCAGGAACATAAGGTGCCTGTTTTTCACCATGGTATGTCCAGTTGTTATAATCTTGACAAATTCCCCACATTATTAAATGTAACTCAACATCTTCTAAAGATTTATATTTTTCGTTGATACAATGAGTGCACGAACATGAAATCTTCTAACTTTTAAGTTTCTTAAAAGTATATCTAGTCAATTCTTGAAAACCTTTAACATAAGTATTAGCTATTCGGTTAGTCCCCCCATCCACTCTTTGTATTGTGGAAAATCCATTTAATAATCTTCAAATTACACTCATGTGCTAACATGATAAAATAAATATCATTTTGAATAAATATCATGTTGCATAGTAAAGCACTAATATAGTATCAAACTAAAACACTAATATAGTCAACAACGCACCAATCAATCAAACTATGCAATAACTTAAATACAAGAACACGCAAACCAATGATACTACAAAACCACTTAAACTAAAATTAAACAAATTTGTCTACTCATATTATTACAACATAAGAAATATATTACTACATCTTCATCAAGCGATAACTAGCCAATTGGTAACAGAGTCTATGTTTCCCACACACTATATGCGTCATCCCCACCTATGTAATAATAGGAAAATAAGTACACTCGATATTTGTTGAAATATCAAAGGGTAAATTTTTTTGAAATATGGACAAATTTGTGTATGTGTAACATACAATGTCTATTAGAGTTAGATGGAAGAACGATGCTAATTTATTTTCTAAATAGTTTTCTCTAGAAAATGATACTAAATGGAAGAAAAAAATGTTCATGTTGTTTTCTTCCTTTAAGTGATATTTTTGTAATACATGCATATATATATGTATATATACACACACACTAGCGTATGACCGTGCCTGAAGGCACAATAACAATTTTCCAAAGTACGTAATCATGAAATGGCGATAATTTTTCAAAGTACATAATAGCGAAACGCAAAAAATTTTGAAGTGGGTAATTACAAAACCACAAAAATTTCGTTCCTCGTCAAAACAAAGTGTAATTTTAAAAAATTGGACAATAATATCCTTTATTTATAGGACTATCCTACAAAACGATCGTGTTCGCAATTGGTAATAAAATCTCATGTCGTGTTTATTTTGGTTTAAAAAAACATTGGGTCGTGTTTGAGATAGGTAAACAATAACATTTCAAAAAATTAAGTAATTGCAAAAAAAAAAGAAGTATGTAATTGCAAAAAAAAAATTGTATAAACAACATTGATTTAACTAAACGCAAGAACACATATCAACTACAATAGACCACGCACTTAAACTAACAAAGATAAAACAACCACCATTGTATATTTGGTTGGAACTATAATCAATAAACAACCCAAATCCATGAAAAAAATATTCATTTACATTAAAATTACAAAAAAAGGTAGTCAAAGTAAATGTACGATAATTAAGTCAAATTATTTGACAACAAAAAATTGTAAACAATTTAAAAAATTTGGGCAGAGTTTCCTTTATTTATAGGACTATCCACC
Source organism: Sambucus nigra (assembly GCA_949130495.1). Classification (NCBI taxonomy): domain Eukaryota; kingdom Viridiplantae; phylum Streptophyta; class Magnoliopsida; order Dipsacales; family Adoxaceae; genus Sambucus; species Sambucus nigra. The sequence goes on along the minus strand of OX422217.1, from coordinate 301,508,220 downwards.
GTGTTTGAAAAAATAAAAAATACTCAACAGAAATAATACTACAGTACTAATAGTCCATATTGGACCTCGTTTGAACCACTTAATCGATTTAACAACAATACTGCAGAAGTCTCAATCATTCTAAACATTTCACTGTCAACGTAATTCTTTTCTAGCAGTGGATCTGCTAACCTTCAAATTCCTCAGTTTCAAGCGCATTGCTAAGCAAAGTGGTTATCCGCCCTACAGTACAAAGCTTTGTCATGAATATAGTGTACACCTGCTCAACCCCCATATGGATTGTGCTTAAAAAGAAAGGAAAAGAAATATGACTTCAAGCATAAAATGTTATCCGTTTAGTATTATATTCTTGAGATTAAAATTTGAAATTTATTCAAGAAAGTATTGAGAGATAGACCTAACATACCAACCTCGAGAAGAGTTTGACCAAACGATTGGCCCTTAAAAAATTACACCAAAAGATTGGCCGAAATAAGATTTAACATTAGTTTTCTATGAAGAGAACCTACATAGAAGCACAATCTAAAATTATCCACGACGATGTAGAGATTTTTTACATAACTTGTTTACATAGAAGCAAGTATTGTTCAACAAAGTATCCGTGACGTTATAGAGAAATACACACATGCAGATTTTTTACATAATGAGCTACTGCAAGGATGAGAGTGTGCGTGTGTGCCTAAATCAGATTCGACATAAAGCACTTAAATATCAAAACTTAAAAACTCATATCAACATAATTTTAATCAAATAAATAGATAACGAATTGATCAGATTGTAACTATTAACTACGTATATGCAACAACATATATGTATATGATCAGATTGTGACTATTAACTACGTATATGCAACATCATATACGTATATGCCTCCCACCCAACTGCTTCTGCCTCCCTCTTAAGGTCCAATATGCTGCTGCATATATGTATATGCAACACCATAATCATTTAGTGGATGAACATATAATTAATGCATAAAAGAAAGAAACTAAATGCTCTTTCAAATAAAAATTTGTTTATCCACTGCATAAAGTTGATTTGAAACTCAAAACTTATTGAAAATGAATATTCGGTATCTGTCTATATTTTGGAAATAGTAATTTCAACTATCCCTCACACCTATTTTTAATACTGCGGCTATATGATTGTGCATTAACCATTCAATGTTTAAGAAATTGAGATCGAGTGCTTCAATTATGAACGCTCTGTTCTCCAGGAGCCAAAACTAAATATTTTTGCAAGATTTTGACACCACATCAACTGTTAATAATGATGATACAGTGAGTACTGCTATTGCCCCTTTATCTTACCTTATAAAGCACCCTTTGTCTAGCTATTGGTCGAATTTGAAGTTGCCAAAACTTGAAGGAATACTCTCAATTAAGTGATTCTTCTGTAATTGCATTTTAGTCAAGTTAATTTATTCGTCTCTAATTGCATTTCAGTCAAGTTAGCAAGGTTCTCAACCTAACTAGGAATATCTACATATAATTTATTTCTTCCCAATCTTAGTGACAAAACATTTGTTGATAAGTTAGTTAAAGCATTAGGCAACACCCCTCCAAACTGGTTATCACTTAAGTCCAACATTCTCAAGTTTCTACATCACCCAATAAAAAATACGGATGCTGTAGAGCTGCTGCAAGTACAACATGATCATCATATCGCATAAGGTTTATATCATGACATGGAAAACAAATACATTGTTTACAACATGCTCATCATATATCAACACGCAAGTGCCTGCCTTGATCTAACATCCAAGAAAACATAACCAATATCCACACAGGTGCTCTGCAATACAAATATTAATAAAAATTAAACTAAAATCTCAAAAGAAAATATTTAAAACCAAGCCCAAGATGTTTACAAATATGTGCAACTATTGTTGGTGTGTGAGCGAGTACTATAGAGACTCAGTTTCACCTACTTGTTCAAGGGTGATGAGCCAAGTGAGCAGCAAGCACTGGTTATTGTAGCTGCATATAAAAACATTGATCGCGAAGAGTGAACTGAGAGTTAATATGGCATCAAGCCTTGGAAAATTTCATAACAATATAGTTATAGTTAGGTAGAATGGAACTTCCATGACACCAACAAAGTAAGAATTGATCTTTACATATATAAGAATTGAAATGGCATTTACAACTACAGTTATGCAATAATGCATTTACAACTACAAACTACAGTTATGCATTACAACTACAGTTATGCATTTACAACTACAGTCCAGAAATGCAGTAAACAAAGCTCGTGTGAAAATACAGAAAGAACGTTAGTGTAATTTGCAAATTCTGACATCAAACCAACTTAGTAAGTGTGTACATCTTGTATTTTTAGGTCTAAACTCATAGTAATCACCAACAGATAATGAAATAAGTTTTTAAGAGCGGTGAACGATATTTGAACTCAGTAAATCTGGTTCGCGATTTAAATCCATGCATGACTCCATCTGTTCATGGTTAGAATAATTCAAGAAATGGAACCTGAAACAGGATAATGAAAGGAGGCTTCTATTAGATCTATAAGAAGATAATGAAGAACAATCAAAATCAAAATCTGTGACTTTTTTTAGTGTATTTAATCTTAAGATGAGAGAACATGCTTCTCTGGTGACTTTAATCTTAAAAGGAGGCCGTTATTAGATCTATTAGAGCTATCAAAATATCTTTAATAATCCAAATGACATAAATACACATGTCCAATGCGGGTATGAAATAATGAAAACATAACTAACAGTGGATAATAAAGATAAATGATATATTAAAAGAGGAGTTTGAAACTACAAATGCTAAAGAAATAAAACCAAATCTTCTTATTTAATCTGACTGGATCAACATGAAATATATTAAGAACTATGACTTTCAAACAAATGACCAAAATAGTCGTTTTATATGGACAAATTTGTTTCGAACAAAATGAGGTTCAACTAATGAATTTCTATTTTGGACATTCTGTATAATTACGATTGAATACTCTCAGCAAAATTATACAACAGATCTGTTTAGTTATAAAAAATAAATGAAGTGAGATAATAAGCACATAATTTACATGGATGTGAAAAATAAAGCGTGATAATAAAAAAAAAGATCACCCATGACACATGTCAAGCAGACGTCAGACGCACGCACAGATGTTACTGCGCGTGCACTCACACGTATTGGAGGGGCGATGTTATTACCTTGAGGATGTTGAGGGAGATTGATTATGGTCCTCTAGATGAGAATGATGCAATTAAAGGGGAATATGTGCTGACAACGTTTGTTTTATGTATAATAGCCTTGGCGCTTCTAGAGATTATTTATCTCAAATAGTGGAGGTGAAGTATTAAATACATGATGATGGGAGTTATAAATATAAATATAGAATGACTTGAATCATCTTAGTGAATAAGTGTGATAGATATTAATACCTACCTTCCAATGCATTGAGAAGTGTAGACTTGCCATAGCCAGAAGGACCAAATATAGCCACCAGCTCCCCGGATCAGGCGTAACCAGTGAGGCCTTGAAGGATTGATCTACTACTGCTTTTTTCGTCCGAAAAATTTACCCACAAATCCTCCCATGTAAAGAAAATGCCATCATTGTCTGGTCCAGGTTGAAATGTAACACCAATATTTACTTTTTTGTGGGTTGGTATTGAATGAGTTTCCACCTCTAGTGAGTTTTTAATTTCGGACTTACTCTAAAACGACGTACCATATTCACTAATATTTTTAACCATCTCAATTTGGGAAATACCTACATAGAAAAAACACATCAAAGTCAGTTTGCAACAAACATGGCTTCAAATATCACCGTCCATATTTTCTAAAATAATGAAATTGATAGATAATAGCAATGAATTACGGGAATAATTTTGTGCATTATCTGTTAAAATCAGTAATACATGGGTGATTTAAATCAGTTGCAAATTTTTTAAACAAATCGTATGTAACTCATTTTATAGTAGGAACCACCATCAAAAGATTTAAATCTAGCAAAAAAAAAGATGACCAAAATGATGGTCTAAAATAATATTGCCGGCATGCTTAAGAAGTGATTCTCTATAAAGAGTATTCAATCTTCTCAAACCCCAACCAATCTGAGAGATATCTCTAAAAATGTGTCAAAGTTGCAATCCAAATAGTTTAGTCTTGACCCAAACTTATATACTAAAATTGACCCAAACTCCAAAATTGATCCAAAGTTGTATACTAAAAATCCTAGTATTTCAACAGCCAACTCAGCCTACAGATAGTTTAGTCTTGCATCAAAAAATGCATAATTTATAACTTCTCTTTTTTGGCGAATTCGGAATTCCTTTCTTTTCTATTTCAACAAAGAAAAACGAATTCAACAAAATTTTGAATTTAGCATCTTAGGACTACAATTACTAAAAATGAGCAATACGACAATGAATTCAGCTCCATATTTCAGGTCAAACTAACTATATGAATACAAATGAATTCAACACAATAATGAAACTCAACATTTCAGTGCTGAAAAGAAAACACATCAGATGTATAAAAATTAAATCATAGAATATACAGCAAAACAAAAGCTACTTCAAAAATGAATATAACTCCTTTAATTCGTATATAATCTAAACCAAAAAACTAAAAACGCAAAATGAGAATAGCATAAAATAAATGTCCAGGAAATAATAGCCGCTGATTCACAATCGCATAAAATATACAACTAACTAACCCCACATCGACAGAAGTAGAATAGGGGCTCGAACGAAGGAGTATTTCGCTACTCTGTACCAAAGTGTCACCACCCCATGTGAGAACATCCTGAAAACAATACCAAATGATTTGGTCAATCCAAAGTCAGTAAGCTTTAGTGCATTGGTACGACTATCTATCGGTAGGTTCTTCTGAGGCTTCAGATCTAGATGAAGAATGTCCTGTTACGTCGGCTTGCGACTCTCCACTTTAATCTAGTAAAAATAGTTGCTAAACAGTGATAATATTTACTCATATAAAAAAAGTTGAACTCAAACCCCCAAGTTTCAGAAACTCATAAATTAAGAAATAGTGAAGAGAGCGTGAGATATAAAAATTAGCATTTTAAAATCCATGTTTTTAATGTATCTTGAAATAAAAACACAAATGATTAACAAAAGAGACAAAGGGAATGTAGAAAAAGATCTACATTTTAAACATTAGTAGACCTAGTTCAAACAACATGTATTATAAAAGGATGCCACAACGATTATTTATAGCTAAAACATTGTTCACTTCGAATGCAATCAGATGCCACTATTAGTATATTTATAAAGGAAAACATAATCAATTCCATTGTCTTGCATCCTCCCACACATTACTTCTGGAAACACCAGTAACTGAATTTGTGCCTATATATAACAAAGCTCACATATTCATGTTCTACAACTCCATCTAAAAACAATGTAGAAATAACATACCATGATAGAGCAGGGGCAAACTTTTAAGCAAGAATAACAACTTTTATTGCACATTCTTCACGCATTGCAAAGTCTGCAGTGTCAAGATACAAAAAATAGATGAGTGTTAGTGGCATCCTTTCTTATTTTGGCGAGAAACCTTCTCAGTCCACCACTAAAGTGTCCCACTAAATATTAAGTAACACGATAAACTGGAATCGAACTGAGATACTATACTACATCCAAAGATCTATACCTGTAATAATTCTTTAACTATATCCTTCGCATTCATAACATTACACATACCATAAAGCAGATCTAGAGGACGTCTTCGAATACTGTAGGGGAAAACACAATAACTATAGTAAGAGAAAAAAAATTCTTAAACTTTAAATTAAAAACTTTAAGTACAAAGTTTACAGGTCGTAAATAGGGTAAAATGTAAAAACTTCCATGTACTATATATGTGTTGCAAGAAACACCACCGAACTATGCATTTTGTTGCAAATATCACTCAATGTATCACTTCGCTACAACATCCCCAGAAAGGGGTCTATAATAAAATGCATAATTCAGGGGTTCTTTTGCATTAAAACTTATCCCGGCTTGTTTTATAACCTTTACCTCTATGTATATTTAATACACATATTCTACTATTCAAATATGAGCAAAATTATTACCATCACGTATACAAAGGAATAACTATCTCATGAATATAATTATGAAATTAATACTATTCTATTGATGTGTGACAGAATGAGTTAGCTCTAACATCCGGACTTGTCTTATGTATGTTACACTTGTAAACTAATGCAACTAACAACATCCGCTCTGTGACAAATTTCCAAAGTAAAACATTATGATTTGTAACTAAAGAGAAGCATATGACTATAAGTTTTCAAAGCCATATGTGGCAGCAATGTAGAGGTCGTGGACCCATTAAACATCAAACATATAGTCCACTACCTCACGGATAGACTTTTTAAAACTTGTGGGGGTAGAACTGTTAAACCCAATTCACTAACTTGAATCTAAAACAATAATCATCTAGATAATGTGAATACCTTGTGTAAACTACTAATGAAATTACTATCAAAATCACACTTAAACAGGACAAAGTTAAGCACACATTTGTTATTGGTTAATAATTGTTTTAAAAAACAACTGAAGTTCAGAAAATTCGTTATTCTAACATTTCAAAGAAGAAGAGAACAAAACTTATTTGCCTCTCTTGTAGACTACAACGTGATCGAGTAGGCAACTCTAGGTCCAGGATGAACGAAATAATATATCAAAATGAAACTTAGTTAGTCTAATTAAAATGAAGAAAATTAAAAAATTAAAAACTTCATTTTTTATACCTTTATTTCATGCTTTGAGCCCTAATATCTAGAATCTGCAAAACAAACAAAAAATAAGTTGAAAGAGGAAGAGAAATAAAAAAAATTGGTCAAACAAATCAAGAGTCGTAATGAAACTCAAGGGTAACAAAAGAAATTTATACATTTGTTTCAAGATTCATGCCCTAATATCTATAATATGCAAAATAATACATGTGTAATGAATTACCAAGTCATGTGTAGGGAAACAAAAGAGAGGGGAAACAAAATGAAGATTAAGGTTAGATCTAAAATAAAATTAGGGTTAGTTCTACAAAACATAAAAACAAAACAGATCTAAAAGAAAAATCATACAACAAAATCGAACTACATGGGTGGAAGTGTGAGTCGTGAGTCACCAGATGGACGCATGAAGAATGGGAGCAAAAGAGAGAGGGAGATTGCTAGGGTTTCAGATCTCAGGGAGAGGTAAGAGAGAGCTAAGATGCGGCAATGGCAGAGGGCGTAGTGGAGAGAGAGAGAGGTATTTTTGAGTTAGAGACGGATTGTAGGGTTTGGTGGGATAAAGATAAATTGGAAATCAATCCCAACCCTTCAATTTTAACAAGTTGCTTCAATCTCAACCACATAGTATGTCCCCAACTTATGAACAGTAAAAACACCATTGTAACTTAATATATATATATATATATATATATATATATATATATATATATATATATATATATATATATATATATATGTGTGTGTGTGTGTGTGTGTGTGTGTTTGTGTGTGTGTGTGTGTGTGCATGTGTGTGTGTATGCATGTGTGTGTGTGATGATAGTTGTTGTGCTATTAGATTGGGAATGGTAGGAGTCAGTTGGTGGTGTAAGTTTTGAGGTGGTAGTTGTTTAAATATATAATTAATGGTGTGTGTTATCCTCAAAAATATGTTTCAAGGTTTTGTTTAGCAAGTTGATATTTGATAGGAGATAATAAATTAATTAACACTAAAAAATAGATAAATGAAGGAAAAAATGAGAATAAGAACAAAGTTACATGGTTCGTCCCTAAAGAATGAGATTTCATTTCTAGATTATCTGCTAGTACTAAGTTTCAATTGATCGGAGGTCCCAGAGTAACACAATCACTCAATCTCTCTATTTAGATAGTTAGAATGTCAATATCTCTAAGTTTATCAATGATATGTTTCTACGTGATTCTTATGGGGGATCTCATATTTTATATTAAAATGTTATGAAGGAATGTGCATTACACTAGTATGAGCTAGGTTGGATAATCTTCTGAATGGATCACCACATTATATATAATAGTTTTATGTTTTACCCATTATGGAATGTTCTTGCACATGTTTCTTGCTTGTGATGCCATGTCCATGGAATTGTCCATTCTTTAACAATGTTACTAATGTTATAGTCCGCCAGTTATCCTTGATGGCATCAACCCAGTCCGTCCAAGTGGATAGGAGGCCGACCTATTTGTTGAGCCAATGTCCTTCCTTGGTATTTGTTTAGAAGAGGTGGGGATCTTTCACTTTCTATTGAATGACTTCTCTTCAAGTCATGAGATACTCAATAAATATGGAATAATTAAAGCCCCCCAAAATTTGCACATAACTATGAATAAGTTGGTGAAGTGTTTACAAATGGTTCTAGTTTTTTATCTCTTGGTTTATAGGTCCTTATTTATTCTACTTAGTCATCCTAGCATAATGACTTGAAATTTTGTCACTTAAAAGTATCCAACAGACATAACAAATTTCACGTGTTGGCAAATCAATGGGAGGTGCATTTGATACACGTATTTTGGCCCTTATAAAAGTGGGACGAAATAATATTTTTCCTTTTCAAATTATTTGTTCAAGCTTCTTGGAGAGAGAAATAGACTAACCGTGAACCTTTGAGGATTTTTGTAACTCCTTTTTATGTTCATTTCTAATAATCATTATTCCATGTGCAATCTTTCTCTAATCATTTACTGTTCTTTCATTCGAGATGTTCATTTATTTAAGGGAATTCTCCCTCTGGTTTTCCACTTTTGGAATTTAATTAGGGTTTGTATAGGTGTACGTGTAACCTGCATGAGTGAATCTTTGAGAATTTAGAAGCACATTACTAACTTGAATAAAAAATTCCTAGGTGCCTTTACTGAGAGTTTTCCCACCCAACTCTAAGTCCTTAAACCCGAGGACCATCAAGTGAACCTTAACTTCATCCCCAAATTTGTTTTTTACACTTTATCAACTACCAAGTGTTGAGTATAGGACATCGAAATTTCATATTTTGGAGAGATTTTGTTGAATAAATAATAGGGTTAGGGGGAATTACGTTGAATATAGTGATACAACTTCATCTTATCATCTGAACCCTAAGGTTAGGGCTTTGATGTGTAACCCTTCACCTTTAACCTCCCATGTTGAGTTTCTTTTTACATTCGAGGGGGTGATACTAGTAGAGGTACCCAACACATCTTCCATTCAACAACCTCTTATACCACATGGTACATAAGAGATGTACGAGCTGAAGACATGGCAGAGCTTATATTATTGTATCCATACGAGACGATGTGACCATTAGAATCTCCAACCTAGGATAAATCTTATGACAAGAGGTATCTGAGTGGGATTTTCTTTCCCATTTTGGCCCTTCAAGTGGGATTTAATTTTACCCGCCATCTATTAATAAGATCTATCTTAAATTGGTATCTAGTTTCCCGTACCCAAGTCCCTCCTAATGCACATGGGTCAATAGTAGGATCTATGATCTACGAGAAGAAATATATGGGATTTTACATTAATGGAAACATATTTAGGTTTGTTTATGGTTTAACGGATAACCTCAAAACCCCCGGGCAGTAATATTTTTCTCTTTGAAAGCCTAATATCAAAATAAATCTGGTTATCTAAACTAGAAATCACAATTGGAAAAGCAAGTTTTTCTATATCTATGGTGCATGGGAGTTCTTTCCCATTGGACCAAAAAAATGATAAGTATTCCTAGGGACTAGTGCTCCCCTGATTTTATTACTAAGAGGAAAATATCATTGGTTAAGATGTTAGTAAAGATGATTAGACTAGTTGGGACAATGATGAACAATGTGATCATCATTACCATCAATCTTAACGCCTATAGGCCATCAAGGTTAAATGATGATGATGAGGAGAGTTATGAGGAAATTGAGGAAATTGAGTAGGAGGTCAGCCAAGTAAAAGGTAATTATGAAAAAAACGATTAGAAGGTTGGAGAAGATGAGAAAATTTTTCTGGTATTGGTTCGTCCTTCTTTCATACGTCCTTATGCACTTCATATAAAACTAATTTTATCCATTTTTTGTGCATCTTTAGCTCCAAATCACAGTATCCTTATTATTTCTCTAGGTAATGTTTTATGTGATATATTGAAGGGAATATGAGTTAAATATCCATAAGATCTTTTCTAACAAACAATTGGTAAAATTGGTTAGGACGAAGCTCATACTAGGAAGAGAAATGATAATATAACTCGAGTTACCAATGTGGAGGTTGCAAAACTAGCCACAAAAGATGCCAAGAAGAAGAAAATAACTCACAAAGGCAGAACCAAGGTATCAAAGGAGAGTAAAAGTAACAAAAATAGTCCTTTGGATGATCCATCTATCAAAGATCCAAAATTTCCCAAATTTAAGGTCGGGAAAAGGATTTCCAGTGATAGCAAACATGCACAAAGGCTAGAAAATGGGGGATACCTCATCTTGCTATGGTCATGTTGATCCTATGACTTTGAGCCTTAAATGAAAAAGGATAACCATATAGCAGGCGAAAATTCCATTATCTTAAAACACTTTAAAAGTCTTTCTTTATGTGGGCTATACCCCTAATTTTATGTTCATGTGCAATTTGGATGTGGATAATCTTTGGGACTTTTCTTCATATAACGTGTTTGCTGTGAGTTGAATCTTATTAATTTCATATGTTCTCTTTCTAACCAATCTCTTTTATTTTTTATATAACTTATTCTATTTCTTCTTATGCACGGTAACATACCAACATTATTTTAAGGGAGAAGGCCTGATCATCCTTGAATTCTTGTGATGATATAAAGAATGCAAATGAGGGTCTTCATTCGAAAATCAAAATTCTCGAGTCCAACATATCTAAAGCTCATAACAAGGTTCCAGATGTTGATGACTAGATGGTGAACAATGTCAAACACCTTTTTAAAGATGATGAATATATCACGCTTCTTTAATAAGTCATCTTAGATGGCAAAGACCAACTTGATGCTTCAAAATTTAAAGTTACGAAGGCCTTAGTTATCGCTTCCATGGATGAAGAAGAGGTGGTGAAAGACTTCATATCTTCTGAAGAATATATTATTGATACCACCATGGTCTTTCTCAAAGGATATGTCAAACTTAAAAATAGGGTATGTAAAAACTACCCTCATATTAGTTAAGTATTTAGGTCTTGAAAAGGGGATGATTATGAAGCCAAAGACATGGATAATGAATAGGAGGGCTTTATAAGAGTTGAAGCAAGGATAATGTCTAGGCATGAGATATAGATCATTGAGGAGGAACTTGTCATTGAGGAGAAGCTTCTTGCTACTGGAAAATTAGAGTTAGTTCCTAATGATGTTGCTGCTTAACTTGTTACCTTTTAACTTTATAAATTTCTATTATAAACATTATTCATGTATCAACTTATTTGTGAACGGGAATAACTCATAACAAAAATCATTATTTAGTATTAATAACAACAATTTATCTCATTCATCACATAATTTAAATTTTTTATTTTCCAAGTATTATTGTTCATGGATTTGCATGATTAGATTTAGTCAATTTTTCCGTTGAATCGAAGCTTTATTTGGTTCTTTCTAATATATCTTAGTCTTGTTTAACTTTGTTGTCGAATCTTGTCATCACATCATAGGCTTACTAGTTCCCTAGGGACAAACTATTTTAGTTGTCCAATTTAGAAAGGTATGTAGTAATATCTGGTCATTACACCCTCTTACAAAGGTTTTGTGAAGTCCAAGATGTTCATTTTGGCAATTGGGTTGGCTTGAGCCCGTCAGAACTAAGATGTTTGAGTAGTCAAGGAAATGGTTTGAATAATTAGGTTATCTTGAGACTACTTAACCTGAGATTTTGTTACAATAAAAAATGTGCAGTTGGTCGATTCAGTTATCTTGAGTGGACCTAACGTAAGATTTTAGTGTGGTTAAAGTCGTTCATTCAGGTAATTGGGCTATCTTGAGATGACCTGACCTAAGATTTTGGTGCAGTCAAATATGTGCATTTGGTCAATTGGGTTGGATTGATCTGACCTAACCTAATATCTTATCGCAGTCAAAGATCTGTTTTGTTTGTACCGTGAGATGTCTTTCGCTGAAGCCTCTTACCCATTTCTTTGAATGAACTTTCAATGAATTCTAAAAATAATTTGATAAGAAGGAAACTATAATTGGGGTAACTGCTATTTTCATTTAATGAAATATGTTCATACAATATTTTTAACTCCTTCGTGCATTCATCTTTTTTTTATATCTAAAAGATTTATTTAATTATAATACCTCTTAAGGTGCTCGATGTTCTAACGGTTTTTAAAAGATCCCTTCTAGAGTTTCAATCCAATAAGTACCAAGTTATACGACTCCATGCACATGGTAGGGACCATGCCAAATCCCTTCCATCTTATTTCATTTCTATGTAGCCTTGTTCAAGGGGTAGTCACCTTCCTTGAGCGTACCCGTCTTGACTCTTTTATTTTAGAATTTCACTATACACTGTGGTTAGACTATTACCTCGAGTACTGTTATTTTCTTGACTTCATCTATCCAGTCTTGATCCATTTTTTTTCTTCATTCCTTCCAATAATGTGGTTTTGGTAACGAAATTATGATTGGGGCATGTGAATGAACCAATGATTCTTGGTACGAGTATGGTAACCCAGTTATGCGTGGGGAAAGTATTAGATGCCCCATTTGTTCTTTAGGATTCCTTATCTATAAGGATCCTCCTAGACATGCTTAAAAAGAGTATGGACCATGCACTCTTTTTAAAATACCAAAAAATATTTTTTTTGGGTTGATTTGCTTTTTCTCGGGATTTTAAAATTTCAGTGTACCCGTAAAAAATGATCTCAAATACTTGCTTTTCTATTTTAAATAAAGAGATAATTTTTAATAATTTTTTTTAACTATTTTAAAAAAATGTCAAACATTTACCCATTTTTTTAAAATAGCAAAAAAAAAAAAAATCAATTTGAATTAATTTTTTTATGGATACCCTGAAATGTTTAACAAACAAAAATATCAACCCAATTTAAGTGTATTACAAAAAAGAATCCGATTGATGCTGGCCCTGTTTTATGTTCGCATAAGAAAAGGGCTCTAATTATCAATATACTTACTATCACATTTTTCATTATACTTACTTTAAGTTTATTTTAGGACATGATAAGAGGCCTTAACTAGAGAATCCCTTAAGTCATAGTCATATGATTAGGTATAAAAATTGTACTTGTGAGAGGTGTATAAGCATCCCCAAACATATATAGGTACAAAAAGTGTGTGTGCCCGATTATGTATACGGTTAATAGGAGGTCATTAGTGCATGTATGTTTATGAGAAGTCTCAACTTGTATGATGAAAAACTATTAATGTGTGTTTGTGTAATTCAAGGTCGTTAGTGTGTAGAACCTCATGCACACGAGGGCATCCTCGATATTATGTCTATATACAATGTAGCTAAGGTATCAAATCCTATGTAGTTCGTGATGCGGTTGGTATGGACAAATTTTAGCATTTGTGTAGATATGACAGAGAAGTCTCTAATATAGATAGTTGGACATCTCCAGGGTCGTGAGAGTTAAAGTTAAGGGATGGAACCATTCTCTAAAAGAGACATATTGAGGTGTCTTCTTCTCACAAGGGAATACTCAGTATTACGCGTGGGTACTAAGGTAGCCTGGCATCAAATTCAGAGTTGTTCATTACGTTATGTGCCACTTGTAATGGATTCCAATGCGATGTGTGTGACAATATGTGGTCTCACCTTTGGAGGTTGAGTGGAGGTGTTGGACATCTTGTTTGGTGCCTATAGGGTATAGGGTTGAGGAATTTCCCAAAGGAAGATAATTTTTACAATTGGGAGGTTGACTCTTATATGATGTTTTAGCACGGGATTGGAAAAAATGTCATTGACAAGGATTGTAATTGTAACGCCCCAATCCGGATTTAACGGTTAATAAAGGATCAGCCCGGTCGAATTCATACGTTAATTGTGAAGTGTAGTGAAATAACCTAAATAATGTTTCTAGTCCAATTTTATTATTATGTAACGTTAATTTTATTTACATGAGATTCCCATTTTATTAACTACGTGATAGGACCCAAGGGAATTGCCCCTAAGGCCAAGTAAACAGATCTACTAATCGTAAAAGCAAGTAACTACTTACCTTTATAATTCTCTCAAAGTATGGAACATTATGTAACCAGTCGTAAAAAAAGAGGGAGGTGAGCCGTATGCTCAGTGGTATTATATATAAATGCAGTATAGAAACGAACGACATAAAATGATATTGACATGCTACATTACATGCAAGTGAGATACGTATATATCTACATATATACTAAGGAAAAATACATGTCCCAATGTATTAAACTGTTTTATTTTTGAAAAACGTTATTTGACCCCTTTTTATCTTCCTCGTCGTTACAAAACAATCATTTTGTATCTTAAGCTTAGAACTAGCACATTCTTCCGTTACCTCACCCAATTAAGTAATTTACAACTATTGGGGAAATCCTTTCATTCACTTTCAACACATATATTTCTCAACGTTATTAACTCACGTCGAGTTATTGACCATTACTTAAGACTCTCTTTCAATGCATACACACACACCGTGTTTAGAAAATACTCATTTTCCTTTGAAAGCCTTATATAACACAATTTTGTGTTTATTATGATTCAAACCTCATTAGGTAGCTTAAACATCATTATATCATCATATTAAACAATCCCATGTTTCCACATGAATATTAAACATTTAATGCGTTATTCTTTCATTAGTAAATCAATGAATTAATGCCATTCATTTATGCCCCTTTCATGAATATTCAAACCATTAGTTGGCATTATCTTTTGGGATACCGCCAACACACACACACCAACGATATCATGGAATTTAATCGTCCGACACCGAGCTCCAAGTAAATTGAAGTTGGTTTGGGGGCTTTCACCACTAGGGACAAACTAAACCATGCTTAATTATTTAACCTGGCATCATTCGATATCATTATCTTGCCAATGTGTTCAAGATTTTCATAATGTCTACATTAATTTACCTTTTTGGGGGCAAAGCCACAGTCTTGGACTTAATAGCCCGGTTTCCCATTATACTTGGAAAATCATCACTTTCTCCTTAAGTCTTTTATTTTACACATGTGTTGATTTTATACGAAAAATCACCCATACTAGTATAAAAACATTCTTTAGCTTTTAATTTCGTAAAATGTTCCACTTTAGGTAATTTTCCAATTTACCCTTTATTTATCAAAACTTGCAGTTTAATTTCTTAACAAGTGTCATTTCCCGAAAAGAATCTTTAAGTTTCCAACTTAACATTTTAATGCTTTAGCTGTTTTTAATACTTGTTTACATCACGCTTTTCTCCAACTTTCATACTTGTCACTTCAAAAATTTTATTTCATAAGATTGCATTATTTACACTAGACTAAAATCGTCCCTTGTCTTACTTTATGCTTAAACCCAATAAGACCTCTTATAAACCCTCTCACGTATTTATTCGTAGTTGCTACGAGTTTATATGCATAGAAAATGTACTATAGACGCTAATCCTATGGATGGATTAAACAAACATTTCTTGCTAGAATTTTATACTTTTCACAACAACGTATTTTTCAAGTAACTAAGACATTCTTAACTTCTTTAAACTCGAAAAGGGAAAGTTTAATCACAAGGTCCTCCATTTTGAAAATATTTATTTCATAAATATTTGACAGCATTAATCGTTTTTCACACTTTTATTTCATAAAAATGTCCATTATACCTTTTTACTAGGATTACACACAAATCATACTTTCATGCATTTTTAGCTCATAAGATGTCCCATATATATGTTTTTAATTAGAAATATACACAATTAATATTTTTCTACATTTTTATCTCCCATAACATGTATATTCTTGATTATATTAGGAAGACTACACATATATCAATTTCTAACATTTTTATCTCCCATGAAATGCACATTTTCAAACTATCATTATATTAATAAGAATCCTACCCTCAAAACTCAATAGTAATAAGACTACTATATATAGCAAATATAGCCTCAAATATAAGGAGTACGTTTATCCCACCTCAAACACTCCAAGAATGGTGTTGTTGGTGAAGTATATGGGTGACTCCCCTACCTCCAAAGGTGGCCTTAAAGGGAGTCACACAAAGCTCCGCCATAAAAGCTCTAACAAATAATTCCAAAATGCTCAGCAACCCATCTCTTTCTTTTAAGAACAACCCCCTTCAAAACACCCATCAAAACTTCCAAAAAATACTTTCTTAAACTCCCAACAATAACTCTAACATTTCGTCTCACATTTTAGCAGTGGAGATATAATTTTTCTGGTGTTAAGCTATTTCCTACGGCCTTTGATGGTTGAATGTCGTAATCCCTTAAAAAGAAAATAAGAATGGTCTCCCTTTTCTCTAACACCCCTCATCCTCCTTAATATATATACACAATAAGGTCAAAATAGCTAATTCAATAAATTTTTGTCAATGGTGGCAACAATTTTGCAGAACTCATGACTTAACAAGTCCCTTTCATTTTCCCTTAACCTGCTTCATTTCATATGACTTGATTTAGAATATAGGGCCATGTACCAAATGTTTATTAGTGTCCAAACAGCAAAGAAGCATGGTTATTTTACTTTTTGTTGCATCTGTGTGTAATACCCCGCACTTTTATAGGAAATTAAATTCAATAATTAATTGTAATTTGGGAATTTATGATTTTTCATGAATAGTAAATTTTTGGATGTTTTAAGGATTAGATGAATTTCGATGGGTGTTGCATTTACTTTTGAGGTTAAGTAAATAAGTCGGAGTATTTTTAATTATATGTTCCAGCTAGGTAAAGCAACAGAGGATGATATTTTAACGAGAATACCGCATTAAGTTATGAGGGTTAAATTACTGAGTTGTAGTCAAGTGCCTCGGATGGAGATTCCGATTGCACGGTGAGTCTCAGAATGGCTGGGATAGTTAGAAATAAGTATCCGGGGGTCGAAATTGAGTTTCGGGAATTTTTGGATTAATAGGGACTCGCAATTGTTTAAATGAGTCATTTTTGGGTTTAATAGGGATAAACCCTAATTTCTCCCAATATAAGGCATGGGAGAGTGGGAGAAAGAAATAAAAGAGAGAAAAGAAGAAGAGAAGAAAGGAAGAAGGGAGAAAGAAGAGAGAAAAATGATTTTCGGGCCAAATTCGGCCGGATTCGACTCGGGGTCGTCGGATTTTATCCTCCAGGAAAGTGTTTACTTGCTTTATTTAATTTTGAGCATAAATCTCATATCATAGTTGGTAATAACAAATCGTAAAGATTTTGGAGTGGTTTTTTGTGGATTAAACGGGTTTTTCGAAACTTTAAGGGTAAACCTCAAAAATTATGAAATTAGAGAAACTTATAAATTAATCGAATTTAATTGTAGATTTTTGGATTTAGGGTATTTAGAACCTATTTACTTAGTGTATATTTAGTTGGGTGTAGTTGGATGTTGGTGGAAGAAGAGGAAATGAAGTTTGGAGGTTTGTTAAAGGCCGAAACAGGGGCTGGAGACGAAGCTGTCCGTCATGATCGATCGATCGAGGGCCAAGGATTAATCGATCGAGATCCAAGGGTCGATCGATCGAGGTCCAAGGGTCGATCGATCGTCCCTTAAAAATTTTTGGCAATGGTTTCCTAGAGTTATTTATATTGGATAAATTCCCCAATTAAGGATTCCTAGCCTATTTAATTGAGGAAATAAATAGACTTAACTAAGGGAAAGATATTGATAAAATTGGTGAAATTTATGGGGGTTACGAGAGTCTCTTAAGTGTGCGACGCTATAAAATATATTTTTTGAGGAAAATAAATTAAATTGAGAAATTAAAGGGTTGGGGTTCCTAAAATATAGTAGGGGCCTCTAAATTATTATTTGGACATGATGTAGTCCTTGGGTTCGGGGAAATGGAATCCACAACCTATTTAAATTAAGGATGCTGGAGATGAATAATTATTGGGATGATTTTAGTGGTCATTTAGGACTATATAATTATGCACGTTGAAAACATAATTATAATGATTGTGGTTGAGTACATCCTGCGTGACTATTAGGATGAATCTGGGAAAATGCGTATTTTCTTAGTGTGAATTGGTATAGTTGGAGAAATTATATCAATCCTTAAGTGTGAATAAGGTACAAGTTATTTATCAACTAAGGGAATACTTTTGAGTTTAGTATCGTGAGTGTGAGAATACTCGAATATTATTAATTGTGAGAAATTTTGGGATTATTTGTCATCGCTATGTGTGATTGGCAATTATGGTCATTTATATTTGTTTGAGGAACAATGTGGAATATATATATATATATATATATATATATATATATATATATATATATTATATGAGTAAATTATATATATTATATCATACGGATATGTATATATATCAATGTGTGAATGGTATACATATGTGTGAAGCATACCCCCTCTAATGCTATCATGATAAGTTGCACGATGAGGGTAAGCCCCTAGCTTTCGCAGCAGGGTGTGGATAGTCCCTAGCTCATAGCGTCCATTGTTATATTTTGTGATATTTATTAGGGGTGAGATATGGTGGGTATGTTTCGTCTCACATTCGGGGAGTAACTATGACCGCTTCCCAGATGTTGTGATTTGGTTTTGACTACGAAGAAGGTGACATTTAGTCCAACCGGTGGTCCCAGGATAGTATGTGAGTGATGCCTTGGAAGATGATAGCATTGAGAGACCTCATCCTCGAGTTATAGCTTGTTGGTTATTGTACTTGTGTGTATAGTAAATTACTTGTGTATGAGAAGAAGATATTATATCTCTATGAGAGTAAAGAGATAAATATAATATGAAATGAAAAAGGATTAATTCTCATTTCGGGAGATTATATCTGGAAGTGTAATATGATACTTATATATAAAGGTGAGTATGATAATGTATATAATTATATAATTGTATATATATGTTCTGTACTGAGGATGTAATGCATCTCGACGATCAACATTGCCAAGTAGTAGTGTATTGGGGGGTTCCTTGTTTGTATTTCGCTTTGCGAGACACCCCACGCACGAACATGGCTTAGCGTTGAGACTGGGGAGAAGTTTATCCCTTAGTACTTGGTTTGCTTAGGGTTTCTCGAGTTTGGGGGTGACGGATTATTTAGGCAGTGTAGCTTGATTAAGATGTTTAGAGGGATGCGCTACGTGTGCACTATTAGAAGAAAAGTATGGGGTAATCGCATGGGAGTGCGATACCAGTTTAAATATGAGATAAAAAAATATTTTTAAAAATAAAGCATTTATGAACTTGGTAAATATTTTCACAACATAGGCTCTGACCCGTTTCTATATTTTCCTTCGCTATATATTATGTATACATAGGTGTCCAGACACAGGGACGCCTGGATGATGATCATTTCGAGTCAGACGCCTGCTGCAGCAGCTGTGGATGCATCCAGGTTTGATTTAAATGCTTTTATTCTTTCAATCTAGATAGGAAGCATTGTACTTAATTTTGGGTCGAAAGCCCAATTGTATTTATTTATTCTTTTATCGCCTTTAAGTGAGGCATTCGATTTGGTTATATCATATTTGAACCGAGTGTTCGGTTATTTTATCTCTATCGAGTTTCATTTATATAAACCGTGTGGATGTTTATATTGTATAGTTGCTTAAAAATATTAGTTAAATAAAATTTTGACGCCAACCAAATAGGTTATTAGTAATTAATTTGATTTTTGACAGTGATGCTAAGAATGATCCATATGCGGCTCCTGTTTTAATTTGGTATAAGAGTGATCGCCCGATATTTTATTAGGCGGCATGTCACAGATGGCATCAGAGCATCAGGTTCCAGTGTCCTTAGTAATCTGTGTGGACGTACTATGCTTTCAGCGTTTCTTTCGGCTTGTTATAGAGCCTTATGATTAAGATTGTTGATTCCTCTTGTGAGATTTCGTTCTCCTGCCATATTATGAGATTATAGTATTCTTTTGCGTGCTCGTTCGAGATTCATGTGCTGATCGAGGAAGGGTTACCATGGAAGTCCGTGAAGAGGGCAGCAGGAGGCGGGACTTAGTTGGGGTAGTGAATGGATGTCGGAGACTAGGACCATAGTAGAGGCCATTCTCCTTATGGCATTTGATAAGATTGTTGCAACGACTACTAAAGAATATTAGTTATGAGTATTCTAGTACATATGTAGTAGAGAGTGGTATAAAAGTGGAACTACACGGTGAAGCTAAGGGTTTGAAATGGCTTTTATAAGGACCATATTTGAAGTTATTTCATGCGAAGTAAGTGTAGCATTTCTTAGTGGAAGTAGAAGCCTCAGAAGCTTTGGCTTAGAGCAGGGTATGGAAATACCCATATGTGAAAATTTGAGGAAATTTTTTCACTCGTAGGAGTAATATTGCAATAGTGGGAAGGGTGATAACTATATTCGGGGGAGCAAGATGTTTTGCCCCTAAAGGGATCTTACGGATAATTTAAACGTGAGTCCCCATGATTTAGCAATAATGATAAGAATGAAGTTTTAATTGTTCACATAAGGTTCGATCTGAGGCCGACAGTGAATAAAGAGATTTATGGATAAATGAACTTTGTACTGAATCAAGGTACGTACAATGAAGAGAGAGTTCTTTCAGGGAATGATAGGCTCACTAGAGAAGTGTTGCTAACACTTATGGAGAATGTGTGCATTAGAGGAGCCCATTGGTGGACATGCACCTAGGGAATTCGTTGAAACGGGGTTGTTGAGGCCAGTGGTGGAGTTTCCTTTTCATGAAGAAGTTAAGGGGAACTAGTAAAGTGATTGTCAGGATCGCGGCTATGGAGTCCAAGATACTGATAACCTTGAAAGGGTCAGGGTGCCCCGAGATGGGTCATTGATTAAAATAATTTTGGTTCAATTACGGCAAGTGTATTAAGTTCGGGAACCTTTTGGAGTAGCTAGGGAGATAGGCAAAGTTATTGTTATGAGTTTCACCTCAGTTGAAGGAGGTATGTTCTGTGTGACAAGATTTAGTCACAGTTTTTTATTATCCCTAGATTCGTGTGTTATACGAGTTTACAAATGGTATAGATAATGGTATTTAGTATGTGTTTATGTGTTTTTTCGCGATAGCGGGAGTTTATTTTCTTTCATTCGCGGAGAAGAGCAAATGTTAGTATTTTGAGTTTAAAACATATTGGTATTACTGGTTTTGTGTGTGTTTTATGAGTAAGGTGTTATTTTGAGTAGAATATGATATTAGTTATTCAGAGCGATAGCAGGCTAATGATGGCAAGACTATCGTGTTCGCGGTTCCAGGGTGGAACGGGTTGTTGTTGCGATATCTCACTTGGATACAGGTTGATTTCTCCTTTATTAAGTGCATAGATGGAACTTCGGTGAGCAAATGTTTCACTATAATGATTTGAGTGTGGGGCGACCTTATAGGTGTGATCTAAGGTATGTAGGGTTAATTGTTGAGTCGTGAGTTTAAGCTCATTATTGATTACACAAGGACTGAGTGTTAGTGCGAGAGCTTAGTGGTATAGCTCCTAGATAGAGATAAGAGTTCAGACCACATTGTGTTGAAAGAGGGGATAAGGTTATCTCAGTTGCATGTTTGAAGTTAACGGACCTCCACGACCGACAAAGTAAAGTAGTAGTGTATTGGAGGGGTTTCTTGTTTGAACTTTGCTTGAGATACGCTCCACGCATGAACCTTACTGACGTCGGGAGTGGAGAGATGTTATCAGATGTAAGGATGTTGGTTTTTTCGATAAGTCATATAGTGTGGAGGAAACACTATAGACTGTGAGTCGTATGATGATGGTATGATTACAGAAATATTGTGCTGTGGAGAAGCACTAAAATGGTTCTCTCATCGTAAGTAGGTGGGTAAATCAGGATTTAGAGAAATTGATTTAAGGATTATAGTCGGGCCTTAATGAAAAGGAAAATTTTGAAGAAGTATATTTTAGGTATGATGTTCGTAACGGTTTTACAGAAAGTTGGCGCCTCGATTAGGTGTAAGGATAGACTAGTAGAAATGCGTTAATAGGTTAGCGAAGTAAGATTTAGGATGTCCCGCTGGTGTGCCTTAGGCCGTTATATCTCCATGACCGATGACGTGAGGGAGTAGTGTATGGGGAGGGTTCCTTCTTTGGATTTTGCTTTGCAAGACGTCCCACACATGAAATCGAGCAAATGTTGGGAGTTGAGAAAGGTCTTGGGCACTAGGGACACAATTTAGGATAGTACTATTTCTCGTAGGTAGGAACACTTTGATCTTATAATTTTTGGGCAGTGAAGCCAGTGGAGTTAGTGGCGCCGATATAGAAAGATTGGTTGGTTAACCTTGAGAAGAATGGGATTTTTGCGGGTTGGGAAGCCCCATGTATGAGTATTACACTGAGGAAATAAGTGTTTTCATTTAGAAAGTGTGTACGTGTCGGACGTTGGTGATAGTTTTGCGGAGAAACACAAGTTAAAAGGTGCACGGGAACCTTAGTAAGTTGGGTTTATATGCCGCTAGAGATAGAAGGGACGTAGTATATATAGTTGAAGATTTTGTCGAGATGGTAGTATCGTATAGTATAAACCTTGATAGAGGTGAGTGTTGATGTGTAAACTGTTAAGAGCTATTGGGTAGTACCATTACACTTCAAGCATTAGGATGTGTAGTGATTCACGATCCTAGGCTAATGTTGGTAGTATTGGTTATATATGAATTTGAAGGACGAAATTCCATTATAAGGGGGAAGTATGTAATACCCCACACTTTTATGGGAAATTAAATTCAATAATTAAGTGTAATTTTGGAATTTAGGAATTTCATGAATTGTAAATTTTTGGAGTTTTCGAGGATTAAATGATTTTTGAGGGGTGTTATATTTACTTTTGGGGTTAAGTAAATAGGTCAGAGTATTTTAATTATATGTCGCAGGTGGGTAACATGACAAAGAATAATATTTTAACTGGAATGCCACATTAAGTTGAGAGGGGTAAATTAGTTAGTTGCGGTCAAGTGCCTCGAATGGAGATTTCGATTGTGTGGTGAGTCTCGGAATGGCCGCGATAGTCCGAATAGAGTATATCTAGAATTTTTGGATTAATAGAGACTCGCAATTGAGTAAACGAGTAATTTTTGGGTTTAATAGGTATAAACGTTTATTTCTCTCAATATAAGGCACGGGAGAGTGGGAGAAATAAAAAAAAAAAAGAGAAAAGAAGAAGAGAAGAAAGGAAGAAGGGAGAAAGAAGAGAGAAAAAGGATTTCCGGGCCAAACTCCGCCGGATTAAACTCGGGGTCGTCGAATTTTATCCTCCAGGAAAGTGTTTATTTGCTTTATTTAATTTTCATAATAAATCTCATATCATAATTCGTAATAACAAACCCTAAAGATTTTGGGTTTGGTTTCCGGGGATTAAACGGGTTTTTCGAAAGTTTAACGGGTAAAGCCCAAAAATTATGAAATTGGAGAAACTTAGAAATTAATCGAATTTAATTATTGATTTTTGGATTTACGGTGTTTAGAACCTATTTACTTAGTGTATATTAGTTGGGTGTAGTTGGATGTTGGTGGAAGAAGAGGAAATGAAGTTTGGAGGTTTGTTAATGGTCGAAACAGGGACCGGAGAAGAAGTTGCCCGTCATGATCGATCGATCGAGGGCCAAGGATCGATGGATCACCCATCGATCCATCGAGGTTCAAGGGTCGATCGATCTACACTTTAGGAATTTTGGCAATTTTTCCTAGAGTTATTTATATGGGATAAATTCCCAAATTAATGATTCCTAGCCGATTTAATTGAGGAAATAAATAGACTTAACTTAAGGGAAATATATTTATCAAATTGAGGAAATTTATGGGGGTTACGAGAGTCTCTTAAGTGTGCGACACTAGAAATTATATTTTCCAGGAAAATAAATTAAATTGATGAATTAAAGGGTATGGGTTCCTAAAATATAGTAGGGGCCTCAAATCTATTATTTGGACATGATGTAGTCCTTGAGTTCGTGGAAATGGAATCCACGACCTATTTAAATTAAGGATGCTGGAGACGAATAATTATTGGGATGATTTTAGTGGGCATTTAGGTCTATATAATTATGCACGTAGAAAACATAATTATAACGATTGTGGTTGAGTACATCCTGCGAGACTATTAGGATGAATTTGGGAAAATGCGTATTTGCTTAGTGTGAATTGGTATAGTTGGAGAAATCATATAAATCCTTAAGTGTGAATAAGGTACAAGTTATTTATCAAGTGTGGGAATACTTTTGAGTTTAGTATCGTGAGTGTGTGAATACTCGAATATTATTAATTGTGAGAACTTTTAGGATTATTGGTCATCGGTGTGTGTGATTGGCAATTATGGCCATTTATATTTGTTTGAGGAATAATGTGGAATATATATATACTATGTGAGTAAAGTATATATATATATATATATATATATATATATATATATATATATATATATATATATATATATATATATATATATATATATATATATATATAGATATATTATCGTACAAATTTGTATATATATCTATGTGTGAATGGTATATATATGTGAAGCATACCCCCTATAATGCTATCATGGGAAGTTTCGCTATGACGGTGAGACCCTGGCTTGAGGGGAAGGGTGTGGATAGTCCCCAGGTCATAGTGTCCATTGTTATATTGTGTGATTTTTATTAGGGGTGAGACGTGGTGGGTATATTTGTCTCACTTTTGGGGAGGAACTATGAGCGCTTCCCAGATGTTGTGATATGGTTTTGACCACGAAGTAGGTGACTTTTAGTCCTACCGGTGGTCCCCAGGATGGTATGTGAGTGATGCCCTGGAAGGTGATAGCATTGAGAGACTGCATCCTCGAGTTATAGCTCGTTGGGTTGGTTATTGTACTTATGTGTATAGTACATTACTTGTGTATGAGAACAAGATATTATATCTCTATGAGAGTAAAGAGATAAATTTAATATGAAATGAAAAAGGATTAATTCTCATTCCGGGAGATTATATTATGAAGTGTAATATGATACGTATATATAAAAGTGAGTATGATAATGTATATAATTATATGAGTGTACATATATGTTCTTTACTAAGGGTATAATGGATCTCGATGATCTACCTTGCCAAGTAGTAGTGTATCGGGGGGTTCCTTGTTTGGATTTCGCTTTGCGAGACACCCCATGCACGAACATGGCAGAGCGTTGAGACTGGTGAGAAGTTTAGCCCTTATTACTTGGTTTGCTTAGGATTTCTAGAGTTTGGGGGTGACGAATTAGTTAGGCACTGTAGCTTGACTAGGATGTTTAGAGGGATGCGCTAGGTGTGCACTATTAGAAGAGAGGTAAGGGGTAATATCATGGGAGTGCGATACCAGTTTAAATATGAGATAAAAAATATTTTTAAAAATAAAGCATTTATGCACTTGCCAAATATTTTCACAACTTGGACTCTGACCCATTCCTATATCTTCCCTCTCTTGCTATATATTATATATACATAAGTGTCCAGTCACAGGGATGCCTGGATGATGATCCTTTCAAGTCAAACGTCTGCTGCCGCAGTTGTGGATGCATGAAGGTTTGAGTTAGACGCTTCTATTCTGGTGATGTAGATAGGAAACATTGTAGTTACCACTACACCAAAAACAGGATTCTAGCACAGTTCAAAACCGTGCGAGATCAAATCTGGTACGGTTTTGAACTGTGGCAGAATCAGGTGTTCCAAAATGGGAATTTTTTTCTGGCATGGTTTAAAAGTGTGCCAGAATCAGTCAAACAGGAACACTTCTGGCACACTTTTAAACCGTGCCAGAATTTGATATTTCTGGCACACTTTTGGCACAGTTTTTAACTGTGCCAGATTCAGCAAAATAGGAACACTTCTGGCACACTTTTAAACTGTGCCAGAATTTGATATTTCTGGCACACTTTTGGCACAGTTTTTAACTGTGCCAGATTCAGCATAATTTAAAAAAAATTAGCACAGTTTAAAACCGTGGCAAAATATGATACACTTTTGCCACGGTTTTGAACTGTGCCAATTTTTTTAATATAAAAAAAAAATATTTGAAAGCACAAAATTCACAAATTAATAATATTGCGCGTTATTAATAAACTAATGTACATACAAACTTCAAAATATCACAAGTCTTTAACTGCTCATAGGCCCAAAAAAAATTGGGCAGAGTTCCCTCTATTTTCTGGACATTCCAAAATCTGTTAATACAAAACCTGCCTAACATAAAGCCCGCACGGCCACAAAATATAACAATTAACTTACAAAAGCCCTCATGGCCATAAAAGTCAATAATAAAACAACAAAAGACCGTACGGTCATGACACAAAAAAATGGATTCATTAATAAACCCCTTGTTGTAAACCATTGAGTTCTTTGTGTGTTCCACGCGAATAAAAGCCAACGATAAACTGTTATCCTGCAAAAAAAATAGAATACAAAAAAGATACGATATTAGTAACACAATAATTTACAAAAAAAAAAATTCTCAAAACAAAAAAATTACATATATGAATGGAAATTAACGTCATACTCACAAACCGGGAGACTCGAGACTACGCGGTCAGTTCCTACAAGTTACATTGGTCCCGTGCGTGGTGTTCGTGCCCCCTACGGGGTCGTTTGAGGGATGGTTTGGGTTTTCACCCTTTAACGGCTTGTTTTTAAGTTTAAGTTTTGATTTTTGCAAATTATCGTCGTATTATCAAATCGGGAGACCCGGGACTATGCGGTCAGTTCCTACAAGTTATATTGGTCCCGTGCGAGGTGTTCGTGCCTCCAACGGGGTCGTTTGGGGGCTGGTTTGAGTTTTCACCCTTTAACGGCTTGTTTTTAAGTTAAAGTGTTGATTTTTCAAATTATCGTCCTACTCTCAAACCGAGAGACCCGGGACTACGCGATCAGTTCCTACAAGTTACATTGGTCCCGTGCGAGGTGTTCGTGCCTCCTAAGGGGTCGTTTGGGGGTTGGTTTGGGTATTCACCCTTTGACGGCATGTTTTTAACTAAGTGTGATTTTTGCAAATTATCGTCATATTCACAAACCGGGAGACCCTGGACTACGCGGTCAGTTCCTACAAGTTACATTGGTCCCGTGCGAGGTGTTCGTGTCCCCTACGGCGTCGTTTGGGGGGTGGTTTGAGTTTTCACCCTTTAACAGCTTATTTTTAAGTTCAAGGGCTGATTTTTGGAAATTATCATCATATTCACAAACCGGGAGACCCGGGACTACGCGGTCAGTTCCTACAAGGTACATTGAACTTGTGCCAGGTGTTCGTGCCCCCTACGGGGTCGTTTGGGGGGTGGTTTGGATTTTCACCCTTTGACGGCTTGTTTTTAACTAAGTGTGATTTTTGCAAATTATCATCATATTCCCAATCCGGGAGACCCGGGACTACGCGGTTAGTTCCTACAAGTTACATTGGTCCCGTGCGAGGAGTTTGTTCCCCCTACGGGGTAGTTTGGGGGGTGGTTTGGGTTTTCACCCATTAACGGCTTATTTTTCTATTTAAGTGCTAATTTTTGCAAATTATCGTCATATTCACAAACCGGGAGACCCGGGACTACGCGGTCAGTTCCTACAAGTTACATTGGTCCCGTGCGAGGTGTTCGTGCCTCCTACGGGGTCGTTTGGGGGGAGGTTTGGGTTTTCACCCTTTGACGACTTGTTTTTAAGTTGAAGTGTTGATTTTTGCAAATTATCGTCATATTCACAAATCAGGAGACCCGGGACTACGCGATCAGTTCTTACAAGTTACATTGGTCCCGTGAGAGGTGTTCGTTCCCCCTACAGGGTCGTTTGGGGGGTGGTTTGGGTTTTCTGCCTTTGCCAACTTGTTTTTAACTAAGTATGATTTTTGAAAATTATTGTCATATTCACCAACCGGGAGACTCAGGACTACGCGGTCAGTTCCTACAAGTTACATTGGTCTCGTGCGAGGAGTTTTCCCCCCTACGGGGTAGTTTGGGGGGTGGTTTGGGTTTTCACCCATTAACGGCTTGTTTTTCAGTTTAAGTGCTGATTTTTGCAAATTATAGTCATATTCACAAACCGGGAGACCCGGGACTACGCGGTCAGTTCCTACAAGTGACATTGGTTCCGTGCGAGGTGTTCGTGCCTCCTACGGGGTCGTTTGGGGGGTGGTTTGGGTTTTCACCCTTTGACGACCTGTTTTTAAGTTTAAGTGCTGATTTTTGCAAATTATTGTCATATTCACAAATCGGGAGACCCGGGACTACGCGATCAGTTCTTACAAGTTACATTGGTCCCGTGAGAGGTGTTCGTGCCCCCTACGGGGTCGTTTGGGGGGTGGTTTGGGTTTGCAGCCTTTGACGACTTATTTTTAACTAAGTGTGATTTTTGAAAATTATTGTCATATTCACCAACCAAGAGACTCATGACTACGCGGTCAGTTCCTACAAGTTACATTGGTCCCGTGCGAGGTGTTCGTGCCCCCTACGGGGTCGTTTGGGGGCTGGTTTGGGTTTTCACCCTTTAACGGCTTGTTTTTCAGTTTAAGTGTTGATTTTTGCAAATTTTCGTCGTATTCTCAAATCAAGAGACCCGGGACTACGCGTTTAGTTCCTATAAGTTATAGTGGTCCCGTGCGAGGTGTTCGTGCCTCCTATGGGGTCGTTTGGGGGCTAGTTTGGGTTTTCACCCTTTAACGGCTTGTTTTTAAGTTTAAGTGTTGATTTTTCAAATTATCTTCCTACTCTCAAACCGAGAGACCCGGGACTATGCGATCAGTTCTTACAAGTTACATTGGTCCCGTGCGAGGTGTTCGTGCCTCCCACGGGGTCGTTTGGGGGGTTGGTTTGGGTATTCACCCTTTGACGGCATGTTTTTAACTAAGTGTGATTTTTGCAAATTATCGTCATATTCACAAACCGAGAGACCCGGGACTACGCGGAAGTTCCTTCAAGTTACATTGGTCCCGTGCGAGGTGTTCGTGTCCCCTACGGCGTCGTTTGGGGGGTGGTTTGAGTTTTCACCCTTTAACGGCTTATTTTTAAGTTTAAGTGCTTATTTTTGAAAATTATCGTCATATTCACAAACCGGGAGACCCGGGACTACGCGGTCAGTTCCTACAAGTTACATTGGTCCCGTGCGAGGTGTTCGTGCCCCCTACGGGGTCGTTTGGGGGGTGGTTTGGGTTTTCACCCTTTGACGGCTTGTTTTTAAGTTCAAGTGCTGATTTTTGCAAATTATCGTCATATTCACAAATCGGGAGACCCGGGACTACGCGGTCAGTTCCTACAAGTTACATTGGTCCCGTGTGAGGTGTTTGTGCCCCCTACGGGGTAGTTTGGGGGGTGGTTTGGGTTTTCACCCATTAACGGCTTGTTTTTAAGTTTAAGTTCTAATTTTTGCAAATTATCGTCATATTCACAAACTGGGAGACCCGGGACTACGCGGTCAGTTCCTACAAGTTACATTGGTCCCGTGCGAGGTGTTCGTGCCTCCTACGGGGTCGTTTGGGGGGTGGTTTGGGTTTTCACCCTTTGACGACTAGTTTTTAAGTTCAAGTGCTGATTTTTGCAAATTATAGTCATATTCACAAATCGGGAGACCCGGGACTACGCGATCAGTTCCTACAAGTTACATTGGTCCCGTGAGAGGTGTTCGTGCCCCCTACGGGGTCGTTTGGGAGGTGGTTTGGGTTTTCAGCCTTTGACGGCTTGTTTTTAAGTTAAAGTGTTGATTTTTCAAATTATCGTCCTACTCTCAAACCGAGAGACCCGGGACTACGCTATCAGTTCCTACAAGTTACATTGGTCCCGTGCGAGGTGTTCGTGCCTCCTACGGGGTCGTTTGGGGGTTGGTTTGGGTATTCACCCTTTGACGGCATGTTTTTGACTAAGTGTGATTTTTGCAAATTATCGTCATATTCACAAACCGGGAGACCCGGGACTACGTGGTTTGTTATTACAAGTTACATTGGTCCCGTGCGAGGTGTTCGTGTCCCCTACGGGGTCGTTTGGGGGCTGGTTTGGGTTTTCACCCTTTAACGGCTTGTTTTTAAGTTTAAGTGTTGATTTTTGCAAATTATCAACATATTCACAAACCGGGAGACCCGGGACTACGCGGTCAGTTCCTACAAGTTACATTGGTCCCGTGCGAGGTGTTCGTGTCCCCTACGGCGTCGTTTGGGGGGTGGTTTGAGTTTTCACCCTTTAACAGCTTATTTTTAAGTTCAAGTGCTGATTTTTGCAAATTATCATCATATTCACAAACCGGGAGACCCGAGACTACGCGGTCAGTTCCTACAAGGTACATTGAACTTGTGCGAGGTGTTCGTGCCCCCTACGGGGTCGTTTGGGGGGTGGATTGGATTTTCACCCTTTGACGGCTTGTTTTTAACTAAGTGTGATTTTTGCAAATTATCATCATATTCCCAATCCGGGAGACCCGGGACTACGCGGTCAGTTCCTACAAGTTACATTGGTCCCGTGCGAGGAGTTTGTGCCCCCTACGGGGTAGTTTGAGGGGTGGTTTGGGTTTTCACCCATTAACGGCTTATTTTTCAATTTAAGTGCTGATTTTTGCAAATTATCGTCATATTCACAAACCGGGAGACCCGGGACTACGCGGTCAGTTCCTACAAGTTACATTGGTCCCGTGCGAGGTGTTCGTGCCTCCTACGGGGTCGTTTGGGGGGTGGTTTGGGTTTTCACCCTTTGACGACTTGTTTTTAAGTTTAAGTGCTGATTTTTGCAAATTATCGTCATATTCACAAATCAGGAGACCCGGGACTACGCGATCAGTTCTTACAAGTTACATTGGTCCCGTGAGAGGTGTTCGTGCCCCCTACGGGGTCGTTTGGGGGGTGGTTTGGGTTTTCAGCCTTTGACGACTTGTTTTTAACTAAGTGTGATTTTTGAAAATTATTGTCATATTCACCAACCGGGAGACTCAGGACTACGCGGTCAGTTCCTACAAGTTACATTGGTCCCGTGAGAGGTGTTCGTGCCCCCTACGGGGTCGTTTGAGGGGTGGTTTGGGTTTTCACCCTTTGACGGCTTGTTTTTAACTAAGTGTGATTTTTGCAAATTATCATCATATTCCCAATCCGGGAGACCCGGGACTACGCGGTCAGTTCCTACAAGTTACATTGGTCCCGTGCGAGGAGTTTGTGCCCCCTACGGGGTAGTTTGGGGGGTGGTTTGGGTTTTCACCCTTTAACGGCTTGTTTTTCAGTTTAATTGCTGATTTTTTCAAATTATCGTCATATTCACAAACCGGGAGACCCGGGACTACGCGGTCAGTTCCTACAAGTTACATTGGTCCCGTGCGAGGTGTTCGTGCCTCCTACGGGGTCGTTTGGGGGGTGGTTTGGGTTTTCACCCTTTGACGACCTGTTTTTAAGTTTAAGTGCTGATTTTTGCAAATTATCGTCATATTTTCTTACAAGTTACATTGGTCCCGTGAGAGGTGTTCGTGCCCCCTACGGGGTCGTTTGGGGGGTGGTTTGGGTTTGCAGCCTTTGACGACTTGTTTTTAACTAAGTGTGATTTTTGAAAATTATCGTCATATTCACAAACCGGGAGACCCGGGACTACGCGGTCAGTTCCTACAAGTTACATTGGTCCCGTGCGAGGTGTTCGTGCCCCCTACGGGGTCGTTTGGGGGGTGGTTTGGGTTTTCACCCTTTGACGGCTTGTTTTTAAGTTTAAGTGTTGATTTTTGCAAATTTTCGTCGTATTCTCAAATCGGGAGACCCGGGACTACGCGTTTAGTTCCTATAAGTTATAGTGGTCCCGTGCGAGGTGTTCGTGCCTCCTATGGGGTCGTTTGGGGGCTAGTTTGGGTTTTCACCCTTTAACGGCTTGTTTTTAAGTTTAAGTGTTAATTTTTCAAATTAGCGTCCTACTCTCAAACCGAGAGACCCGGGACTATGCGATCAGTTCTTACAAGTTACATTGGTCCCGTGAGAGGTGTTCGTGCCTCCTACGGGGTCGTTTGGGGGTTGGTTTGGGTATTCACCCTTTGACGGCATGTTTTTAACTAAGTGTGATTTTTGCAAATTATCGTCATATACACAAACCGAGAGACCCGGGACTACGCGGTCAGTTCCTTCAAGTTACATTGGTCCCGTGCGAGGTGTTCGTGTCCCCTACGGCGTCGTTTGGGGGGTGGTTTGAGTTTTCACCCTTTAACGGCTTATTTTTAAGTTTAAGTGCTTATTTTTGCAAATTATCGTCATATTCACAAACCGGGAGACCCGGTACTACGCGGTCAGTTCCTACAAGTTACATTAGTCTTGTGCGAGGTGTTCGTGCCCCCTACGGGGTCGTTTGGGGGGTGGTTTGGGTTTTCACCCTTTGACGGCTTGTTTTTAACTAAGTGTGATTTTTGCAAATTATCATCATATTCACAATCCGGGAGACCCGGGACTACACGGTCAGTTCCTACAAGTTACATTGGTCCCGTGCGAGGTGTTTGTGCCCCCTACGGGGTAGTTTGGGGGGTGGTTTGAGTTTTCTCCCATTAACGACTTGTTTTTAAGTTTAAGATCTAATTTTTGCAAATTATCGTCATATTCACAAACCGGGAGACCCGGGACTACGCGGTCAGTTCCTACAGGTTACATTGGTCCCGTGCGAGGTGTTCGTGCCTCCTACGGGGTCGTTTGGGGGGTGGTTTGGGTTTTCACCCTTTGACGACTAGTTTTTAAGTTCAAGTGCTGATTTTTGCAAATTATCGTCATATTCACAAATCGGGAGACCCGGGACTACGCGATCAGTTCTTACAAGTTACATTGGTCCCGTGAGAGGTGTTCGTGCCCCCTACGGGGTCGTTTGGGGGGTGGTTTCGGTTTTCAGCCTTTGACGTCTTGTTTTTAACTAAGTGTGATTTTTGAAAATTATTGTCATATTCACCAACCGGGAGACTCAGGACTATGCGGTCAGTTCCTACAAGTTACATTGGTCCCGTGAGAGGTGTTCGTGCCCCCTACGGGGTCGTTTGAGGGGTGGTTTGGGTTTTCACCCTTTGACGGCTTGTTTTTAACTAAGTGTGATTTTTGCAAATTATCATCATATTCCCAATCCGGGAGACCCGGGACTACGCGGTCAGTTCCTACAAGTTACATTGGTCCCGTGCGAGGAGTTTGTGCCCCCTACGGGGTAGTTTGGGGGGTGGTTTGGGTTTTCACCCTTTAACGGCTTGTTTTTTAGTTTAATTGCTGATTTTTGCAAATTATCGTCATATTCACAAACCGGGAGACCCGGGACTACGCGGTCAGTTCCTACAAGTTACATTGGTCCCGTGCGAGGTGTTCGTGCCTCCTACGGGGTCGTTTGGGGGGTGGTTTGGGTTTTCACCCTTTGACGACCTGTTTTTAAGTTTAAGTGCTGATTTTTGCAAATTATCGTCAGATTCACAAATCGGGAGACCCGGGACTACACGATCAGTTCTTACAAGTTACATTGGTCCCGTGAGAGGTGTTCATGCCCCCTACGGGGTCGTTTGGGGGGTGGTTTGGGTTTGCAGCCTTTGACGACTTATTTTTAACTAAGTGTGATTTTTGAAAATTATCGTCATATTCACAAACCGGGAGACCCGGGACTACGCGGTCAGTTCCTACAAGTTACATTGGTCCCGTGCGAGGTGTTCGTGCCCCCTACGGGGTCGTTTGGGGGGTGGTTTGGGTTTTCACCCTTTAACGGCTTGTTTTTAAGTTTAAGTGTTGATTTTTCAAATTATCGTCCTACTCTCAAACCGAGAGACCCGGGACTATGCGATCAGTTCTTACAAGTTACATTGGTCCCGTGCGAGGTGTTCATGCCTCCTACGGGGTCGTTTGGGGGTTGGTTTGGGTATTCACCCTTTGACGACATGTTTTTAACTAAGTGTGATTTTTGCAAATTATCGTCATATTTACAAACCGAGAGACCCGGGACTACGCGGTCAGTTCCTTCAAGTTACATTGGTCCCGTGCGTGGTGTTCGTGTCCCCTACGGCGTCGTTTGGGGGGTGGTTTGAGTTTTCACCCTTTAACGGCTTATTTTTAAGTTTAAGTGCTTATTTTTGCAAATTATCGTCATATTCACAAACCGGGAGACCCGGGACTGCGCGGTCAGTTCCTACAAGTTACATTAGTCTTGTGCGAGGTGTTCGTGCCCCCTACGGGGTCGTTTGGGGGGTGGTTTGGGTTTTCACCCTTTGACGGCTTGTTTTTAACTAAGTGTGATTTTTTCAAATTATCATCATATTCACAATCCGGGAGACCCGGGACTACGCGGTCAGTTCCTACAAGTTACATTGGTCCCGTGCGAGGTGTTTGTGCCCCCTACGGGGTAGTTTGGGGGGTGGTCTGAGTTTTCACCCATTAACGACTTGTTTTTAAGTTTAAGTTCTAATTTTTTGAAATTATCGTCATATTCACAAACCGGGAGACCCGGGACTACGCGGTCAGTTCCTACAAGTTACATTGGTCCCGTGCGAGGTGTTCGTGCCTCCTACGGGGTCGTTTGGGGGGTGGTTTGGGTTTTCACCCTTTGACGACTAGTTTTTAAGTTCAAGTGCTGATTTTTGCAAATTATCGTCAAATTCACAAATCGGGAGACCCGGGACTACGCGATCAGTTCCTACAAGTTACATTGGTCCCGTGAGAGGTGTTCGTGCCCCCTACGGGGTCGTTTGGGAGGTGGTTTGGGTTTTCAGCCTTTGACGGCTTGTTTTTAAGTTAAAGTGTTGATTTTTCAAATTATCGTCCTACTCTCAAACCGAGAGACCCGGGACTACGCGATCAGTTCCTACAAGTTACATTGGTCCCGTGCGAGGTGTTCGTGCCTCCTACGGGGTCGTTTGGGGGTTGGTTTGGGTATTCACCCTTTGACGGCATGTTTTTGACTAAGTGTGATTTTTGCAAATTATCGTCATATTCACAAACCTGGAGACCCGGGACTACGCGGTCAGTTCCTACAAGTTACATTGGTCCCGTGCGAGGTGTTCGTGTCCCCTACGGGGTCGTTTGGGGGCTGGTTTGGGTTTTCACCCTTTAACGGCTTGTTTTTAAGTTTAAGTCTTGATTTTTGCAAATTATCGTCATATTCACAAACCGGGAGACCCAGGACTACGCGATCAGTTCCTACAAGTTACATTGGTCCCGTGCGAGGTGTTCGTGTCCCCTACGGCGTCGTTTGGGGGTGGTTTGAGTTTTCTCCCTTTAACAGCTTATTTTTAAGTTCAAGTGCTGATTTTTGCAAATTATCATCATATTCACAAACCGGGAGACCCGGGACTACGCGGTCAGTTCCTACAAGGTACATTGAACTTGTGCGAGGTGTTCGTGCCCCCTACGGGGTCGTTTGGGGGGTGGTTTGGATTTTCACCCTTTGACGGCTTGTTTTTAACTAAGTGTGATTTTTCCAGATCATCATCATATTCCCAATCCGGGAGACCCGGGACTACGCGGTCAGTTCCTACAAGTTACATTGGTCCCGTGCGAGGAGTTTGTGCCCCCTACGGGGTAGTTTGGGGGGTGGTTTGGGTTTTCACCCATTAACGGCTTATTTTTCAATTTAAGTGCTGATTTTTGCAAATTATCGTCATATTCACAAATCGGGAGACCCGGGACTACGCGGTCAGTTCCGACAAGTTACATTGGTCCCGTCCGAGGTGTTCGTGCCCCCTACGGGGTCGTTTGGGGGGTGGTTTGGGTTTTCACCCTTTGACGGCTTGTTTTTAAGTTAAAGTGTTGATTTTTCAAATTATCGTCCTACTCTCAAATCAGGAGACCCGGGACTACACGATCAGTTCCTACAAGTTACATTGGTCCCGTGCGAGGTGTTCGTGCCTCCTACGGGGTACTTTGTGGGTTGGTTTGGGTATTCACCCTTTGACGGCATGTTTTTAACTAAGTGTGATTTTTGCAAATTATCGTCATATACACAAACCGAGAGACCCGGGACTACGCGGTCAGTTCCTTCAAGTTACATTGGTCCCGTGCGAGGTGTTCGTGTCCCCTACGGCGTCGTTTGGGGGGTGGTTTGAGTTTTCACCCTTTAACGGCTTATTTTTAAGTTTAAGTGCTTATTTTTGCAAATTATCGTCATATTCACAAACCGGGAGACCCGGTACTACGCGGTCAGTTCCTACAAGTTACATTAGTCTTGTGCGAGGTGTTCGTGCCCCCTACGGGGTCGTTTGGGGGGTGGTTTGGGTTTTCACCCTTTGACGGCTTGTTTTTAACTAAGTGTGATTTTTGCAAATTATCATCATATTCACAATCCGGGAGACCCGGGACTACACGGTCAGTTCCTACAAGTTACATTGGTCCCGTGCGAGGTGTTTGTGCCCCCTACGGGGTAGTTTGGGGGGTGGTTTGAGTTTTCTCCCATTAACGACTTGTTTTTAAGTTTAAGATCTAATTTTTGCAAATTATCGTCATATTCACAAACCGGGAGACCCGGGACTACGCGGTCAGTTCCTACAGGTTACATTGGTCCCGTGCGAGGTGTTCGTGCCTCCTACGGGGTCGTTTGGGGGGTGGTTTGGGTTTTCACCCTTTGACGACTAGTTTTTAAGTTCAAGTGCTGATTTTTGCAAATTATCGTCATATTCACAAATCGGGAGACCCGGGACTACGCGATCAGTTCTTACAAGTTACATTGGTCCCGTGAGAGGTGTTCGTGCCCCCTACGGGGTCGTTTGGGGGGTGGTTTCGGTTTTCAGCCTTTGACGTCTTGTTTTTAACTAAGTGTGATTTTTGAAAATTATTGTCATATTCACCAACCGGGAGACTCAGGACTATGCGGTCAGTTCCTACAAGTTACATTGGTCCCGTGAGAGGTGTTCGTGCCCCCTACGGGGTCGTTTGAGGGGTGGTTTGGGTTTTCACCCTTTGACGGCTTGTTTTTAACTAAGTGTGATTTTTGCAAATTATCATCATATTCCCAATCCGGGAGACCCGGGACTACGCGGTCAGTTCCTACAAGTTACATTGGTCCCGTGCGAGGAGTTTGTGCCCCCTACGGGGTAGTTTGGGGGGTGGTTTGGGTTTTCACCCTTTAACGGCTTGTTTTTTAGTTTAATTGCTGATTTTTGCAAATTATCGTCATATTCACAAACCGGAAGACCCGGGACTACGCGGTCAGTTCCTACAAGTTACATTGGTCCCGTGCGAGGTGTTCGTGCCTCCTACGGGGTCGTTTGGGGGGTGGTTTGGGTTTTCACCCTTTGACGACCTGTTTTTAAGTTTAAGTGCTGATTTTTGCAAATTATCGTCAGATTCACAAATCGGGAGACCCGGGACTACACGATCAGTTCTTACAAGTTACATTGGTCCCGTGAGAGGTGTTCATGCCCCCTACGGGGTCGTTTGGGGGGTGGTTTGGGTTTGCAGCCTTTGACGACTTATTTTTAACTAAGTGTGATTTTTGAAAATTATCGTCATATTCACAAACCGGGAGACCCGGGACTACGCGGTCAGTTCCTACAAGTTACATTGGTCCCGTGCGAGGTGTTCGTGCCCCCTACGGGGTCGTTTGGGGGGTGGTTTGGGTTTTCACCCTTTAACGGCTTGTTTTTAAGTTTAAGTGTTGATTTTTCAAATTATCGTCCTACTCTCAAACCGAGAGACCCGGGACTATGCGATCAGTTCTTACAAGTTACATTGGTCCCGTGCGAGGTGTTCATGCCTCCTACGGGGTCGTTTGGGGGTTGGTTTGGGTATTCACCCTTTGACGACATGTTTTTAACTAAGTGTGATTTTTGCAAATTATCGTCATATTTACAAACCGAGAGACCCGGGACTACGCGGTCAGTTCCTTCAAGTTACATTGGTCCCGTGCGTGGTGTTCGTGTCCCCTACGGCGTCGTTTGGGGGGTGGTTTGAGTTTTCACCCTTTAACGGCTTATTTTTAAGTTTAAGTGCTTATTTTTGCAAATTATCGTCATATTCACAAACCGGGAGACCCGGGACTGCGCGGTCAGTTCCTACAAGTTACATTAGTCTTGTGCGAGGTGTTCGTGCCCCCTACGGGGTCGTTTGGGGGGTGGTTTGGGTTTTCACCCTTTGACGGCTTGTTTTTAACTAAGTGTGATTTTTTCAAATTATCATCATATTCACAATCCGGGAGACCCGGGACTACGCGGTCAGTTCCTACAAGTTACATTGGTCCCGTGCGAGGTGTTTGTGCCCCCTACGGGGTAGTTTGGGGGGTGGTCTGAGTTTTCACCCATTAACGACTTGTTTTTAAGTTTAAGTTCTAATTTTTTGAAATTATCGTCATATTCACAAACCGGGAGACCCGGGACTACGCGGTCAGTTCCTACAAGTTACATTGGTCCCGTGCGAGGTGTTCGTGCCTCCTACGGGGTCGTTTGGGGGGTGGTTTGGGTTTTCACCCTTTGACGACTAGTTTTTAAGTTCAAGTGCTGATTTTTGCAAATTATCGTCAAATTCACAAATCGGGAGACCCGGGACTACGCGATCAGTTCCTACAAGTTACATTGGTCCCGTGAGAGGTGTTCGTGCCCCCTACGGGGTCGTTTGGGAGGTGGTTTGGGTTTTCAGCCTTTGACGGCTTGTTTTTAAGTTAAAGTGTTGATTTTTCAAATTATCGTCCTACTCTCAAACCGAGAGACCCGGGACTACGCGATCAGTTCCTACAAGTTACATTGGTCCCGTGCGAGGTGTTCGTGCCTCCTACGGGGTCGTTTGGGGGTTGGTTTGGGTATTCACCCTTTGACGGCATGTTTTTGACTAAGTGTGATTTTTGCAAATTATCGTCATATTCACAAACCTGGAGACCCGGGACTACGCGGTCAGTTCCTACAAGTTACATTGGTCCCGTGCGAGGTGTTCGTGTCCCCTACGGGGTCGTTTGGGGGCTGGTTTGGGTTTTCACCCTTTAACGGCTTGTTTTTAAGTTTAAGTCTTGATTTTTGCAAATTATCGTCATATTCACAAACCGGGAGACCCAGGACTACGCGATCAGTTCCTACAAGTTACATTGGTCCCGTGCGAGGTGTTCGTGTCCCCTACGGCGTCGTTTGGGGGTGGTTTGAGTTTTCTCCCTTTAACAGCTTATTTTTAAGTTCAAGTGCTGATTTTTGCAAATTATCATCATATTCACAAACCGGGAGACCCGGGACTACGCGGTCAGTTCCTACAAGGTACATTGAACTTGTGCGAGGTGTTCGTGCCCCCTACGGGGTCGTTTGGGGGGTGGTTTGGATTTTCACCCTTTGACGGCTTGTTTTTAACTAAGTGTGATTTTTCCAGATCATCATCATATTCCCAATCCGGGAGACCCGGGACTACGCGGTCAGTTCCTACAAGTTACATTGGTCCCGTGCGAGGAGTTTGTGCCCCCTACGGGGTAGTTTGGGGGGTGGTTTGGGTTTTCACCCATTAACGGCTTATTTTTCAATTTAAGTGCTGATTTTTGCAAATTATCGTCATATTCACAAATCGGGAGACCCGGGACTACGCGGTCAGTTCCGACAAGTTACATTGGTCCCGTCCGAGGTGTTCGTGCCCCCTACGGGGTCGTTTGGGGGGTGGTTTGGGTTTTCACCCTTTGACGGCTTGTTTTTAAGTTAAAGTGTTGATTTTTCAAATTATCGTCCTACTCTCAAATCAGGAGACCCGGGACTACACGATCAGTTCCTACAAGTTACATTGGTCCCGTGCGAGGTGTTCGTGCCTCCTACGGGGTACTTTGTGGGTTGGTTTGGGTATTCACCCTTTGACGGCATGTTTTTGACTAAGTGTGATTTTTGCAAATTATCGTCATATTCACAAACCGGGAGACCCGGGACTACGCGATCAGTTCCTACAAGTTACATTGGTCCCGTGCGAGGTGTTCGTGTCCCCTACGGGGTCGTCTGGTGGCTGGTTTGGGTTTTCACCCTTTAACGGCTTGTTTTTAAGTTCAAGTGTTGATTTTTGCAAATTTTCGTCGTATTCTCAAATCGGGAGACCCGGGACTACGCGTTCAGTTCCTATAAGTTATAGTGGTCCCGTGCGAGGTGTTCGTGCCTCCTATGGGGTCGTTTGGGGGCTAGTTTGGGTTTTCACCCTTTAACGACTTGTTTTTATGTTTAAGTGTTGATTTTTCAAATTAACGTCCTACTCTCAAACCGAGAGACCCGGGACTACGCGATCAGTTCCTACAAGTTACATTGGTCCCGTGCGAGGTGTTCGTGCCTCCTACGGGGTCGTTTGGGGGTTGGTTTGGGTATTCACCCTTTGACGGCATGTTTCTAACTAAGTGTTATTTTTGCAAATTATCGTCATATTCACAAAGCGAGAGACCCGGGACTACGCGGTCAGTTCCTTCAAGTTACATTGGTCCCGTGCGAGGTGTTCGTGTCCCCTACGGCGTCGTTTGGAGGGTGGTTTGAGTTTTCACCCTTTAACGGCTTATTTTTAAGTTTAAGTGCTTATTTTTGCAAATTATCATCATATTCACAAACCGGGAGACCCGGGACTACGCGGTCAGTTCCTACAAGTTACATTGGTCTTGTGCGAGGTGTTCGTGCCCCCTACGGGGTCGTTTGGGGGGTGGTTTGGGTTTTCACCCTTTGACGGCTTTTTTTTAACAAAGTGTGATTTTTGCAAATTATCATCATATTCACAATCCGGGAGACCCGGGACTACGCGGTCAGTTCCTACAAGTTACATTGGTCCCGTGCGAGGTGTTTGTGCCCCCTACGGGGTAGTTTGGGTTTTCACCCATTAACGGCTTGTTTTAAAGTTTAAGTGCAGATTTTTGCAAATTATCGTCATATTCACAAACCGGGAGACCCGGGACTACGCGGTCAGTTCCTACAAGTTACATTGGTCTCGTGCGAGCTGTTCGTGCCTCCTACGGGGTCGTTTGGGGGGTGGTTTGGGTTTTCTCCCTTTAACGACTTGTTTTTAAGTTTAAGTGTTGGTTTTTGCAAATTATCGTCATATTCACAAATCGGGAGACCCGGGACTACGCGATCAGTTCCTACAAGTTACATTGGTCCCGTGAGAGGTGTTCGTGCCCCCTACGGGGTCGTTTGGGGGGTGGTTTGGGTTTTCACCCATTAACGGCTTGTTTTAAAGTTTAAGTGCTAATTTTTGCAAATTATCGTCATATTCAAAAACCGGGAGACCCGGGACTACGCGGTCAGTTCCTACAAGTTACATTGGTCCCGTGCGAGGTGTTCGTGCCTCCTACGGGGTCATTTGGGGGGTGGTTTGGGTTTTCACCCTTTGACGGCTTGTTTTTAAGTTAAAGTGTTGATTTTTCAAATTATCGTCCTACTCTCAAACCGAGAGACCCGGGACTACGCGATCCGTTCCTACAAGTTACATTGGTCCCGTGCGAGGTGTTCGTGCCTCCTACTGGGTCGTTTGTGGGTTGGTTTGGGTATTCACCCTTTGACGGCATGTTTTTGACTAAGTGTGATTTTTGCAAATTATCGTCATATTCACAAACCGGGAGACCCGGGACTACGCGGTCAGTTCCTACAAGTTACATTGGTCCCGTGCGAGGTGTTCGTGTCCCCTACTGGGTCGTTTGGTGGCTGGTTTGGGTTTTCACCCTTTAACGGCTTGTTTTTCTGTTTAAGTGCTGATTTTTGCAAATTATCGTCATATTCACAAACCGGGAGACCCGGGACTACTCGGTCAGTTCCTACAAGTTACATTGGTCCCGTGCGAGGTGTTCGTGCCCCCTACGGGGTCGTTTGGGGGGTGGTTTGGGTTTTCACCCTTTGACGGCTTGTTTTTAACTAAGTGTGATTTTTGCAAATTATCGTCATATTCACAAACCGGGAGACCCGGGACTACGCGGTCAGTTCCTACAAGTTACATTGGTCCCGTGCGAGGTGTTCGTGTCCCCTACGGGGTCGTTTGGGGGCTGGTTTGGGTTTTCACCCTTTAACGGCTTGTTTTTAAGTTTAAGTCTTGATTTTTGCAAATTATCGTCATATTCACAAACCGGGAGACCCGGGACTACGCGATCAGTTCCTACAAGTTACATTGGTCCCGTGTGAGGTGTTGGTGTCCCCTACGGCGTCGTTTGGGTGGTGGTTTGAGTTTGCACCCTTTAACAGCTTATTTTTAAGTTCAAGTGCTGATTTTTGCAAATTATCATCATATTCACAAACCGGGAGACCCGGGACTACGCGGTCAGTTCCTACAAGGTACATTGAACTTGTGCGAGGTGTTCGTGCCCCCTACGGGGTCGTTTGGGGGGTGGTTTGGATTTTCACCCTTTGACGGCTTGTTTTTAACTAAGTGTGATTTTTGCAAATCATCATCATATTCCCAATCCGGGAGACCCGGGACTACGCGGTCAGTTCCTACAAGTTACATTGGTCCCGTGCGAGGAGTTTGTGCCCCCTACGGGGTAGTTTGGGGGGTGGTTTGGGTTTTCACCCATTA
The DNA here is from genome assembly GCA_949130495.1 of Sambucus nigra. Classification (NCBI taxonomy): domain Eukaryota; kingdom Viridiplantae; phylum Streptophyta; class Magnoliopsida; order Dipsacales; family Adoxaceae; genus Sambucus; species Sambucus nigra. The sequence goes on along the minus strand of OX422217.1, from coordinate 301,465,765 downwards.
ACGGCTTATTTTTCAATTTAAGTGCTGATTTTTGCAAATTATCGTCATATTCACAAATCGGGAGACCCGGGACTACGCGGTCAGTTCCTACAAGTTACATTGGTCCCGTGCGAGGTGTTCGTGCCCCCTACGGGGTCGTTTGGGGGGTGGTTTGGGTTTTCACCCTTTGACGGCTTGTTTTTAAGTTAAAGTGTTGATTTTTCAAATTATCGTCCTACTCTCAAATCAGGAGACCCGGGACTACGCGATCAGTTCCTACAAGTTACATTGGTCCCGTGCGAGGTGTTCGTGCCTCCTACGGGTTACTTTGTGGGTTGGTTTGGGTATTCACCCTTTGACGGCATGTTTTTGACTAAGTGTGATTTTTGCAAATTATCGTCATATTCACCAACCGGGAGACCCGGGACTACGCGGTCAGTTCCTACAAGTTACATTGGTCCCGTGCGAGGTGTTCGTGTCCCCTACGGGGTCGTCTGGTGGCTGGTTTGGGTTTTCACCCTTTAACGGCTTGTTTTTAAGTTTAAGTGTTGATTTTTGCAAATTTTCGTCGTATTCTCAAATCGGGAGACCCGGGACTACGCGTTCAGTTCCTATAAGTTATAGTGGTCCCTTGCGAGGTGTTCGTGCCTCCTATGGGGTCGTTTGGGGGCTAGTTTGGGTTTTCACCCTTTAACGACTTGTTTTTATGTTTAAGTGTTGATTTTTCAAATTAACGTCCTACTCTCAAACCGAGAGACCCGGGACTACGCGATCAGTTCCTACAAGTTACATTGGTCCCGTGCGAGGTGTTCGTGCCTCCTACGGGGTCGTTTGGGTGTTGGTTTGGGTATTCACCCTTTGACGGCATGTTTCTAACTAAGTGTTATTTTTGCAAATTATCGTCATATTCACAAACCGAGAGACCCGGGACTACGCGGCAGTTCCTTCAAGTTACATTGGTCCCGTGCGAGGTGTTCGTGTCCCCTACGGCGTCGTTTGGAGGGTGGTTTGAGTTTTCACCCTTTAACGGCTTATTTTTAAGTTTAAGTGCTTATTTTTGCAAATTATCGTCATATTCACAAACCGGGAGACCCGGGACTACGCGGTCAGTTCCTACAAGTTACATTGGTTTTGTGCGAGGTGTTCGTGCCCCCTACGGGGTCGTTTGGGGGGTGGTTTGGGTTTTCACCCTTTGACGGCTTGTTTTTAACTAAGTGTGATTTTTGCAAATTATCATCATATTCACAATCCGGGAGACCCGGGACTACGCGGTCAGTTCCTACAAGTTACATTGATCCCGTGCGAGGTGTTTGTTCCCCCTACGGGGTAGTTTGTGTTTTCACCCATTAACGGCTTGTTTTAAAGTTTAAGTGCAGATTTTTGCAAATTATCGTCATATTCACAAACCGGGAGACCCGGGACTACGCGGTCAGTTCCTACAAGTTACATTGGTCCCGTGCGAGCTGTTCGTGCCTCCTACGGGGTCGTTTGGGGGGTGGTTTGGGTTTTCACCCTTTAACGACTTGTTTTTAAGTTTAAGTGTTGATTTTTGCAAATTATCGTCATATTCACAAATCGGGAGACCCGGGACTACGCGATCAGTTCCTACAAGTTACATTGGTCCCGTGAGAGGTGTTCGTGCCCCCTACGGGGTCGTTTGGGGGGTGGTTTGGGTTTTCACCCATTAACGGCTTGTTTTAAAGTTTAAGTGCTAATTTTTGCAAATTATCGTCATATTCAAAAACCGGGAGACCCGGGACTACGCGGTCAGTTCCTACAAGTTACATTGGTCCCGTGCGAGGTGTTCGTGCCTCCTACGGGGTCGTTTGGGGGGTGGTTTGGGTTTTCCCCCTTTGACGGCTTGTTTTTAAGTTAAATTGTTGATTTTTCAAATTATCGTCCTACTCTCAAACCGAGAGACCCGGGACTACGCGATCCGTTCCTCCAAGTTACATTGGTCCCGTGCGAGGTGTTCGTGCCTACTACTGGGTCGTTTGTGGGTTGGTTTGGGTATTCACCCTTTGACGGCATGTTTTTGACTAAGTGTGATTTTTGCAAATTATCGTCATATTCACAAACCGGGAGACCCGGGACTACGCGGTCAGTTCCTACAAGTTACATTGGTCCCGTGCGAGGTGTTCGTGTCCCCTACTGGGTCGTTTGGTGGCTGGTTTGGGTTTTCACCCTTTAACGGCTTGTTTTTCTGTTTAAGTGCTGATTTTTGCAAATTATCGTCATATTCACAAACCGGGAGACCCGGGACTACGCGGTCAGTTCCTACAAGTTACATTGGTCCCGTGCGAGGTGTTCGTGCCCCCTACGGGGTCGTTTGGGCGGTGGTTTGGGTTTTCACCCTTTGACGGCTTGTTTTTAACTAAGTGTGATTTTTGCAAATTATCGTCATATTCACAAACCGGGAGACCCGGGACTACGCGGTCAGTTCCTACAAGTTACATTGGTCCCGTGCGGGGTGTTCGTGTCCCCTACGGGGTCGTTTGGGGGCTGGTTTGGGTTTTCACCCTTTAACGGCTTGTTTTTAAGTTTAAGTCTTGATTTTTGCAAATTATCGTCATATTCACAAACCGGGAGACCCGGGACTACGCGATCAGTTCCTACAAGTTACATTGGTCCCGTGCGAGGTGTTCGTGTCCCCTACGGCGTCGTTTGGGTGGTGGTTTGAGTTTTCACCCTTTAACAGCTTATTTTTAAGTTCAAGTGCTGATTTTTGCAAATTATCATCATATTCACAAACCGGGAGACCCGGGACTACGCGGTCAGTTCCTACAAGGTACATTGAACTTGTGCGAGGTGTTCGTGCCCCCTACGGGGTCGTTTGGGGGGTGGTTTGGATTTTCACCCTTTGACGGCTTGTTTTTAACTAAGTGTGATTTTTGCAAATCATCATCATATTCCCAATCCGGGAGACCCGGGACTACGCGGTCAGTTCCTACAAGTTACATTGGTCCCGTGCGAGGAGTTTGTGCCCCCTACGGGGTAGTTTGGGGGGTGGTTTGGGTTTTCACCCATTAACGGCTTATTTTTCAATTTAAGTGCTGATTTTTGCAAATTATCGTCATATTCACAAATCGGGAGACCCGGGACTACGCGGTCAGTTCCTACAAGTTACATTGGTCCCGTGCGAGGTGTTCGTGCCCCCTACGGGGTCGTTTGGGGGGTGGTTTGGGTTTTCACCCTTTGACGGCTTGTTTTTAAGTTAAAGTGTTGATTTTTCAAATTATCGTACTACTCTCAAATCAGGAGACCCGGGACTACGCGATCAGTTCCTACAAGTTACATTGGTCCCGTGCGAGGTGTTCGTGCCTCCTACGGGGTATTTTGTGGGTTGGTTTGGGTATTCACCCTTTGACGGCATGTTTTTGACTAAGTGTGATTTTTGCAAATTATCGTCATATTCACCAACCGGGAGACCCGGGACTACGCGGTCAGTTCCTACAAGTTACATTGGTCCCGTGCGAGGTGTTCGTGTCCCCTACGGGGTCGTCTGGTGGCTGGTTTGGATTTTCACCCTTTAACGGCTTGTTTTTAAGTTTAAGTGTTGATTTTTTCAAATTATCGTCCTACTCTCAAACCGAGAGACCCGAGACTACGCGATCAGTTCCTACAAGTTACATTGGTCCCGTGCGAGGTGTTCGTGCCTCCTACGGGGTCGTTTGGGGGTTGGTTTGGGTATTCACCCTTTGACGGCATGTTTCTAACTAAGTGTTATTTTTGAAAATTATCGTCATATTCACAAACCGAGAGACCCGGGACTACGCGGCAGTTCCTTCAAGTTACATTGGTCCCGTGCGTGGTGTTCATGTCCCCTACGGCGTCGTTTGGAGGGTGGTTTGAGTTTTCACCCTTTAACGGCTTATTTTTAAGTTTAAGTGCTTATTTTTGCAAATTATCGTCATATTCACAAACCGGGAGACCCGGGACTACGCGGTCAGTTCCTACAAGTTACATTGGTTTTGTGCGAGGTGTTCGTGCCCCCTACGGGGTCGTTTGGGGGGTGGTTTGGGTTTTCACCCTTTGACGGCTTGTTTTTAACTAAGTGTGATTTTTGCAAATTATCATCATATTCACAATCCGGGAGACCCGGGACTACGCGGTCAGTTCCTACAAGTTACATTGGTCCCGTGCGAGGTGTTCGTGCCTCCTACGGGGTCGTTTGGGGGGTGGTTTGGGTTTTCACCCATTGACGGCTTGTTTTTAAGTTAAAGTGTTGATTTTTCAAATTATCGTCCTACTCTCAAACCGAGAGACCCGGGACTACGCGATCAGTTCCTACAAGTTACATTGGTCCCGTGCGAGGTGTTCGTTGCTTCTTACGGGGTCGTTTGTGGGTTGGTTTGGGTATTCACCCTTTGACGGCATGTTTTTGACTAAGTGTGATTTTTGCAAATTATCGTCATATTCACAAACCGGGAGACCCGGGACTACGCGATCAGTTCCTACAAGTTACATTGGTCCCGTGCGAGGTGTTCGTGTCCCCTACGGGGTCGTTTGGTGGCTGCTTTGGGTTTTCACCCTTTAACGGCTTGTTTTTCAATTTAAGTGCTGATTTTTGCAAATTATCGTCATATTCACAAACCGGGAGACCCGGGACTACGCGGTCAGTTCCTACAAGTTACATTGGTCCCGTGCGAGGTGTTCGTGCCTCCTATGGGGTCGTTTGGGGGCTAGTTTGGGTTTTCACCCTTTAACGACTTGTTTTTATGTTTAAGTGTTGATTTTTCAAATTAACGTCCTACTCTCAAACCGAGAAACCCGGGACTACGCGATCAGTTCCTACAAGTTACATTGGTCCCGTGCGAGGTGTTCGTGCCTCCTACGGGGTCGTTTGGGGGTTGGTTTGGGTATTCACCCTTTGACGGCATGTTTCTAACTAAGTGTTATTTTTGCAAATTATCCTCATATTCACAAACCGAGAAACCCAGGACTACGCGGTCAGTTCCTTCAAGTTACATTGGTCCCGTGCGAGGTGTTCGTGTCCCCTACGGCGTCGTTTGGAGGGTGGTTTGAGTTTTCACCCTTTAACGGCTTATTTTTAAGTTTAAGTTCTTATTTTTGCAAATTATCGTCATATTCACAAACCGGGAGACCCGGGACTACGCGGTCAGTTCCTACAAGTTACATTGGTCTTGTGCGAGGTGTTCGTGCCCCCTACGGGGTCGTTTGGGGGGTGGTTTGGGTTTTCACCCTTTGATGGCTTGTTTTTAACTAAGTGTGATTTTTGCAAATTATCATCATATTCACAATCCGGGAGACCCGGGACTACGCGGTCAGTTCCTACAAGTTACATTGGTCCCGTGCGAGGTGTTTGTGCCCCCTACGGGATAGTTTGGTGGTGGTTTGGGTTTTCACCCATTAACGGCTTGTTTTAAAGTTTAAGTGCAGATTTTTGCAAATTATCGTCATATTCACAAACCGGGAGACCCGGGACTACGCGGTCAGTTCCTACAAGTTACATTGGTCCCGTGCGAGCTGTTCGTGCCTCCTACGGGGTCGTTTGGGGGGTGGTTTGGGTTTTCACCCTTTAACGACTTGTTTTTAATTTTAAGTGTTGATTTTTGCAAATTATCGTCATATTCACAAATCGGGAGACCCGGGACTACGCGATCAGTTCCTACAAGTTACATTGGACCCGTGAGAGGTGTTCGTGCCCCCTACGGGGTCGTTTGGGGGGTGGTTTGGGTTTTCACCCATTAACGGCTTGTTTTAAAGTTTAAGTGCTAATTTTTGCAAATTATCATCATATTCACAAACCGGGAGACCCGGGACTACGCGGTCAGTTCCTACAAGTTACATTGGTCCCGTGCGAGGTGTTCGTGCCTCCTACGGGGTCGTTTGGGGGGTGGTTTGGGTTTTCACCCTTTGACGGCTTGTTTTTAAGTTAAAGTGTTGATTTTTCAAATTATCGTCCTACTCTCAAACCGAGAGACCCGGGACTACGCGATCAGTTCCTACAAGTTACATTGGTCCCGTGCGAGGTGTTCGTGCCTCCTACGGGGTCGTTTGTGGGTTGGTTTGGGTATTCACCCTTTGACGGCATGTTTTTGACTAAGTGTGATTTTTGCAAATTATCGTCATATTCACAAACCGGGAGACCCGGGACTACGCGGTCAGTTCCTACTAGTTACATTGGTCCCGTGCGAGGTGTTCGTGTCCCCTACGGGGTCGTTTGGTGGCTGGTTTGGGTTTTCACCCTTTAACGGCCTGTTTTTCAGTTTAAGTGCTGATTTTTGCAAATTATCGTCATATTCACAAACCGGGAGACCCGGGACTACGCGGTCAGTTCCTACAAGTTACATTGGTCCCGTGCGAGGTGTTCGTGCCCCCTACGGGGTCGTTTGGGGGGTGGTTTGGGTTTTCACCCTTTGACGGCTTGTTTTTAACTAAGTGTGATTTTTGCAAATTATCGTCATATTCACAAATCGGGAGACCCGGGACTACACGATCAGTTCCTACAAGTTACATTGGTCCCGTGAGAGGTGTTCGTGCCCCCTACGGGGTCGTTTGGGGGTGGTTTGGGTTTTCAGCCTTTGACGACTTGTTTTTAACTAAGTGTGATTTTTGAAAATTATTGTCATATTCACCAACCGGGAGACTCAGGACTACGCGGTCAGTTCCTACAAGTTACATTGGTCCCGTGCGAGGTGTTCGTGCCCCCTACGGGGTCGTTTGGGGGTTGGTTTGGGTTTTCACCCTTTAACGGCTTGTTTTTAAGTTTAAGTGTTGATTTTTGCAAATTTTCGTCGTATTCTCAAATCGGGAGACCCGGGACTACGCGTTTAGTTCCTATAAGTTATAGTGGTCCCGTGCGAGGTGTTCGTGCCTCCTATGGGGTCGTTTGGGGGCTAGTTTGGGTTTTCACCCTTTAACGACTTGTTTTTATGTTTAAGTGTTGATTTTTCAAATTATCGTCCTACTCTCAAACCGAGAGACCCGGGACTATGCGATCAGTTCCTACAAGTTACATTGGTCCCGTGCGAGGTGTTCGTGCCTCCTACGGGGTCGTTTGGGGGTTGGTTTGGGTATTCACCCTTTGACGGCATGTTTTTAACTAAGTGTTATTTTTGCAAATTATCGTCATATTCACAAACCGAGAGACCCGGGACTACGCGGTCAGTTCCTTCAAGTTACATTGGTCCCGTGCGAGGTGTTCGTGTCCCCTACGGCGTCGTTTGGAGGGTGGTTTGAGTTTTCACCCTTTAACGGCTTATTTTTATGTTTAAGTGCTTATTTTTTCAAATTATCGTCATATTCACAAACCGGGAGACCCGGGACTACGCGGTCAGTTCCGACAAGTTACATTGGTCTTGTGCGAGGTGTTCGTGCCCCCTACGGGGTCGTTTGGTGGGTGGTTTGGGTTTTCACCCTTTGACGGCTTGTTTTTAACTAAGTGTGATTTTTGCAAATTATCATCCTATTCACAATCCGGGAGACCCGGGACTACGAGGTCAGTTCCTACAAGTTACATTGGTCCCGTGCGAGGTGTTCGTGTCCCCTACGGGGTCGTTTGGTGGCTGGTTTGGGTTTTCACCCTTTAACGGCCTGTTTTTCAGTTTAAGTGCTGATTTTTGCAAATTATCGTCATATTCACAAACCGGGAGACCCGGGACTACGCGGTCAGTTCCTACAAGTTACATTGGTCTTGTGCGAGGTGTTCGTGCCCCCTACGGGGTCGTTTGGGGGGTGGTTTGGGTTTTCACCCTTTGACGGCTTGTTTTTAACTAAGTGTGATTTTTGCAAATTATCGTCATATTCACAAACAGGGAGACCCGGGACTACGCGGTCAGTTCCTACAAGTTACATTGGTCCCGTGCGAAGTGTTCGTGTCCCCTACGGGGTCGTTTGGGGGCTGGTTTGGGTTTTCACCCTTTAACGGCTTGTTTTTAAGTTTAAGTCTTGATTTTTGCAAATTATCGTCATATTCACAAACCGGGAGACCCGGGACTACGCGATCAGTTCCTACAAGTTACATTGGTCCCGTGCGAGGTGTTCGTGTCCCCTACGGCGTCGTTTGGGGGGTGGTTTGAGTTTTCACCCTTTAACAGCTTCTTTTTAAGTTCAAGTGCTGATTTTTGCAAATTATCATCATATTCACAAACCGGAAGACCCGGGACTACGCGGTCAGTTCCTACAAGGTACATTGAACTTGTGCGAGGTGTTCGTGCCCCCTACGGGGTCGTTTGGGGGGTGGTTTGGATTTTCACCCTTTGACGGCTTGTTTTTAACTAAGTGTGATTTTTGCAAATCATCATCATATTCCCAATCCGGGAGACCCGGGACTACGCGGTCAGTTCCTACAAGTTACATTGGTCCCGTGCGAGGAGTTTGTGCCCCCTACGGGGTAGTTTGGGGGGTGGTTTGGGTTTTCACCCATTAACGGCTTATTTTTCAATTTAAGTGCTGATTTTTGCAAATTATCGTCATATTCACAAATCGGGAGACCCGGGACTACGTGGTCAGTTCCTACAAGTTACATTGGTCCCGTGCGAGGTGTTCGTGCCCCCTACGGGGTCGTTTGGGGGGTGGTTTGGGTTTTCACCCTTTGACGGCTTGTTTTTAAGTTAAAGTGTTGATTTTTCAAATTATCGTCCTACTCTCAAATCAGGAGACCCGGGACTACGCGATCAGTTCCTACAAGTTACATTGGTCCCGTGCGAGGTGTTCGTGCCTCCTACGGGGTACTTTGTGGGTTGGTTTGGGTATTCACCCTTTGACGGCATGTTTTTGACTAAGTGTGATTTTTGCAAATTATCGTCATATTCACAAACCGGGAGACCCGGGACTACGCGGTCAGTTCCTACAAGTTACATTGGTCCCGTGCGAGGTGTTCGTGTCCCCTACGGCGTCGTTTGGAGGGTGGTTTGAGTTTTCACCCTTTAACGGCTTATTTTTATGTTTAAGTGCTTATTTTTGCAAATTATCGTCATATTCACAAACCGGGAGACCCGGGACTACGCGGTCAGTTCCTACAAGTTACATTGGTCTTGTGCGAGGTGTTCGTGCCCCCTACGGGGTCGTTTGGTGGGTGGTTTGGGTTTTCACCCTTTGACGGCTTGTTTTTAAGTTAAAGTGTTGATTTTTCAAATTATCGTCCTACTCTCAAACCGAGAGACCCGGGACTACGCGATCAGTTCCTACAAGTTACATTGGTCCCGTGCGAGGTGTTCGTGCCTCCTACGGGGTCGTTTCTGGGTTTGTTTGGGTATTCACCCATTAACGGCTTGTTTTTAAGTTTAAGTGCAAATTTTTGCAAATTATCGTCATATTCACAAACCGGGAGACCCGGCCGGGACTACGCGGTCAGTTCCTACAAGTTACATTGGTCCCGTGCGAGGTGTTCGTGCCTCCTACGGGTCTTTTGGGGGGTGGTTTGGGTTTTCACCCTTTGACGACTTGTTTTTAAGTTTAAGTGCTAATTTTTGCAAATTATCGTCATATTCACAAATCGGGAGACCCGGGACTATGCGATCAGTTCCTACAAGTTACATTGGTCCCATAAGAGGTGTTCGTGCCCCCTACGGGGTCGTTTGGGGGGTGGTTTGGGTTTTCAGCCTTTGACGGCTTGTTTTTAAGTTAAAGTGTTGATTTTTCAAATTATCGTCCTACTCTCAAACCGAGAGACCCGGGACTACGCGATCAGTTCCTACAAGTTACATTGGTCACGTGCGAGGTGTTCGTGCCTCCTACGGGGTACTTTGTGGGTTGGTTTGGGTATTCACCCTTTGACGTCATGTTTTTGACTAAGTGTGATTTTTGCAAATTATCGTCATATTCACAAACCGGGAGACCCGGGACTACGCGGTCAGTTCCTACAAGTTACATTGGTCCCGTGCGAGGTGTTCGTGTCCCCTACGGGGTCGTTTGGTGGCTGGTTTGGGTTTTCACCCTTTAACGGCTTGTTTTTAAGTTTAAGTGTTGATTTTTGCAAATTATCGTCGTATTCTCAAATCGGGAGACCCGGGACTACGCGTTCAGTTCCTATAAGTTATAGTGGTCCCGTACGAGGTGTCCGTGCCTCCTATGGGGTCGTTTGGGGGCTAGTTTGGGTTTCACCCTTTAACGGCTTGTTTTTAAGTTTAAGTGTTGATTTTTCAAATTATCGTCCTACTCTCAAACCCAGAGACCCGGGACTACGCGATCAGTTCCTACAAGTTACATTGGTCCCGTGCGAGGTGTTCGTGCCTCCTATGGGGTCGTTTGGGGGTTGGTTTGGGTATTCACCCTTTGACGGCATGTTTTTAACTAAATGTTATTTTTGCAAATTATCGTCATATTCACAAACCGAGAGACCCGGGACTACGCGGTCAGTTCCTTCAAGTTACATTGGTCCCGTGCGAGGTGTTCGTGTCCCCTACGGCGTCGTTTGGAGGGTGGTTTGAGTTTGCACCCTTTAACGGCTTATTTTTATGTTTAAGTGCTTATTTTTGCAAATTATCGTCATATTCACAAACCGGGAGACCCGGGACTACGCGGTCAATTCCTACAAGTTACATTGGTCTTGTGCGAGGTGTTCGTGCCCCCTACGGGGTCGTTTGGTGGGTGGTTTGGGTTTTCACCCTTTGACGGCTTGTTTTTAACTAAGTGTGATTTTTGCAAATTATCATCATATTCACAATCCGGGAGACCCGGGACAACGAGGTCAGTTCCTACAAGTTACATTGGTCCCGTGCGAGGTGTTTGTGCCCCCTACGGGGTAGTTTGGGGGGTGGTTTGGGTTTTCACCCATTAACGGCATGTTTTTAAGTTTAAGTGCTAATTTTTGCAAATTATCGTCATATTCACAAACCGGGAGACCCGGCCGGGACTACGCGGTCAGTTCCTACAAGTTACATTGGTCCCGTGCGAGGTGTTCGTGCCTCCTACGGGGTCTTTTGGGGGGTGGTTTGGGTTTTCACCCTTTGACGACTTGTTTTTAAGTTTAAGTGCTAATTTTTGCAAATTATCGTCATATTCACAAATCGGGAGACCCGGGACTATGCGATCAGTTCCTACAAGTTACATTGGTCCCATGAGAGGTGTTCGTGCCCCCTACGGGGTCGTTTGGGGGGTGGTTTGGGTTTTCAGCCTTTGACGGCTTGTTTTTAAGTTAAAGTGTTGATTTTTCAAATTATCGTCCTACTCTCAAACCGAGAGACCTGGGACTACGCGATCAGTTCCTACAAGTTACATTGGTCACGTGCGAGGTGTTCGTGCCTCCTACGGGGTACTTTGTGGGTTGGTTTGGGTATTCACCCTTTGACGTCATGTTTTTGACTAAGTGTGATTTTTGCAAATTATCGTCATATTCACAAACTGGGAGACCCGGGACTACGCGGTCAGTTCCTACAAGTTACATTGGTCCCGTGCGAGGTGTTCGTGTCCCCTACGGGGTCGTTTGGTGGCTGGTTTGGGTTTTCACCCTTTAACGGATGGTTTTTAAGTTTAAGTGTTGATTTTTGCAAATTATCGTCGTATTCTCAAATCGGGAGACCCGGGACTACGCGTTCAGTTCCTATAAGTTATAGTGGTCCCGTGCGAGGTGTCCGTGCCTCCTATGGGGTCGTTTGGGGGCTAGTTTGGGTTTCACCCTTTAACGGCGTGTTTTTAAGTTTAAGTGTTGATTTTTCAAATTATCGTCCTACTCTCAAACCCAGAGACCCGGGACTACGCGATCAGTTCCAACAAGTTACATTGGTCCCGTGCGAGGTGTTCGTGCCTCCTACGGGGTCTTTTGGGGGTTGGTTTGGGTATTCACCCTTTGACGGCATGTTTCTAACTAAGTGTGATTTTTGCAAATTATCGTCATATTCACAAACCGAGAGACCCGGGACTACGCGGTCAGTTCCTACAAGTTACATTGGTCCCGTGCGAGGTGTTCGTGTCCCCTACGGCGTCGTTTGGGGGGTGGTTTGAGTTTTCACCCTTTAACGGCTTATTTTTAAGTTTAAGTGCTTATTTTTGCAAATTATCATCATATTCACAAACCGGGAGACCCGGGACTACGCGGTCAGTTCCTACAAGTTACATTGGTCTTCTGTGAGGTGTTCGTGCCCCCTACGGGGTCGTTTGGGGGGTGGTTTGGGTTTTCACCCTTTGACGGCTTGTTTTTAACTAAGTGTGATTTTTGCAAATTATCATCATATGCACAATCCGGGAGACCCGGGACTACGCGGTCAGTTCCTACAAGTTACATTGGTCCCGTGCGAGGTGTTTGTGCCCCCTACGGGGTAGTTTGGGGGTGGTTTGGGTTTTCACCCATTAACGGCTTGTTTTAAAGTTTAAGTGCAGATTTTTGCAAATTATCGTCATATTCACAAACCGGGAGACCCGGGACTACGCGGTCAGTTCCTACAAGTTACATTGGTCCCGTGCGAGCTGTTCGTGCCTCCTACGGGGTCGTTTGGGGGCTGGTTTGGGTTTTCACCCTTCAACGGCTTGTTTTTAAGTTTAAGTGTTGATTTTTGCAAATTATCGTCGTATTCTCAAATCGGGAGACCCGGGACTACGCGTTCAGTTCCTATAAGTTATAGTGGTCCCGTACGAGGTGTCCGTGCCCCCTATGGGGTCGTTTGGGGGCTAGTTTGGGTTTCACCCTTTAACGGCTTGTTTTTAAGTTTAAGTGTTGATTTTTCAAATTATCGTCCTACTCTCAAACCCAGAGACCCGGGACTACGCGATCAGTTCCTACAAGTTACATTGGTCCCGTGCGAGGTTTTCGTGCCTCCTACGGGGTCGTTTGGGGGTTGGTTTGGGTATTCACCCTTTGACGGCATGTTTTTATCTAAGTGTTATTTTTGCAAATTATCGTCATATTCACAAACCGAGAGACCCGGGACTACGCGGTCAGTTCCTTCAAGTTACATTGGTCCCGTGCGAGGTGTTCGTGTCCCCTACGGCGTCGTTTGGAGGGTGGTTTGAGTTTTCACCCTTTAACGACTTATTTTTATGTTTAAGTGCTTATTTTTGCAAATTATCGTCATATTCACAAACCGGGAGACCCGGGACTACGCGGTCAGTTCCTACAAGTTACATTGGTCTTGTGCGAGGTGTTCGTGCCCCCTACGGGGTCGTTTGGTGGGTGGTTTGTGTTTTCACCCTTTGACGGCTTGTTTTTAAGTTTAAGTGTTGATTTTTGCAAATTATCGTCATATTCACAAATGGGGAGACCCGGGACTGCGCGATCAGTTCCTACAAGTTACATTGGTCCCGTGAGAGGTGTTCGTGCCCCCTACGGGGTCGTTTGGGGGGTGGTTTGGGTTTTCAGCCTTTGACGGCTTGTTTTTAAGTTAAAGTGTTGATTTTTCAAATTATCGTCCTACTCTCAAACCGAGAGACCCGGGACTACGCGATCAGTTCCTACAAGTTACATTGGTCCCGTGCGAGGTGTTCGTGCCTCCTACGGGGTCGTTTGGGGGTTGGTTTGGGTATTCACCCTTTGACGGCATGTTTTTAACTAAGTGTGATTTTTGCAAATTAGCGTCATATTCACAAACCGAGAGACCCGGGACTAAGCGGTCAGTTCCAACAAGTTACATTGGCCCCGTGCGAGGTGTTCGTGTCCCCTACGGCGTCGTTTGGGGGGTGGTTTGAGTTTTCACCCTTTAACGGCTTATTTTTAAGTTTAAGTGCTTATTTTTGCAAATTATCGTCATATTCACAAACCGGGAGACCCGGGACTACGCGGTCAGTTCCTACAAGTTACATTGGTCTTCTGTGAGGTGTTCGTGCCCCCTACGGGGTCGTTTGGGGGGTGGTTTGTGTTTTCACCCTTTGACGGCTTGTTTTTAACTAAGTGTGATTTTTGCAAATTATCATCAGATTCACAATCCGGGAGACCCGGGACTACGCGGTCAGTTCCTACAAGTTACATTGGTCCCGTGCGAGGTGTTTGTGACCCCTACGGGGTAGTTTGGGTGTGGTTTGGGTTTTCACCCATTAACGGCTTGTTTTTAAGTTTAAGTGCTGATTTTTGCAAATTATCGTCATATTCACAAACCGGGAGACCCGGGACTACGCGGTCAGTTCCTACAAGTTACATTGGTCCCGTGCGAGGTGTTCGTGCCTCCTACGGGGTCGTTTGGGGGGTGGTTTGGGTTTTCACCCTTTAACGACTTGTTTTTAAGTTTAAGTGTTGATTTTTGCAAATTATCGTCATATTCACAAATCGGGAGACCCGGGACTACGCGATCAGTTCCTACAAGTTACATTGGTCCCATGAGAGGTGTTCGTGCCCCCTACGGGGTCGTTTGGGGGGTGGTTTGGGTTTTCACCCATTAACGGCTTGTTTTTAAGTTTAAGTGATAATTTTTACAAATTATTGTCATATTCACAAACCGGGAGACCCGGGACTACGCGGTGAGTTCCTACAAGTTACATTGGTCCCGTGCGAGGTGTTCGTGCCTCCTACGGGGTCGTTTGGGGGGTGGTTTGGGTTTTCACCCTTTGACGACTTGTTTTTAAGTTTAAGTGCTGATTTTTGCAAATTATTGTCATATTCACAAATCGGGAGACCCGGGACTACGCGATCAGTTCCTACAAGTTACATTGGTCCAGTGAGAGGTGTTCGTGCCCCCTACGGGGTCGTTTGGCGGGTGGTTTGGGTTTTCAGCCTTTGACGGCTTATTTTTAAGTTAAAGTGTTGATTTTTCAAATTATCGTCCTACTCTCAAACCAAGAGACCCGAGACTACGCGATCAGTTCCTACAAGTTACATTGGTCCCGTGCGAGGTGTTCGTGCCTCCTACGGGGTCGTTTGGGGGTTGGTTTGGGTATTCACCCTTTGACGGCATGTTTTTGACTAAGTGTGATTTTTGCAAATTATCGTCATATTCACAAACCGGGAGACCCGGGACTACGCGGTCAGTTCCTACAAGTTACATTGGTCCCGTGCGAGGTGTTCGTGTCCCCTACGGGGTCGTTTGGGTGCTGGTTTGGGTTTTCACCCTTTAACGGCTTGTTTTTAAGTTTAAGTGTTGATTTTTGCAAATTATCGTTGTATTCTCAAATCGGGAGACCCGGGACTACGCGGTCAGTTCCTACAAGTTACATTGGTCCCGTGCGAGGTGTTCGTGCCTCCTACGGGGTCGTTTGGGGGTTGGTATGGGTATTCACCCTTTGACGGCATGTTTTTAACTAAGTGTTTTTTTTTTGCAAATTATCGTCATATTCACAAACCGAGAGACCCGGGACTACGCGGTCAGTTCCTACAAGTTACATTGGTCCCGTGCGAGGTGTTCGTGTCCCCTACGGCGTCGTTTGGGAGGTGGTTTGAGTTTTCACCCTTTAACGGCTAATTTTTAAGTTTAAGTGCTTATTTTTGCAAATTATCGTCATATTCACAAACCGGGAGACCCGGGACTACGCGGTCAGTTCCTACAAGTTACATTGGTCTTGTGCGAGGTGTTCGTGCCCCCTACGGGGTAGTTTGGGGGGTGGTTTGGGTTTTCACCCTTTAACGACTTGTTTTTAAGTTTAAGTGTTGATTTTTGCAAATTATCGTCATATTCACAAATCGGGAGACCCGGGACTACGCGATCAGTTCCTACAAGTTACATTGGTCCCGTGAGAGGTGTTCGTGCCACTTACGGGGTCGTTTGGGGGGTGGTTTGGGTTTTCAGCCTTTGACGGCTTGTTTTTAAGTTAAAGTGTTGATTTTTCAAATTATCGTCCTACTCTCAAACCGAGAGACCCGGGACTACGCGATCAGTTCCTACAAGTTACATTGGTCCCGTGAGAGGTGTTCGTGCCCCCTACGGGGTCGTTTGGGGGGTGGTTTGGGTTTTCACCCTTTGACGACCTGTTTTTAAGTTTAAGTGCTGATTTTTGCAAATTATCGTCATATTCACAAACCGAGAGACCCGGGACTACGCGGTCAGTTCCTACAAGTTACATTGGTCCCGTGCGAGGTGTTTGTGACCCCTACGGGGTAGTTTGGGGGGTGGTTTGAGTTTTCACCCTTTAACGGCTTATTTTTAAGTTTAAGTGCTTATTTTTGCAAATTATCGTCATATTCACAAACCGGGAGACCCGGGACTACGAGGTCAGTTCCTACAAGTTACATTGGTTTTGTGCGAGGTGTTCGTGCCCCCTACGGGGTCGTTTGGGGGGTGGTTTGGGTTTTCACCCTTTGACGGCTTGTTTTTAACTAAGTGTGATTTTTGCAAATTATCATCATATTCACAATCCGGGAGATCCGGGACTACGCGGTCAGTTCCTACAAGTTACATTGGTCCCGTGCGAGATGTTTGTGCCCCCTACGGGGTAGTTTGGGGGGTGGTTTGGGTTTTCACCCATTAACGGCTTGTTTTTAAGTTTAAGTGCTAATTTTTGCAAATTATCGTCATATTCACAAACCGGGAGACCCGGGACTACGCGGTCAGTTCCTACAAGTTACATTGGTCCCGTGCGAGGTGTTCGTGCCTCCTACGGGGTCGTTTGGGGGGTGGTTTGGGTTTTCACCCTTTGACGACTTGTTTTTAAGTTTAAGTGCAGATTTTTGCAAATTATCATCATATTCACAAATCGGGAGACCCGGTACTATGCGATCAGTTCCTACAAGTTACAATGGTCCCGTGAGAGGTGTTCGTGCCCCCTACGGGGTCGTTTGGGGGGTGGTTTGGGTTTTCAGCCTTTGACGGCTTATTTTTATGTTAAAGAGTTGATTTTTCAAATTATCGTCCTACTCTCAAACCGAGAGACCCGGGACTACGCGATCAGTTCCTACAAGTTACATTGGTCCCGTGCGAGGTGTTCGTGCCTCCTACAGGGTCGTTTGGGGGTTGGTTTGGGTATTCACCCTTTGACGGAATGTTTTTGACTAAGTGTGATTTTTGCAAATTATCGTCATATTCACAAACCGGGAGACCCGGGACTACGCGGTCAGTTCCTAAAAGTTACATTGGTCCCGTGCGAGGTGTTCGTGTCCCCTACGGGGTCGTTTGGGGGGTGGTTTGGGTTTTCACCCCTTAACGGCTTGTTTTTAAGTTTAAGTGTTGATTTTTGCGAATTATCGTCGTATTCTCAAATCGGGAGACCCGGGACTACGCGTTCAGTTCCTATAAGTTATAGTGGTCCCGTGCGATGTGTTCGTGCCTCCTATAGGGTCGTTTGGGGGCTAGTTTGGGTTTCACCCTTTAACGGCTTGTTTTTAAGTTTAAGTGTTGATTTCTCAAATTATCGTCCTACTCTCAAACCCAGAGACCCGGGACTACGCGATCAGTTCCTACAAGTTACATTGGTCCCGTGCGAGGTGTTCGTGCCTCCTACGGGGTCGTTTGGGGGTTGGTTTGGGTATTCACCCTTTGACGGCATGTTTTTAACTAAGTGTGATTTTTGTAAATTATCGTCATATTCACAAACTGAGAGACCCGGGACTACGCGGTCAGTTCCTACAAGTTACATTGGTCCCGTGCGAGGTGTTCGTGTCCCCTACGGCGTCGTTTGGGGGGTGGTTTGAGTTTTCACCCTGTAACGGCTTATTTTTAAGTTTAAGTGCTTATTTTTCCAAATTATCGTCATATTCACAAACCGGGAGACCCGGGACTACGCGGTCAGTTCCTACAAGTTACATTGGTCTTGTGCGAGGTGTTCGTGCCCCCTACGGGGTCGTTTGGGGGGTGGTTTGGGTTTTCACCCTTTGACGGCTTGTTTTTAACTAAGTGTGATTTTTGCAACTTATCATCATATTCACAATCCGGGAGACCCGGGACTACGTGGTCAGTTCCTACAAGTTACATTGGTCCCGTGCGAGGTGTTTGTGCCCCCTACGGGGTAGTTTGGGGGGTGGTTTGGGTTTTCACCCATTAACGGCTTATTTTTAAATTTTAAGTGCAGATTTTTGCAAATTATCGTCATATTCACAAACCGGGAGACCCGGGACTACGCGGTCAGTTCCTACAAGTTACATTGGTCCCGTGCGAGGTGTTCGTGCCTCTTGCGGGGTCGTTTGGGGGGTGGTTTGGGTTTTCACCCTTTAACGACTTGTTTTTAAGTTTAAGTGTTGATTTTGGCAAATTATCGTCATATTCACAAATCGGGAGACCCGGGACTACGCGATAAGTTCCTACAAGTTACATTGGTCCCGTGAGAGGTGTTCGTGCCCCCTACGGGGTCGTTTGGGGGGTGGTTTGGGTTTTCAGCCTTTGACGGCTTGTTTTTAAGTTAAAGTGTTGATTTTTCAAATTATCATCCTACTCTCAAACCGAGAGACCCCGGACTACGCGATCAGTTCCTACAAGTTACATTGGTCCCGTGCGACGTGTTCTAGCCTCCTACGGGGTCGTTTGGGGGTTGGTTTGGGTATTCACCCTTTGACGGCATGTTTTTAACTAAGTGTGATTTTTGCAAATTATCGTCATATTCCCAAACCGGGAAACCCGGGACTAAGCGGTCAGTTCCTACAAGTTACATTGGTCCCGTGCGAGGTGTTCGTGTCCCCTACGGGGTCGTTTGGGGGGTGGTTTGAGTTTTCACCCTTTAACAACTTATTTTTAAGTTTAAGTGCTGATTTTTGCAAATTATCGTCATATTCACAAACCGGGAGACCCGGGACTACGCGGTCAGTTCCTACAAGTTACATTGGTCTTGTGCGAGGTGTTCGTGCCCCCTACGGGGTCGTTTGGGGGGTGGTTTGGGTTTTCACCCTTTGACGGCTTGTTTTTAACTAAGTGTGAGTTTTGCAAATTATCATCATATTCACAATCCGGGAGACCCGGGACTACGTGGTCAGTTCCTACAAGTTACATTGGTCCCGTGCGAGGTGTTTGTGCCCCCTACGGGGTAGTTTGGGGGGTGGTTTGGGTTATCACCCATTAACGGCTTATTTTTAAATTTGAAGTGCAGATTTTTGCAAATTATCGTCATATTCACAAACCGGGAGACCCGGGACTACGCGGTCAGTTCCTACAAGTTACATTGGTCCCGTGCGAGGTGTTCGTGCCTCTTGCGGGGTCGTTTGGGGGGTGGTTTGGGTTTTCACCCTTTAACGACTTGTTTTTAAGTTTAAGTGTTGATTTTGACAAATTATCGTCATATTCACAAATCGGGAGACCCGGGACTACGCGATAAGTTCCTACAAGTTACATTGGTCCCGTGAGAGGTGTTCGTGCCCCCTACGGGGTCGTTTGGGGGGTGGTTTGGGTTTTCAGCCTTTGACGGCTTGTTTTTAAGTTAAAGTGTTGATTTTTCAAATTATCATCCTACTCTCAAACCGAGAGACCCCGGACTACGCGATCAGTTCCTACAAGTTACATTGGTCCCGTGCGACGTGTTCTTGCCTCCTACGGGGTCGTTTGGGGGTTGGTTTGGGTATTCACCCTTTGACGGCATGTTTTTAACTAAGTGTGATTTTTGCAAATTATCGTCATATTCCCAAACCGGGAAACCCGGGACTAAGCGGTCAGTTCCTACAAGTTACATTGGTCCCGTGCGAGGTGTTCGTGTCCCCTACGGCGTCGTTTGGGGGGTGGTTTGAGTTTTCACCCTTTAACAACTTATTTTTAAGTTTAAGTGCTGATTTTTGCAAATTATCATCATATTCACAAACCGGGAGACCCGGGACTACGCGGTCAGTTCCTACAAGTTACATTGGTCTTCTGCGAGGTGTTCATGCCCCCTACGGGGTCGTTTGGGGGGTGGTTTGGGTTTTCACCCTTTGACGGCTTGTTTTTAACTAAGTGTGATTTTTGCAAATTATCATCATATTCCAAATCCGGGTGACCCGGGACTACGCGGTCAGTTCCTACAAGTTACATTGGTCCCGTGCGAGGTGTTCGTGCCCCCTACGGGGTAGTTTGGGGGTGGTTTGGGTTTTCAACCATTAACGGCTTGTTTTTCAATTTAAGTACTGATTTTGGCAAATTATCGTCATATTCACAAACCGGGAGACCCGGGACTACGCGGTCAGTTCCTACAAGTTACATTGGTCCCGTGCGAGATGTTCGTGCCCCCTACGGGGTCGTTTGGGGGCTGGTTTGGGTTTTCACCCTTTAAAGGCTTGTTTTTAAGTTTAAGTGTTGATTTTTCAAATTATCGTCCTACTCTCAAACCCAGAGACCCGGGACTACGCGATCAGTTCCTACCAGTTACATTGGTCCCGTGCGAGGTGTTCGTGCCTCCTACGGGGTCGTTTGGGGGTTGGTTTGGGTATTCACCCTTTGACGGCATGTTTTTAACTAAGTGTGATTTTTGCAAATTATCGTCATATTCACAAACCGAGAGACCCGGGACTACGCGGTCAGTTCCTACAAGTTACATTGGGCCCGTGCGAGGTGTTCGTGTCCCCTACGGCGTCGTTTGGGGGGTGGTTTGAGTTTTCACCCTTTGACGGCTTATTTTTAAGTTTAAGTGCTTATTTTTGCAAATTATCGTCATATTCACAAACCGGGAGACCCGGGACTACGCGGTCAGTTCCTACAAGTTACATTGGTCTTGTGCGAGGTGTTCGTACCCCCTACGGGGTCGTTTGGGGGGTGGTTTGGGTTTTCACCCTTTGACGGCTTGTTTTTAACTAAGTGTGATTTTTGCAAATTATCATCATATTCACAATCCGGGAGACCCGGGACTACGCGGTCAGTTCCTACAAGTTACATTGGTCCCGTGCGAGGTGTTTGTGCCCCCTACGGGGTAGTTTGGGGGGTGGTTTGGGTTTTCACCCATTAAGGGCTTGTTTTTAAGTTTAAGTGCAGATTTTGGCAAATTATCGTCATATTCACAAACCGGGAGACCCGGGACTACGCGGTCAGTTCCTACAAGTTACATTGGTCTCGTGCGAGGTGTTCGTGCCTCCTACGGGATCGTTTGGGTGGTGGTTTGGGTTTTCACCCTTTAACGACTTGTTTTTAAGTTTAAGTGTTGATTTTTGCAAATTATCGTCATATTCACAAATCGGGAGACTCGGGACTACGCGATAAGTTCCTACAAGTTACATTGGTCCCGTGAGAGGTGTTCGTGTCCCCTACGGGGTCGTTTGGGGGGTGGTTTGGGTTTTCAGCCTTTGACGGCTTGTTTTTAAGTTAAAGTGTTGATTTTTCAAATTATCGTCCTACTCTCAAACTAAGAGACCCGGGACTACGCGATCAGTTCCTACAAGTTACATTGGTCCCGTGCGAGGTGTTCGTGCCTCCTACGGGGTCGTTTGGGGGTTGTTTTGGTTATTCACCCTTTGACGGCATGTTTTTAACTAAGTGCGATTTTTGCAAATTATCGTCATATTCACAAACCGGGAGACCCGGGACTAAGCGGTCAGTTCCTACAAGTTACATTGGTCCCGTGCGAGGTGTTCATGTCCCCTACAGCGTCGTTTGGGGGGTGGTTTGAGTTTTCACCCTTTAACAACTTATTTTTAAGTTTAAGTGCTGATTTTTGCAAATTATCATCATATTCACAAACCGGGAGACCCGGGACTATGCGGTCAGTTCCTACAAGTTACATTGGTCTTGTGCGAGGTGTTCCTGCCCCCTACGGGGTCGTTTGGGGGTGGTTTGGGTTTTCACCCTTTGACGTCTTGTTTTTAACTAAGTGTGATTTTTGCAAATTATCATCACATTCACAATCCGGGAGACCCGGGACTACGCGGTCAGTTCCTACAAGTTACATTGGTCCCGTGCGAGGTGTTGGTGCCCCCTACGGGGTAGTTTGGGGGGTGGTTTGGGTTTTCACCCATTAACGGCTTGTTTTTAAGTTTAAGTGCTGATTTTTGCAAATTATAGTCATATTCACAAACCGGGAGACCCGGGACTACGCGGTCAGTTCCTGCAACTTACATTGGTCCCGTCCGAGGTGTTCGTGCCTCCTACGGGGTCGTTTGGGGGCTGGTTTGGGTTTTCACCCTTTAACGGCTTGTTTTTAAGTTTAAGTGTTGATTTTTGCAAATTATCATCGTATTCTCAAATCGGGAGACCCGGAACTACGCGTTCAGTTCCTATAAGTTATAGTGGTCCCGTGCGAGGTGTTCGTGCCTCCGATGGGATCGTTTGGGGGCTGGTTTGGGTTTTCACCCTTTAACGGCTTGTTTTTAGTTTTAAGTGTTGATTTTTCAAATTATCGTCCTACTCTCAAACCGAGAGACCCGGGACTACGCGATCAGTTCCTACAAGTTACATTGGTCCCGTGCGAGGTGTTCGTGCCTCCTACGGGGTCGTTTGGGGGTTGGTTTGGGTATTCACCCTTTGACGGCATGTTTTTAACTAAGTGTGATTTTTGCAAATTATCGTCATATTCATAAACCGAGAGACCCGGGACTACGCGGTCAGTTCCTACAAGTTACATTGGTCCCGTGCGAGGTGTTCGTGTCCCCTACGGCGTCGTTTGGGTGGTGGTTTGAGTTTTCACCCTTTGACGGCTTATTTTTAAGTTTAAGTGCTTATTTTTGCAAATTATCATCATATTCACAAACTGGGAGGCCTGGGACTATGCGGACAGTTCCTACAAGTTACATTGGTCTTGTGCGAGGTGTTCGTGCCCCCTACGGGGTCGTTTGGGGGGTGGTTTGGGTTTTCACCCTTTGACGGCTTGTTTTTAACTAAGTGTGATTTTTGCAAATTATCATCACATTCACAATCCGGGAGACCCGGGACTACGCGGTCAGTTCCTACAAGTTACATTGGTCCCGTGCGAGGTGTTGGTGCCCCCTACGGGGTAGTTTGGGGGGTGGTTTGGGTTTTCACCCATTAACGGCTTGTTTTTAAGTTTAAGTGCTGATTTTTGCAAATTATCGTCATATTCACAAACCGGGAGACCCTGGACTACGCGGTCAGTTCCTACAAGTTACATTGGTCCCGTGCGAGGTGTTCGTGCCTCCTACGGGGTCGTTTGGGGGGTGGTTAGGGTTTTCACCCTTTGACGACATGTTTTTCAGTTTAAGTGTTGATTTTTGCAAATTATCGTCATATTTACAAATCGGGAGACCCGGGACTACGCGATCAGTTCCTACAAGTTACATTGGTCCCGTGAGAGGTGTTCGTGCCCCCTACGGGGTCGTTTGGGGGGAGGTTTGGGTTTTCAGCCTTTGATGGCTTATTTTTAAGTTAAAGTGTCGAATTTTTAAATTATCGTCCTACTCTCAAACCGAGAGACCCGGGACTACGCGATCAGTTCCTACAAGTTACATTGGTCCCGTGCGAGGTGTTCGTGCCCCCTACGGGGTCGTTTGGGGGCTGGTTTGGGTTTTGACCCTTTAACGGCTTGTTTTTAAGTTTAAGTGCTGATTTTTGCAAATTATCGTCATATTCACAAATCGGGAGACCCGGGACTACGCGATCAGTTCCTACAAGTTACATTGGTCCCGTGAGAGGTGTTCGTGCCCCCTACGGGGTCGTTTGGGGGGTGGTTTGGGTTTTCAGCCTTTGACGGCTTGTTTTTAAGTTAAAGTGTTGATTTTTCAAATTATCGTCCTACTCTCAAACCGAGAGACCCGGGACTACGCGATCAGTTCCTACAAGTTACATTGGTCCCGTGCGAGGTGTTCGTGCCTCCTATGGGGTCGTTTGGGGGTTGGTTTGGGTATTCACCCTTTGATGGCATGTTTTTAACTAAGTGTGATTTTTGTAAATTATCGTCATATTCACAAACCGAGAGACCCGGGACTACGCGGTCAGCTCCTACAAGTTACATTGGTCCCGTGCGAGGTGTTCGTGTCCCCTACGGCGTCGTTTGGGGGGTGGTTTGAGTTTTCACCCTTTGACGGCTTATTTTTAAGTTTAAGTGCTTATTTTTGAAAATTATCGTCATATTCACAAACCGGGAGACCCGGGACTACGCGGTCAGTTCCTACAAGTTACATTGGTCCCGTACGAGGTGTCCGTGCCCCCTACGGGGTCGTTTGGGGGGTGGTTTGGGTTTTCACCCTTTGACGACTTATTTTTAACTAAGTGTGATTTTTGCAAATTATCGTCATATTCACAAATCGGGAGACCCGGGACTACGCGATCAGTTCCTACAAGTTACATTGGTCCCGTGCGAGGTGTTCGTGCCCCCTACGGGGTCGTTTGGCGGGTGGTTTGGGTTTTCAGCCTTTGACGGCTTATTTTTAAGTTAAAGTGTTGATTTTTGCAAATTATCATTGTATTCTCAAATCGGGAGACCCGGGACTACGCGTTCAGTTCCTATAAGTTATAGTGGTCCCGTGCGAGGTGTTTGTGCCTCCTATGGGGTCATTTGGGGGCTAGTTTGGGTTTCACACTTTAACGGCTTGTTTTTAAGTTTAAGTGTTGATTTTTCAAATTATCGTCCTACTCTCAAACCGAGAGACCCGGGACTACGCGATCAGTTCCTACAAGTTACATTGGTCCCGTGCGAGGTGTTCGTGCCTCCTACGGGGTCGTTTGGGGGATGGTTTGGGTATTCACCCTTTGACGGCATGTTTTTAACTAAGTGTGATTTTTGCAAATTATCGCCATATTCACAAACCGAGAGACCCGGGACTACGCGGTCAGTTCCTACAAGTTACATTGGTCCCGTGCGAGGTGTTCGTGTCCCCTACGGCGTCGTTTGGGGGGTGGTTTGAGTTTTCACCCTTTGACGGCTTATTTTTAAGTTTAAGTGCTGATTTTTGCAAATTATCGTCATATTCACAAACCGGGAGACCCGGGACTACGCGGTCAGTTCCTACAAGTTACATTGGTCTTGTGCGAGGTGTTCGTGCCCCCTACGGGGTCGTTTGGGGGTGGTTTGGGTTTTCACCCTTTGACGACTTGTTTTTAACTAAGTGTGATTTTTGCAAATAATCATCATATTCACAATCCCGGAGACCCGGGACTACGTGGTCAGTTCCTACAAGTTACATTGGTCCCGTGCGAGGTGTTTGTGCCCCCTACGGGGTAGTTTGGGTTTTCACCCATTAATGGCTTGTTTTTAAATTTTAAGTGCAGATTTTTGCAAATTATCATCATATTCACAAACCGGGAGACCCGGGACTACGCGGTCAGTTCCTACAATTTACATTGGTCCCGTGCGAGGTGTTCGTGTCCCCTACGGGGTCGTTTGGGGGCTGGTTTGGGTTTTCACCCATTAACGACTTGTTTTTAAGTTTAAGTGTTGATTTTTGCAAATTATCGTCGTATTCTCAAATCAGGAGACCCGGGACTACGAGTTCAGTTCTTATAAGTTATAGTGGTCCCGTGCGATGTGTTCGTGCCTCCTATGGGGTCGTATGGGGGCTACTTTGGGTTTCAGCCTTTGACGACTTGTTTTTAAGTTTAAGTGTTGATTTTTCAAATTATCGTCCAACTCTCAAACCCAGAGACCCGGGACTACGCGATCAGTTCCTACAAGTTACATTGGTCCCGTGCGAGGTGTTCGTGCTTCCTACGGGGTCGTTTGGGGGTTGGTTTGGGTATTCACCCTTTGACGGCATGTTTTTAACTAAGTGTGATTTTTGCAAATTATCGTCACATTCACAAACTGAGAGACCCGGGACTACGCGGTCAGTTCCTACAAGTTACATTGGTCCCGTGCGAGGTGTTCGTGTCCCCTACGACGTCGTTTGGGGGGTGGTTTGAGTTTTCACCCTTTAACGGCTTATTTTTAAGTTTAAGTGCTTATTTTTGCAAATTATCGTCATATTCACAAACCGGGAGACCCGGGACTACGCGGTCAGTTCCTACAAGTTACATTGGTCTTGTGCGAGGTGTTCGTGCCCCCTACGGGGTCGTTTGGGGGGTGGTTTGGGTTTTCACCCTTTGACGGCTTGTTTTTAACTAAGTGTGATTTTTGCATATTATCATCATATTCACAATCCCGGAGACCCGGGACTACGTGGTCAGTTCCTACAAGTTACATTGGTCCCGTGCGAGGTGTTTGTGCCCCCTACGGGGTAGTTTGGGGGGTGGTTTGGGTTTTCACCCATTAACGGCTTGTTTTTAAATTTTAAGTGCAGATTTTTGCAAATTATCGTCATATTCACAAACCGGGAGACCCGGGACTACGCGGTCAGTTCCTACAAGTTACATTGGTCCCGTGCGAGGTGTTCGTGCCTCTTACAGGGTCGTTTGGGGGGTGGTTTGGGTTTTCACCCTTTAACGACTTGTTTTTAAGTTTAAGTGTTGATTTTTGCAAATTATCGTCATATTCACAAATCGGGAGACCCGGGACTACGCGATAAGTTCCTACAAGTTACATTGGTCCCGTGAGAGGTGTTCGTGCCCCCTACGGGGTCGTTTGGGGAGTGGTTTGGGTTTTCATCCTTTGACGGCTTGTTTTTAAGTTAAAGTGTTGATTTTTCAAATTATCGTCCTACTCTCAAATCGAGAGACCCCGGGCTACGCGATCAGTTCCTACAAGTTACATTAGTCCCGTGCGAGGTGTTCGTGCCTCCTACGGGGTCGTTTGGGGGTTGGTTTGGGTATTCACCCTTTGACGGCATGTTTTTAACTAAGTGTGATTTTTGCAAATTATCGTCATATTCACAAACCGGGAGACCCGGGACTAAGCGGTCAGTTCCTACAAGTTACATTGGTCCCGTGCGAGGTGTTCGTGTGCCCTACGGCGTCGTTTGGGGGGTGGTTTGAGTTTTCACCCTTTAACAACTTATTTTTAAGTTTAAGTGCTGATTTTTGCAAATTATCATCATATTCACAAATCGGGAGACCCGGGACTACGCGGTCAGTTCCTACAAGTTACATTGGTCTTGTGCGAGGTGTTCATGCCCCCTACGGGGTCGTTTGGGGGGTGGTTTGGGTTTTCACCCTTTGACAGCTTGTTTTTAACTAAGTGTGATTTTTGCAAATTATCATCATATTCCCAATCCGGGTGACCCGGGACTACGCGGTCAGTTCCTACAAGTTACATTGGTCCCGTGCGAGGTGTTTGTGCCCCCTACGGGGTAGTTTGGGGGGTGGTTTGGGTTTTCAACCATTAACGGCTTGTTTTTCAGTTTAAGTGCTGATTTTTGCAAATTATCATCATATTCACAAACCGGGAGACCCGGGACTACGCGGTCAGTTCCTACAAGTTACATTGGTCTTGTACGAGGTGTTCATGCCCCCTACGGGGTCGTTTGGGGGGTGGTTTGGGTTTTCACCCTTTGACGGCTTGTTTTTAACTAAGTGTGATTTTTGCAAATTATCATCATATTCCCAATCCGGGTGACCCGGGACTACGCGGTCAGTTCCTACAAGTTACATTGGTCCCGTGCGAGGTGTTTGTGCCCCCTACGGGGTCGTTTGGGGGCTGGTTTGGGTTTTCACCCTTTAACGGCTTGTTTTTAAGTTTAAGTGTTGATTTTTGCAAATTATCGTCGTATTCTCAAATCGGGAGACCCGGGACTACGCGTTTAGTTCCTATAAGTTATAGTGGTCCCGTGCGAGGTGCTCGTGCCTCCGATGGGGTCGTTTGGGGGCTAGTTTGGGTTTTCACCCTTTAACGGCTTGTTTTTAATTTTAAGTGTTGATTTTTCAAATTATCGTCCTACTCTCAAACCGAGAGACCCGGGACTACGCGATCAGTTCCTACAAGTTACATTGGTCCCGTGCGAGGTGTTCGTGCCTCCTACGGGGTCTTTTGGGGGTTGGTTTGGGTATTCACCCTTTGACGGCATGTTTTTAACTAAGTGTGATTTTTGCAAATAATCGTCATATTCACAAACCGAGAGACCCGGGACTACGCGGTCAGTTCCTACAAGTTACATTGGTCCCGTGCGAGGTGTTCGTGTCCCCTACGGCGTCGTTTGGGGGGTGGTTTGATTTTTCACCCTTTGACTTCTTATTTTTAAGTTTAAGTGCTTATTTTTGCAAATTATTGTCATATTCACAAACCGGGAGACCCGGGACTACGCGGTCAGTTCCTACAAGTTACATTGGTCTTGTGCGAGGTGTTCGTGCCCCCTACGGGGTCGTTTGGGGGGTGGTTTGGGTTTTCACCCTTTGACGGCTTGTTTTTAACTAAGTGTGATTTTTGCAAATTATCATCATATTCACAATCCGGGAGACCCGGGACTACGCGGTCAGTTCCTACAAGTTACATTGGTCCCGTGCGAGGTGTTTGTGCCCCCTACGGGGTAGTTTGGGGGTGGTTTGGGTTTTCACCCATTAACGGCTTGTTTTTAAGTTTATGTGCAGATTTTTGCAAATTATCATCATATTCACAAACCGGGAGACCCGGGACTACGCGGTCAGTTCCTACAAGTTACATTGGTCCCGTGCGAGGTGTTCGTGCCTCCTACGGGGTCGTTTGGGGGGTGGTTTGGGTTTTCACACTTTGACGACTTGTTTTTAAGTTTAAGTGTTGATTTTTGCAAATTATCGTCATATTCGCAAATCGGGAGACCCGGGACTACGCGATAAGTTCCTACAAGTTACATTAGTCCCGTGAGAGGTGTTCGTGCCCCCTACGGGGTCGTTTGGGGGGTGGTTTGGGTTTTCAGCCTTTGACGGCTTATTTTTAAGTTAAAGTGTTGATTTTTCAAATTATCGTCCTACTCTCAAACCGAGAGACCCGGGACTACGCAATCAGTTCCTACAAGTTACATTGGTCCCGTGCGAGGTGTTCGTGCCTCCTACGGGGTCGTTTGGGGGTTGGTTTGGTTATTCACCCTTTGACGGCATGTTTTTAACTAAGGGTGATTTTTGCAAATTATCGTCATATTCACAAACCGGGAGACCCGGGACTAAGCGGTCAGTTCCTACAAGTTACATTGGTCCCGTGCGAGGTGTTCGTGTCCCCTACGGCGTCGTTTGGGGGATGGTTTGAGTTTTCACCCTTTAACAACTTATTTTTAAGTTTAAGTGCTGATTTTTGCAAATTATAATCATATTCACAAACCGGGAGACCCGGGACTATGCGGTCAATTCCTACAAGTTACATTGGTCTTGTGCGAGGTGTTCATGCCCCCTACGGGGTCGTTTGGGGGGTGGTTTGGGTTTTCACCCTTTGACGGCTTGTTTTTAACTAAGTGTGATTTTTGCAAATTATCATCATATTCCCAATCTGGGTCACCCGGGACTACGCGGTCAGTTCCTACAAGTTACATTGGTCCCGTGCGAGGTGTTTGTGCCCCCTACGGGGTAGTTTATGGGGTGGTTTGGGTTTTCAACCATTAACGGCTTATTTTTCAGTTTAAGTGCTGATTTTTGCAAATTATCGTCATATTCACAAACCGGGAGACCCGGGACTACGCGGTCAGTTCCTACAAGTTACATTGGTCCCGTGCGAGGTGTTCGTGCCTCCTACGGGGTCGTTTGGGGGCTGGTTTGGGTTTTCACCCTTTAACGGCTTGTTTTTAAGTTTAAGTGTGGATTTTTGCAAATTATCGTCGTATTCTCAAATCGGGAGACCCGGGACTACGCGTTCAGTTCCTATAAGTTATAGTGGTCCCGTGCGAGGTGTTCGTGCCTCCGATGGGGTCGTTTGGGGGCTAGTTTGGGTTTCAGCCTTTGACGGCTTGTTTTTAAGTTTAAGTGTTGATTTTTCAAATTATCGTCCAACTCTCAAACCCAGAGACCCGGGACTACGCGATCAGTTCCTACAAGTTACATTGGTCCCGTACGAGGTGTTCGTGCCTCCTACGGGGTCGTTTGGGGGTTGGTTTGGGTATTCACCCTTTGACGGCATGTTTTTAACTAAGTGTGATTTTTGCAAATTATCGTCACATTCACAAACTGAGAGACCCGGGACTACGCGGTCAGTTCCTACAAGTTACATTGGTCCCGTGCGAGGTGTTCGTGTCCCCTACGGCGTCGTTTGGGGGGTGGTTTGAGTTTTCACCCTTTAACGGCTTATTTTTAAGTTTAAGTGCTTATTTTTGCAAATTATCGTCATATTCACAAACCGGGAGACCCGGGACTACGCGGTCAGTTCCTACAAGTTACATTGGTTTTGTGCGAGGTGTTCGTGCCCCCTACGGGGTCGTTTGGGGGGTGGTTTGGGTTTTCACCCTTTGACGGCTTGTTTTTAACTAAGTGTGATTTTTGCAAATTATCATCATATTCACAATCCCGGAGACCCGGGACTACGTGGTCAGTTCCTATAAGTTACATTGGTCCCGTGTGAGGTGTTTGTGCCCCCTACGGGGTAGTTTGGGTTTTCACCCATTAACGGCTTGTTTATAAATTTTAAGTGCAGATTTTTGCAAATTATCGTCATATTCACAAACCGGGAGACCCGGGACTACGCGGTCAGTTCCTACAAGTTACATTGGTCCCGTGCGAGGTGTTCGTGCCTCTTACAGGGTCGTTTGGGGGGTGGTTTGGGTTTTCACCCTTTGACGACTTGTTTTTAAGTTTAAGTGTTGATTTTTGCAAATTATCGTCATATTCGCAAATCGGGAGACCCGGGACTACGCGATAAGTTCCTACAAGTTACATTAGTCCCGTGAGAGGTGTTCGTGCCCCCTACGGGGTCGTTTGGGGGGTGGTTTGGGTTTTCAGCCTTTGACGGCTTATTTTTAAGTTAAAGTGTTGATTTTTCAAATTATCGTCCTACTCTCAAACCGAGAGACCCGGGACTACGCGATCAGTTCCTACAAGTTACATTGGTCCCGTGCGAGGTGTTCGTGCCTCCTACGGGGTCGTTTGGGGGTTGGTTTGGTTATTCACCCTTTGACGGCATGTTTTTAACTAAGGGTGATTTTTGCAAATTATCGTCATATTCACAAACCGGGAGACCCGGGACTAAGCGGTCAGTTCCTACAAGTTACATTGGTCCCGTGCGAGGTGTTCGTGTCCCCTACGGCGTCGTTTGGGGGATGGTTTGAGTTTTCACCCTTTAACAACTTATTTTTAAGTTTAAGTGCTGATTTTTGCAAATTATAATCATATTCACAAACCGGGAGACCCGGGACTATGCGGTCAATTCCTACAAGTTACATTGGTCTTGTGCGAGGTGTTCATGCCCCCTACGGGGTCGTTTGGGGGGTGGTTTGGGTTTTCACCCTTTGACGGCTTGTTTTTAACTAAGTGTGATTTTTGCAAATTATCATCATATTCCCAATCTGGGTCACCCGGGACTACGCGGTCAGTTCCTACAAGTTACATTGGTCCCGTGCGAGGTGTTTGTGCCCCCTACGGGGTAGTTTATGGGGTGGTTTGGGTTTTCAACCATTAACGGCTTATTTTTCAGTTTAAGTGCTGATTTTTGCAAATTATCGTCATATTCACAAACCGGGAGACCCGGGACTACGCGGTCAGTTCCTACAAGTTACATTGGTCCCGTGCGAGGTGTTCGTGCCTCCTACGGGGTCGTTTGGGGGCTGGTTTGGGTTTTCACCCTTTAACGGCTTGTTTTTAAGTTTAAGTGTGGATTTTTGCAAATTATCGTCGTATTCTCAAATCGGGAGACCCGGGACTACGCGTTCAGTTCCTATAAGTTATAGTGGTCCCGTGCGAGGTGTTCGTGCCTCCGATGGGGTCGTTTGGGGGCTAGTTTGGGTTTCAGCCTTTGACGGCTTGTTTTTAAGTTTAAGTGTTGATTTTTCAAATTATCGTCCAACTCTCAAACCCAGAGACCCGGGACTACGCGATCAGTTCCTACAAGTTACATTGGTCCCGTACGAGGTGTTCGTGCCTCCTACGGGGTCGTTTGGGGGTTGGTTTGGGTATTCACCCTTTGACGGCATGTTTTTAACTAAGTGTGATTTTTGCAAATTATCGTCACATTCACAAACTGAGAGACCCGGGACTACGCGGTCAGTTCCTACAAGTTACATTGGTCCCGTGCGAGGTGTTCGTGTCCCCTACGGCGTCGTTTGGGGGGTGGTTTGAGTTTTCACCCTTTAACGGCTTATTTTTAAGTTTAAGTGCTTATTTTTGCAAATTATCGTCATATTCACAAACCGGGAGACCTGGGACTACGCGGTCAGTTCCTACAAGTTACATTGGTTTTGTGCGAGGTGTTCGTGCCCCCTACGGGGTCGTTTGGGGGGTGGTTTGGGTTTTCACCCTTTGACGGCTTGTTTTTAACTAAGTGTGATTTTTGCAAATTATCATCATATTCACAATCCCGGAGACCCGGGACTACGTGGTCAGTTCCTATAAGTTACATTGGTCCCGTGTGAGGTGTTTGTGCCCCCTACGGGGTAGTTTGGGTTTTCACCCATTAACGGCTTGTTTATAAATTTTAAGTGCAGATTTTTGCAAATTATCGTCATATTCACAAACCGGGAGACCCGGGACTACGCGGTCAGTTCCTACAAGTTACATTGGTCCCGTGCGAGGTGTTCGTGCCTCTTACAGGGTCGTTTGGGTGGTGGTTTGGGTTTTCACCCTTTGACGACTTGTTTTTAAGTTTAAGTGCTGATTTTTGCAAATTATCGTCATATTCACAAATCGGGAGACCCGGTACTATGCGATCAGTTCCTACAAGTTACAATGGTCCCGTGAGAGGTGTTCGTGCCCCCTACGGGGTCGTTTGGAGGGTGGTTTGGGTTTTCAGCCTTTGACGGCTTATTTTTATGTTAAAGAGTTGATTTTTCAAATTATCGTCCTACTCTCAAACCGAGAGACCCGGGACTACGCGATCAGTTCCTACAAGTTACATTGGTCCCGTGCGAGGTGTTCGTGCCTCCTACGGGGTCGTTTGGGGGTTGGTTTGGTTATTCACCCTTTGACGGAATGTTTTTAACTAAGTGTGATTTTTGCAAATTATCGTCATATTCACAAACCGGGAGACCCGGGACTAAGAGGTCAGTTCCTACATGTTACATTGGTCCCGTGCGAGGTGTTCGTGTCCCCTACGGCGTCGTTTGGGGGGTGGTTTGAGTTTTCACCCTTTAACAACTTATTTTTAAGTTTAAGTGCTGATTTTTGCAAATTATCATCATATTCACAAACCGGGAGACCCGGGACTATGCGGTCAATTCCTACAAGTTACATTGGTCTTGTACGAGGTGTTCATGCCCCCTACGGGGTCGTTTGGGGGGTGGTTTGGGTTTTCACCCTTTGACGGCTTGTTTTTAACTAAGTGTGATTTTTGCAAATTATCATCATATTCCCAATCCGGGTGACCCGGGACTACGCGGTCAGTTCCTACAAGTTACATTGGTCCCGTGCGAGGTGTTTGTGCCCCCTACGGGGTAGTTTGGTGGGTTGTTTGGGTTTTCAACCATTAACGGCTTATTTTTCAGTTTAAGTGCTGATTTTTGCAAATTATCGTCATATTCACAAACCGGGAGACCCGGGACTACGCGGTCAGTTCCTACAAGTTACATTGGTCCCGTGCAAGGTGTTCGTGCCTCTTACGGGGTCGTTTGGGGGCTGGTTTGGGTTTTCACCCTTCAACGGCTTGTTTTTAAGTTTAAGTGTTGATTTTTGCAAATTATCGTCGTATTCTCAAATCGGGAGACCCGGGACTACGCGTTCAGTTCCTATAAGTTATAGTAGTCCCGTGGGAGGTGTTCGTGCCTCCGATGGGGTCGTTTGGGGGCTAGTTTGGGTTTTCACCCTTTAACGGCTTGTTTTTAATTTTAAGTGTTGATTTTTCAAATTATCGTCCTACTCTCAAACCGAGAGACCCGGGACTACGCGATCAGTTCCTACAAGTTACATTGGTCCCGTGCGAGGTGTTCGTGCCTCCTACGGGGTCGTTTGGGTATTCACCCTTTGACGGTATGTTTTTAACTAAGTGTGATTTTTGCAAATTATCGTCATATTCACAAACCGAGAGACCCGGGACTACGCGGTCAGTTCCTACAAGTTACATTGGTCCCGTGCGAGGTGTTCGTGTCCCCTACGGCGTCGTT
This sequence comes from Sambucus nigra, assembly GCA_949130495.1. Classification (NCBI taxonomy): domain Eukaryota; kingdom Viridiplantae; phylum Streptophyta; class Magnoliopsida; order Dipsacales; family Adoxaceae; genus Sambucus; species Sambucus nigra. Next base: position 301,432,125 of record OX422217.1, on the reverse strand, counting down.
TGGGGGGTGGTTTTGAGTTTTCACCCTTTGACAGCTTATTTTTAAGTTTAAGTGCTTATTTTTGCAAATTATCGTCATATTCACAAACCGGGAGACCTGGGACTATGCGGTCAGTTCCTACAAGCTACATTGGTCTTGTGCGAGGTGTTCGTGCCCCCTACGGGGTCGTTTGGGGGGTGGTTTGGGTTTTCACCCTTTGACGGCTTGTTTTTAACTAAGTGTGATTTTTGCAAATTATCATCACATTCACAATCCGGGAGACCCAGGACTACGCGGTCAGTTCCTACAAGTTACATTGGTCCCGTGCGAGGTGTTGGTGCCCCCTACGGGGTAGTTTGGGGGGTGGTTTGGGTTTTCACCCATTAACGGCTTGTTTTTAAGATTAAGTGATGATTTTTGCAAATTATCGTCATATTCACAAACCGGGACTACGCGGTCAGTTCCTACAAGTTACATTGGTCCCGTGCGAGGTGTTCGTGCCTCCTACAGGGTCTTTTGGGGGGTGGTTTGGGTTTTCACCCTTTGACGACCTGTTTTTAAGTTTAAGTGCTGATTTTTGCAAATTATCGTCATATTCACAAATCGGGAGACCCGGGACTACGCGATCAGTTCCTACAAGTTACATTGGTCCCGTGAGAGGTGTTAGTGCCCCCTACGGGGTCGTTTGGGGGGTGGTTTGGGTTTTCAGCCTTTGACGGCTTGTTTTTAAGTTAAAGTGTTGATTTTTCAAATTATCGTCCTACTCTCAAACCGAGAGACCCGGGACTACGCGATCAGTTCCAACAACTTACATTGGTCCCGTACGAGGTGTTCGTGCCCCCTACGGGGTCGTTTGGGTGCTGGTTTGGGTTTTCACCCTTTAACGGCTTGTTTTTATGTTTAAGTGTTGATTTTTGTAAATTATCGTCGTATTCTCAAATCAGGAGACCCGGGACTACACGTTCACTTCCTATAAGTTATAGTGGTCCCGTGCGAGGTGTTCGTGCCTCCTATGGGGTCGTTTGGGGGCTAGTTTGGGTTTTCACCCTTTAACGGCTTGTTTTTAAGTTTAAGTGTTGATTTTTCAAATTATCGTTCTACTCTCAAACCGAGAGACCCGGGACTACGCGATGAGTTCCTACAAGTTACATTGGTCCCGTGCGAGGTGTTCGTGCCTCCTATGGGGTCGTTTGGGGGTTGGTTTGGGTATTCACCCTTTGACGGCATGTTTTTAACTAAGTGTGATTTTTGCAAATTATCGTCATATTCACAAACCGAGAGACCCGGGACTACGCGGTCAGTTCCTACAAGTTACATTGGTCCCGTGCGTGGTGTTCGTGTCCCCTACGGCGTCGTTTGGGGGGTGGTTTGAGTTTTCACCCTTTGACGGCTTATTTTTAAGTTTAAGTGCTTATTTTTGCAAATTATCGTCATATTCACAAACCGGGAGACCCGGGACTACGCGGTCAGTTCCTACAAGTTACATTGGTCTTGTGCGAGGTGTTCGTGCCCCCTACGGGGTCGTTTGGGGGGTGGTTTGGGTTTTCACCCTTTGACGGCTTGTTTTTAACTAAGTGTGATTTTTGCAAATTATCATCATATTCACAATCCGGGAGACCCGGGACTACGCGGTCAGTTCCTACAGGTTACATTGGTCCCGTGCGAGGTGTTTGTGCCCCCTACGGGGTAGTTTGGGGGGTGGTTTGGGTTTTCACCCATTAACGGCTTGTTTTTAAGTTTAAGTGCTGATTTTTGCAAATTATCGTCATATTCACAAACCGGGAGACTCGGGACTACGCGATCAGTTCCTACAAGTTACATTGGTCCCGTGCGAGGTGTTCGTGCCTCCTACGGGGTCGTTTGGGGGGTGGTTTGGGTTTTCACCCTTTGACGACCTGTTTTTAAGTTTAAGTGCTGATTTTTGCAAATTATCGTCATATTCACAAACCGGGAGACCCGGGACTACACGATCAGTTCCTACAAGTTACATTGGTCCCGTGCGAGGTGTTCGTGCCTCCTACGGGGTCGTTTGGGGGTGTGGTTTGGGTTTTCACCCTTTGACGACCTGTTTTTAAGTTTAAGTGCTGATTTTTGCAAATTATCATCATATTCACAAACCGGGAGACCCGGGACTACGCGGTCAGTTCCTACAAGTTACATTGGTCTTGTGCGAGGTGTTCGTGCCCCCTACGGAGTCGTTTCGGGGGTGGTTTGGGTTTTCACCCTTTAACGGCTTGTTTTTAACTAAGTGTGATTATTGCAAATTATCATCACATTCACAATCCGGGAGACCCGGGACTACGCGGTCAGTTCCTACAAGTTACATTGGTCCCGTGCGAGGTGTTTGTGCCCCCTACGGGGTAGTTTGGTGGGTGGTTTGGGTTTTCACCCATTAACGGCTTGTTTTTAAGTTTAAGTGCTGATGTTTGCAAATTATCGTCATATTCACAAACCGGGAGACCCGGGACTACGCGATCAGTTCCTATAAGTTACATTGGTCCCGTGCGAAGTGTTCGTGCCTCCTACGGGGTCGTTTGGGGGGTGGTTTGGCTTTTCACCCTTTGACGACCTGTTTTTAAGTTTAAGTGCTGATTTTTGCAAATTATCGTCATATTCACAAATCGGGAGACCCGGGACTACGCGATAAGTTCCTACAAGTTACATTGGTCCCGTGAGAGGTGTTCGTGCCCCCTACGGGGTCGTTTGGGGGGTGGTTTGGGTTTTCAGCCTTTGACGGCTTGTTTTTAAGTTAAAGTGTTGATTTTTCAAATTATCGTCCTACTCTCAAACCGAGAGACCCCGGACTACGCGATCAGTTCCTACAAGTTACATTGGTCCCGTGCGAGGTGTTCGTGCCTCCTACGGGGTCGTTTGGAGGTTGGTTTGGGTATTCACCCTTTGACGGCATGTTTTTAACTAAGTGTGATTTTTGCAAATTATCGTCATATTCACAAACCGGGAGACCCGGGACTAAGCGGTCAGTTCCTACAAGTTACATTGGTCCCGTGCGAGGTGTTCGTGTCCCCTACGGCGTCGTTTGGGGGGTGGTTTGAGTTTTCACCCTTTAACAACTTATTTTTAAGTTTAAGTGCTCATTTTTGCAAATTATCATCATATTCACAAACCGGGAGACCCGGGACTACGCGGTCAGTTCCTACAAGTTACATTGGTCTTGTGCGAGGTGTTCGTGCCCCCTACGGGGTCGTTTCGGGGGTGGTTTGGGTTTTCACCCTTTCACGGCTTGTTTTTAACTAAGTGTGATTTTTGCAAATTATCATCACATTCACAATCCGCGAGACCCGGGACTACGCGGTCAGTTCGTACAAGTTACATTGGTCCCGTGCGAGGTGTTTGTGCCCCCTACGGGGTAGTTTGGTGGGTGGTTTGGGTTTTCACCCATTAACGGCTTGTTTTTAAGTTTAAGTGCTGATGTTTGCAAATTATCGTCATATTCACAAACCGGGAGACCCGGGACTACGCGGTCAGTTCCTACAAGTCACATTGGTCCCGTGCGAGGTGTTCGTGCCTCCTACGGGGTCGTTTGGGGGGTGGTTTGGGTTTTCACCCTTTGACGACCTGTTTTTAAGTTTAAGTGTTGATTTTTGCAAATTATCGTCATATTCGCAAATCAGGAGACCCGGGACTACGCGATAAGTTCCTACAAGTTACATTGGTCCCGTGAGAGGTGTTCGTGCCCCCTACGGGGTCGTTTGGGGGGTGGTTTGGGTTTTCAGCCTTTGACGGCTTGTTTTTAAGTTAAAGTGTTGATTTTTCAAATTATCGTCCTACTCTCAAACCGAGAGACCCCGGACTACGCGATCAGTTCCTACAAGTTACATTGGTCCCGTGCGAGGTGTTCGTGCCTCCTACGGGGTCGTTTGGAGGTTGGTTTGGGTATTCACCCTTTGACAGCATGTTTTTGACTAAGTGTGATTTTTGCAAATTATCGTCATATTCACAAACCGGGAGACCCGGGACTAAGCGGTCAGTTCCTACAAGTTACATTGGTCCCGTGCGAGGTGTTCGTGTCCCCTACGGCGTCGTTTGGGGGGTGGTTTGAGTTTTCACCCTTTAACAACTTATTTTTAAGTTTAAGTGCTCATTTTTGCAAATTATAATCATATTCACAAACCGGGAGACCCGGGACTACGCGGTCAGTTCCTACAAGTTACATTGGTCTTGTGCGAGGTGTTCATGCCCCCTACGGGGTCGTTTGGGGGGTGGTTTGGGTTTTCACCCTTTGACGGCTTGTTTTTAACTAAGTGTGATTTTTGCAAATTATCATCATATTCCCAATCCGGGTGACCCGGGACTACGCGGTCAGTTCCTACAAGTTACATTTGTCCCGTGCGAGGTGTTTGTGCCCCCTACGGGGTAGTTTGGGGGGTGGTTTGGGTTTTCAACCATTAACGGCTTGTTTTTCAGTTTAAGTGCTGATTTTTGCAAATTATCGTCATATTCACAAATCGGGAGACCCGGGACTACGCGGTCAGTTCCTACAAGTTACATTTGTCCCGTGCGAGGTGTTTGTGCCCCCTACGGGGTAGTTTGGGGGGTGGTTTGGGTTTTCAACCATTAACGGCTTGTTTTTCAGTTTAAGTGCTGATTTTTGCAAATTATCGTCATATTCACAAACCGGGAGACCCGCGGTCAGTTCCTGCAACTTACATTGGTCCCGTGCGAGGTGTTCGTGCCTCCTACGGGGTCGTTTGGGGGCTGGTTTGGGTTTTCACCCTTTAACGGCTTGTTTGTAAGTTTCAGTGTTGATTTTTGCAAATTATCGTCGTATTCTCAAATCGGGAGACCCGGGACTACGCGTTCAGTTCCTATAAGTTATAGTGGTCCCGTGCGAGGTGTTCGTGCCTCCGATGGGGTCGTTTGGGGGCTAGTTTGGGTTTTCACCCTTTAACGGCTTGTTTTTAATTTTAAGTGTTGATTTTTCAAATTATCGTCCTACTCTCAAACCGAGAGACCCGGGACTACGCGATCAGTTCCTACAAGTTACATTGGTCCCGTGCGAGGTGTTCATGCCTCCTACGGGGTCGTTTGGGGGTTGGTTTGGGTATTCACCCTTTGACGGCATGTTTTTAACTAAGTGTGATTTTTGCAAATTATCGTCATATTCACAAACCGAGAGACCCGGGACTACGCGGTCAGTTTCTACAAGTTACATTGGTCCCGTGCGAGGTGTTCGTGTCCCCTACGGCGTCGTTTGGGGGGTGGTTTGAGTTTTCACCCTGTGACGGCTTATTTTTAAGTTTAAGTGGTTATTTTTGCAAATTATCGTCATATTCACAAACCGGGAGACCCGGGACTACGCGGTCAGTTCCTACAAGTTACATTGGTCTTGTGCGAGGTGTTCGTGCCCCCTACGGGGTCGTTTGGGTGTGGTTTGGGTTTTCACCCTTTGACGGCTTGTTTTTAACTAAGTGTGATTTTTGCAAATTATCATCATATTCACAATCCGGTAGACCGGGGACTACGCGGTCAGTTCCTAAAAGTTACATTGGTCCCGTGCGAGGTGTTCGTGCCTCGTACGGGGTCGTTTGGGGGGTGGTTTGGGTTTTCACCCTTTAACGACTTGTTTTTAAGTTTAAGTGTTGATTTTCGCAAATTATCGTCATATTCACAAATCGGGAGACCCGGGACTACGCGATAAGTTCCTACAAGTTATATTGGTCCCGTGAGTGGTGTTCGTGCCCCCTACGGGGTCGTTTGGGGGGTGGTTTGGGTTTTCATCCTTTGACGACTTGTTTTTAAGTTAAAGTGTTGATTTTTCAAATTATCGTCCTACTCTCAAACCGAGAGACCCGGGACTACGCGATCAGTTCCTACAAGTTACATTGGTCCCGTGCGAGGTGTTCGTGCCACCTACGGGGTCGTTTCGGGGCTGGTTTGGGTTTTCACCCTTTAACGGCTTGTTTTTAAGTTTAAGTGTTGATTTTTGTAAATTTTCGTCGTATTCTGAAATCAGGAGACCCGGGACTACGCGTTCAGTTCCTATAAGTTATAGTGGTCCCGTGCGAGGTGTTCGTGCCTCCTTTGGAGTCGTTTGGGGGCTGGTTTGGGTTTTCACCCTTTAACGGCTTGTTTTTAAGTTTAAGTGTTGATTTTTCAAATTATCGTCCAACTCTCAAACCGAGAGACCCGGGACTACGCGATCAGTTCCTACATGTTACATTGGTCCCGTGCGAGGTGTTCGTGCCTCCAATGGGGTCGTTTGGGGGTTGGTTTGGGTATTCACCCTTTGACGGCATGTTTTTAACTAAGTGTGATTTTTGCAAATTATCGTCATATTCACAAACCGGGAGACCCGGGACTAAGCGGTCAGTTCCTACAAGTTACATTTGTCCCGTGCGAGGTGTTCGTATCCCCTACGGCGTCGTTTGGGGGGTGGTTTGTGTTTTCACCCTTTAACAACTTATTTTTAAGTTTAAGTGCTGATTTTTGCAAATTATCATCATATTCACAAACCGGGAGACCCGAGACTATGCGGTCAGTTCCTACAAGTTACATTGGTCTTGTGCGAGGTGTTCATGCCCCCTACGGGGTCGTTTGGGGGGTGGTTTGGGTTTTCACCCTTTGACGGCTTGTTTTTAACTAAGTGTGATTTTTGCAAATTATCATCATATTCCCAATCCGGGTGACCCGGGACTACGCGGTCAGTTCCTACAAGTTACATTGGTCCCGTGCGAGGTGTTTGTGCCCCCTACGGGGTAGTTTGAGGGGTGGTTTGGGTTTTCAACCATTAACGGCTTATTTTTCAGTTTAAGTGCTGATTTTTGCAAATTATCGTCATATTCACAAACCGGGAGACCCGGGACTACGCGGTCAGTTCCTACAAGTTACAATGGTCCCGTGCGAGGTGTTCGTGCCTCCTACGGGGTCGTTTGGGGGCTGGTTTGGGTTTTCACCCTTTAACGGCTTGTTTTTAAGTTTAAGTGTTGATTTTAGCAAATTATCGTCGTATTCTCAAATCGGGAGACCCGGGACTACGCGTTCAGTTCCTATAAGTTATAGTGGTCCCGTGCGAGGTGTTCGTGCCTCCGATGGGGTCGTTTGGGGGCTAGTTTGGGTTTTCACCCTTTAACGGCTTGTTTTTAATTTTAAGTGTTGATTTTTCAAATTATCGTCCTACTCTCAAACCGAGAGACCCGGGACTACGCGATCAGTTCCTACAAGTTACATTGGTCCCGTGCGAGGTGTCCGTGCCTCCTACGAGGTCGTTTGGGGGTTGGTTTGGGTATTCACCCTTTGACGGCATGTTTTTAACTAAGTGTGATTTTTGCAAATTATCGTCATATTCACAAACCGAGAGACCCGGGACTACGCGGTCAGTTCCTACAAGTTACATTGGTCCCGTGCGAGGTGTTCGTGTCCCCTACGGCGTCGTTTGGGGGGTGGTTTGAGTTTTCACCCTTTGACGGCTTATTTTTAAGTTTGAGTGCTTATTTTTGCAAATTATCGTCATATTCACAAACCGGGAGACTTGGGACTATGCGGTCAGTTCCTACAAGTTACATTGGTCTTGTGCGAGGTGTTCGTGCCCCCTACGGGGTCGTTTGGGGGGTGGTTTGGGTTTTTACCCTTTGACGGCTTATTTTTAACTAAGTGTGATTTTTGCAAATTATCATCACATTCACAATCCGGGAGACCCGGGACTACGCGGTCAGTTCCTACAAGTTACATTGGTCCCGTGCGAGGTGTTGGTGCCCCCTATGGGGTAGTTTGGGGGGTGGTTTGGGTTTTCACCCATTAACGGCATGTTTTTAAGTTTAAGTGCTGATTTTTGCAAATTATCGTCATATTCACAAACCGGGAGACCCGGGACTACGCGGTCAGTTCCTACAAGTCACATTGGTCCCGTGCGAGGTGTTCGTGCCTCCTACGGGGTCGTTTGGGTGGTGGTTTGGGTTTTCACCCTTTGACGACCTGTTTTTAAGTTTAAGTGCTGATTTTTGCAAATTATCGTCATATTCACAAATCGGGAGACCCGGGACTACGCGATCAGTTCCTACAAGTTACATTGGTCCCGTGAGAGGTGTTCGTGCCCCCTACGGGGTCGTTTGGGGGGTGGTTTGGGTTTTCAGCCTTTGACGGCTTGTTTTTAAGTTAAAGTGTTGATTTTTCAAATTATCGTCCTACTCTCAAACCGAGAGACCCGGGACTACGCGATCAGTTCCTACAAGTTACATTGGTCCCGTGAGAGGTGTTCGTGCCCCCTACGGGGTCGTTTGGGGGCTGGTTTGGGTTTTCACCCTTTAACGGCTTGTTTTTAAGTTTAAGTGTTGATTTTTGTAAATTATCGTCGTATTTTCAAATCAGGAGACCCGGGACTACGCGTTCAGTTCCTATAAGTTATAGTGGTCCCGTGCGAGGTGTTCGTGCCTCCTATGGGGTCGTTTGGGGGCTAGTTTGGGTTTTCACCCTTTAACGGCTTGTTTTTAAGTTTAAGTGTTGATTTTTCAAATTATCGTCCTACTCTCAAACCGAGAGACCCGGGACTACGCGATCAGTTCCTACAAGTTACATTGGTCCCGTGCGAGGTGTTCGTGCCTCCTATGGGGTCGTTTGGGGGTTGGTTTGGGTATTCACCCTTTGACGGCATGTTTTTAACTTAGTGTGATTTTTGCAAATTATCGTCATATTCACAAACCGAGAGACCCGGGACTACGCGGTCAGTTCCTACAAGTTACATTGGTCCCGTGCGAGGTGTTCGTGTCCCCTACGGCGTCGTTTGGGGGGTGGTTTGAGTTTTCACCCTTTGACGGCTTATTTTTAAGTTTAAGTGCTTATTTTTGCAAATTATCGTCATATTCACAAACCGGGAGACCCGGGACTACGCGGTCAGTTCCTACAAGTTACATTGGTCTTGTGCGAGGTGTTGTGCCCCCTACGGGGTCGTTTGGGGGGTGGTTTGGGTTTCCACCCTTTGACGGCTTGTTTTTAACTAAGTGTGATTTTTGCAAATTATCATCACATTCACAATCCGGGAGACCCGGGACTACGCGGTCAGTTCCTACAAGTTACATTGGTCCCGTGCGAGGTGTTTGTGCCCCCTACGGGGTAGTTTGGGGGGTGGTTTGGGTTTTCACCCATTAACGGCTTGTTTTTAAGTTTAAGTGCTGATTTTTGCAAATTATTGTCATATTCACAAACCAGGAGACTCGGGACTACGCGATCAGTTCCTACAAGTTACATTGGTCCCGTGCGAGGTGTTCGTGCCTCCTACGGGGTCGTTTGGGGGGTGGTTTGGGTTTTCACCCTTTGACGACCTGTTTTTAAGTTTAAGTGCTGATTTTTGCAAATTATCGTCATATTCACAAACCGAGAGACCCGGGACTACGCGGTCAGTTCCTACAAGTTACATTGGTCCCGTGCGAGGTGTTCGTGTCCCCTATGGCGTCGTTTGGGGGGTGGTTTGAGTTTTCACCCTTTGACGGCTTATTTTTAAGTTTGAGTGCTTATTTTTGCAAATTATCGTCATATTCACAAACCGGGAGACCTGGGACTATGCGGTCAGTTCCAACAAGTTACATTGGTCTTGTGCGAGGTGTTCGTGCCCCTTACGGGGTCGTTTGGGGGGTGGTTTGGGTTTTCACCCTTTGACGGCTTATTTTTAACTAAGTGTGATTTTTGCAAATTATCATCACATTCACAATCCGGGAGACCCGGGACTACGCGGTCAGTTCCTACAAGTTACATTGGTCCCGTGCGAGGTGTTGCTGCCCCCTACGGGGTAGTTTGGGGGGTGGTTTGGGTTTTCACCCATTAACGGCATGTTTTTAAGTTTAAGTGCTGATTTTTGCAAATTATCATCATATTCACAAACCGGGAGACCCGGGATTACGCGGTCAGTTCCTACAAGTCACATTGGTCCCGTGCGAGGTGTTCGTGCCTCCTACGGGGTCGTTTGGGGGGTGGTTTGGGTTTTCACCCTATGACGACCTGTTTTTAAGTTTAAGTGCAGATTTTTGCAAATTATCGTCATATTCACAAATCGGGAGACCCGGGACTACGCGATCAGTTCCTACAAGTTACATTGGTCCCGTGAGAGGTGTTCGTGCCCCCTACGGGGTCGTTTGGGGGGTGGTTTGGGTTTTCAGCCTTTGACGGCTTGTTTTTAAGTTAAAGTGTTGATTTTTCAAATTATCGTCCTACTCTCAAACCGAGAGACCCGGGACTACGCGATCAGTTCCTACAAGTTACATTGGTCCCGTGAGAGGTGTTCGTGCCCCCTACGGGGTCGTTTGGGGGATGGTTTGGGTTTTCACCCTTTAACGGCTTGTTTTTAAGTTTAAGTGTTGATTTTTGTAAATTATCGTCGTATTCTCAAATCAGGAGACCCGGGACTACGCGTTCAGTTCCTATAAGTTATAGTGGTCCCGTGCGAGGTGTTCGTGCCTCCTATGGGGTCGTTTGGGGGCTAGTTTGGGTTTTCACCCTTTAACGGCTTGTTTTTAAGTTTAAGTGTTGATTTTTCAAATTATCGTCCTACTCTCAAACCGAGAGACCCGGGACTACGCGATCAGTTCCTACAAGTTACATTGGTCCCGTGCGAGGTGTTCGTGCCTCCTATGGGGTCGTTTGGGGGTTGGTTTGGGAATTCACCCTTTGACGGCATGTTTTTAACTAAGTGTGATTTTTGCAAATTATCGTCATATTCACAAACCGGGAGACCCGGGACTACGCGGTCAGTTCCTACTATTTACATTGGTCCCGTGCGAGGTGTTCGTGTCCCCTACGGCGTCGTTTGGGGGGTGGTTTGAGTTTTCACCCTTTGACGGCTTATTTTTAAGTTTAAGTGCTTATTTTTGCAAATTTTCGTCATATTCACAAACCGGGAGACCCGGGACTACGCGGTCAGTTCCTACAAGTTACATTGGTCTTGTGCGAGGTGTTCGTGCCCCCTACGGGGTCGTTTGGGGGGTGGTTTGGTTTTCCACCCTTTGACGGCTTGTTTTTAACTAAGTGTGATTTTTGCAAATTATCATCACATTCACAATCCGGGAGACCCGGGACTACGCGGTCAGTTCCTACAAGTTACATTGGTCCCGTGCGAGGTGTTTGTGCCCCCAACGGGGTAGTTTGGGGGGTGGTTTGGGTTTTCACCCATTAACGGCTTGTTTTTAAGTTTAAGTGCTGATTTTTGCAAATTATTGTCATATTCACAAACCGGGAGACTCGGGACTACGCAATCAGTTCCTACAAGTTACATTGGTCCCGTGCGAGGTGTTCGTGCCTCCTACGGGGTCGTTTGGGGGGTGGTTTGGGTTTTCACCCTTTGACGACCTGTTTTTAAGTTTAAGTGCTGATTTTTGAAAATTATCGTCATATTCACAAACCGGGAGACCCGGGACTACGCGGTCAGTTCCTACAAGTTACATTGGTCTTGTGCGAGGTGTTCGTGCCCCCTACGGGGTCGTTTGGTGGCTGGTTTGGGTTTTCACCCTTTGACGGCTTGTTTTTAACTAAGTGTGATTTTTGCAAATTATCATCATATTCACAATCCGGGAGACCCGGGACTACGAGGTCAGTTCCTACAAGTTACATTGGTGCCGTGCGAGGTGTTTGTGCCCCCTACGGGGTAGTTTGGGGGGTGGTTTGGGTTTTCACCCATCAACGGCTTGTTTTTAAGTTTAAGTGCTAATTTTTGCAAATTATCGTCATATTCACAAACCGGGAGACCCGGCCGGGACAACGCGGTCAGTTCCTACAAGTTACATTGGTCCCGTGCGAGGTGTTCGTGCCTCCTACGGGGTCGTTTGGGGGGTGGTTTGGGTTTTCACCCTTTGATGACCTGTTTTTAAGTTTAAGTGCTGATTTTTGCAAATTATCGTCATATTCACAAACCGGGAGACCCGGGACTACGCGGTCAGTTCCTACAAGTTACATTGGTCTTGTGCGAGGTGTTCGTGCCCCCTACGGGGTCGTTTGGGGGGTGGTTTGGGTTTTCACCCTTTGACGGCTTGTTTTTAACTAAGTGTGATTTTTGCAAATTATCATCACATTCACAATCCGGGAGACCCGGGACTACGCGGTCAGTTCCTACAAGTTACATTGGTCCCGTGCGTGGTGTTTGTGCCCCCTACGGGGTAGTTTGGGGGGTGGTTTGGGTTTTCACCCATTAACGGCTTGTTTTTAAGTTTAAGTGCTGATTTTTGCAAATTATCGTCATATTCACAAACCGGGAGACCCGGGACTACGCGATCAGGTCCTACAAGTTACATTGGTCCCGTGCGAGGTGTTTGTGCCTCTTACAGGGTCGTTTGGGGGGTGGTTTGGGTTTTCACCCTTTGACGACCTGTTTTTAAGTTTAAGTGCTGATTTTTGCAAATTATCGTCATATTCACAAATCGGGAGACCCGGGACTACGCGATCAGTTCCTACAAGTTACATTGGTCCCGTGAGAGGTGTTCGTGGCCCCTACGGGGTCGTTTGGGGGGTCGTTTGGGTTTTCAGCCTTTGACGGCTTGTTTTTAAGTTAAAGTGTTGATTTTTCAAATTATTGTCCTACTCTCAAACCGAGAGACCCGGGACTACGCGATCAGTTCCTAAAAGTTACATTGGTCCCGTGCGAGGTGTTCGTGCCCCCTACGGGGTCGTTTGGGGGCTAGTTTGGGTTTTCACCCTTTAACGGCTTGTTTTTAATTTTAAGTGTTGATTTTTCAAATTATCGTCCTACTCTCAAACCGAGAGACCCGGGACTACGCGATCAGTTCCTACAAGTTACATTGGTCCCGTGCGAGGTGTTCATGCCTCCTACGGGGTCGTTTGGGGGTTGGTTTGGGTATTCACCCTTTGACGGCATGTTTTTAACTAAGTGTGATTTTTGCAAATTATCGTCATATTCACAAACCGAGAGACCCGGGACTACGCGGTCAGTTTCTACAAGTTACATTGGTCCCGTGCGAGGTGTTCGTGTCCCCTACGGCGTCGTTTGGGGGGTGGTTTGAGTTTTCACCCTTTGACGGCTTATTTTTAAGTTTAAGTGGTTATTTTTGCAAATTATCGTCATATTCACAAACCGGGAGACCCGGGACTACGCGGTCAGTTCCTACAAGTTACATTGGTCTTGTGCGAGGTGTTCGTGCCCCCTACGGGGTCGTTTGGGGGTGGTTTGGGTTTTCACCCTTTGACGGCTTGTTTTTAACTAAGTGTGATTTTTGCAAATTATCATCATATTCACAATCCGGGAGACCGGGGACTACGCGGTCAGTTCCTACAAGTTACATTGGTCCCGTGCGAGGTGTTTGTGCCCCCTACGGGGTAGTTTGGGGGGTGGTTTGGGTTTTCACCCATTAACGGCTTGTTTTTAAGTTTAAGTGCAGATTTTTGCAAATTATCGTCATATTCACAAATCGGGAGACCCGGGACTACGCGGTCAGTTCCTACAAGTTACATTGGTCCCGTGCGAGGTGTTCGTGCCTCCTACGGGGTCGTTTGGGGGGTGGTTTGGGTTTTCACCCTTTAACGACTTGTTTTTAAGTTTAAGTGTTGATTTTCGCAAATTATCGTCATATTCACAAATCGGGAGACCCGGGACTACGCCATAAGTTCCTACAAGTTACATTGGTCCCGTGAGTGGTGTTCGTGCCCCCTACGGGGTCGTTTGCGGGGTGGTTTGGGTTTTCAGCCTTTGACGGCTTGTTTTTAAGTTAAAGTGTTGATTTTTCAAATTATCGTCCTACTCTCAAACCGAGAGACCCGGGACTACGCGATCAGTTCCTACAAGTTACATTGGTCCCGTGCGAGGTGTTCGTGCCCCCTACGGGGTCGTTTCAGGGCTGGTTTGGGTTTTCACCCTTTAACGGCTTGTTTTTAAGTTTAAGTGTTGATTTTTGTAAATTATCATCGTATTCTCAAATCAGGAGACCCGGGACTACGCGTTCAGTTCCTATAAGTTATAGTGGTCCCGTGCGAGGTGTTCGTGCCTCCTTTGGAGTCGTTTGGGGGCTGGTTTGGGTTTTCACCCTTTAACGGCTTGTTTTTAAGTTTAAGTGTTGATTTTTCAAATTATCGTCCTACTCTCAAACCGAGAGACCCGGGACTACGCGTTCAGTTCCTACAAGTTACATTGGTCCCGTGCGAGGTGTTCGTGCCTCCTATGGGGTCGTTTGGGGGTTGGTTTGGGTATTCACCCTTTGACGGCATGTTTTTAACTAAGTGTGATTTTTGCAAATTATCGTCATATTCACAAACCGGGAGACCCGGGACTAAGCGGTCAGTTCCTACAAGTTACATTTGTCCCGTGCGAGGTGTTCGTATCCCCTACGGCGTCGTTTGGGGGGTGGTTTGAGTTTTCACCCTTTGACGGCTTATTTTTAAGTTTAAGTGCTTATTTTTGCAAATTATCGTCATATTCACAAACCGGGAGACCTGGGACTATGCGGTCAGTTCCTACAAGTTACATTGGTCTTGTGCGAGGTGTTCGTGCCCCCTACGGGGTCATTTGGGGGGTGGTTTGGGTTTTCACCCTTTGACGGCTTGTTTTTAACTAAGTGTGATTTTTGCAAATTATCATCACATTCACAATTCGGGAGACCCGGGACTACGCGGTCAGTTCCTACAAGTTACATTGGTCCCGTGCGAGGTGTTGGTGCCCCCTACGGGGTAGTTTGGGGGGTGGTTTGTGTTTTCACCCATTAACGGCATGTTTTTAAGTTTAAGTGCTGATTTTAGCAAATTATCGTCATATTCACAAACCGGGAGACCCGGGACTACGCTGTCAGTTCCTACAAGTCACATTGGTCCCGTGCGAGGTGTTCGTGCCTCCTACGGGGTCGTTTGGGGGGTGGTTTGGGTTTTCACCCTTTGACGACCTGTTTTTAAGTTTAAGTGCTGATTTTTGCAAATTATCGTCATATTCACAAATCGGGAGACCCGGGACTACGCGATCAGTTCCTACAAGTTACATTGGTCCCGTGAGAGGTGTTCGTGCCCCCTACGGGGTCATTTGGGGGGTGGTTTGGGTTTTCAGCCTTTGACGGCTTGTTTTTAAGTTAAAGTGTTGATTTTTCAAATTATCGTCCTACTCTCAAACCGAGAGACCCGGGACTACGCGATCAGTTCCTACAAGTTACATTGGTCCCGTGAGAGGTGTTCGTGCCCCCTACGGGGTCGTTTGGGGGCTGGTTTGGGTTTTCACCCTTTAACGGCTTGTTTTTAAGTTTAAGTGTTGATTTTTGTAAATTATCGTCGTATTCTCAAATCAGGAGACCCGGGACTACGCGGTCAGTTTCTACAAGTTACATTGGTCCCGTGCGAGGTGTTCGTGTCCCCTACGGCGTCGTTTGGGGGGTGGTTTGAGTTTTCACCCTTTGACGGCTTATTTTTAAGTTTAAGTGGTTATTTTTGCAAATTATCGTCATATTCACAAACCGGGAGACCCGGGACTACGCGGTCAGTTCCTACAAGTTACATTGGTCTTGTGCGAGGTGTTCGTGCCCCCTACGGGGTCGTTTGGGGGTGGTTTGGGTTTTCACCCTTTGACGGCTTGTTTTTAACTAAGTGTGATTTTTGCAAATTATCATCATATTCACAATCCGGGAGACCGGGGACTACGCGGTCAGTTCCTACAAGTTACATTGGTCCCGTGCGAGGTGTTTGTGCCCCCTACGGGGTAGTTTGGGGGGTGGTTTGGGTTTTCACCCATTAACGGCTTGTTTTTAAGTTTAAGTGCAGATTTTTGCAAATTATCGTCATATTCACAAACCGGGAGACCCGGGACTACGCGGTCAGTTCCTACAAGTTACATTGGTCCCGTGCGAGGTGTTCGTGCCTCCTACGGGGTCGTTTGGGGGGTGGTTTGGGTTTTCACCCTTTAACGACTTGTTTTTAAGTTTAAGTGTTGATTTTCGCAAATTATCGTCATATTCACTAATCGGGAGACCCGGGACTACGCGATAAGTTCCTACAAGTTACATTGGTCCCGTGAGTGTTGTTCGTGCCCCCTACGGGGTCGTTTGGGGGGTGGTTTGGGTTTTCAGCCTTTGACGGCTTGTTTTTAAGTTAAAGTGTTGATTTTTCAAATTATCGTCCTACTCTCAAACCGAGAGACCCGGGACTACGCGATCAGTTCCTACAAGTTACATTGGTCCCGTGCGAGGTGTTTGTGCCTCTTACGGGGTCATTTGGGGGGTGGTTTGGGTTTTCACCCTTTGACGACCTGTTTTTAAGTTTAAGTGCTGATTTTTGCAAATTATCGTCATATTCACAAATCGGGAGACCCGGGACTACGCGATCAGTTCCTACAAGTTACATTGGTCCCGTGAGAGGTGTTTGTGGCCCCTACGGGGTCGTTTGGGGGGTGGTTTGGGTTTTCAGCCTTTGACGGCTTGTTTTTAAGTTAAAGTGTTGATTTTTCAAATTATTGTCCTACTCTCAAACCGAGAGACCCGGGACTACGCGATCAGTTCCTAAAAGTTTCATTGGTCCCGTGCGACGTGTTCGTGCCCCCTACGGGGTCGTTTGGGGGCTGGTTTGGGTTTTCACCCTTTAACGGCTTGTTAAGTTTAAGTGTTGATTTTAGCAAATTATCGTCGTATTCTCAAATCAGGAGACCCGGGACTACGCGTTCAGTTCCTATAAGTTATAGTGGTCCCGTGCGAGGTGTTCGTGCCTCCTATGGGGTCGTTTGGGGGCTAGTTTGGGTTTTCACCCTTTAACGGCTTGTTTTTAAGTTTAAGTGTTGATTTTTCAAATTATCGTCCTACTCTCAAACCGAGAGACCCGGGACTACGCGATCAGTTCCTACAAGTTACATTGGTCCCGTGCGAGGTGTTCGTGCCTCGTACGGGGTCGGTTGGGGGTTGGTTTGGGTATTCACCCTTTGACGACATGTTTTTAACTAAGTGTGATTTTTGCAAATTATCGTCATACTCACAAACCGAGAGACCCGAGACTACGCCGTCAGTTCCTACAAGTTACATTGGTCCCGTGCGAGGTGTTCGTGTCCCCTACGGCGTCGTTTGGGGGGTGGTTTGAGTTTTCACCCTTTAACAGCTTATTTTTAAGTTTAAGTGCTTATTTTTGAAAATTATCGTCATATTCACAAATCGGGAGACCCGGGACTACGCGGTCAGTTCCTACAAGTTACATTGGTCCCGTGCGAGGTGTTCAAGCCCCCTACGGGGTCGTTTGGGGGGTGGTTTGGGTTTTCATCCTTTGACGGCTTGTTTTTAACTAAATGTGATTTTTGTAAATTATCCTCATATTCACAAACCGGGAGACCCGGGACTACGCGGTCAGTTCCTACAAGTTACATTGGTCCCGTGCGAGGTGTTCGTGCCCCCTACGGGGTAGTTTGGGTGGTGGTTTGGGTTTTCACCCATTAACGGCTTGTTTTTAAGTTTAAGTGCTGATTTTTGCAAATTATCATCATATTCACAAACCGGGTGACCCGAGATTACGCATTCAGTTCCTACAAGTTACATTGGTCCCGTGTGAGGTGCTCGTGCCTCCTACGGGGTCGTTTGGGGGGTGGTTTTTGTTTTCACCCTTTGACAGCTTGTTTTTAAGTTTAAGTGCTGAATTTTGCAAACTATCATCATATTCACAAATCGGGAGACTCGGAACAACGGGATCAGTTCCTACAGGTTACATTGGTCCCGTGAGAGGTGTTTGTGCCCCCTACGGGGTCGTTTTGGAGGTGGTTTGGGTTTTTACCCTTTGACGACTTGTTTTTAACTAAGTGTGATTTTTGCAAATTATCGTCATATTCACAAACCGGGAGACTCGGGACTACGCGGTCAGTTCCTACAAGTTACATTGGTCCCGTGCGAGGTGTTCGTGCCCCCTACGGGGTCGTTTGGGTGCTGGTTTGGGTTTTCACCCTTTAACGGCTTGTTTTTAAGTTTAAGTGTTGATTTTTGCAAATTATCATCGTATTCTCAAATCGGGAGACCCGGGACTACGTGTTCAGTTCCTATAAGTTATAGTGGTCCCGTGCGAGGTGTTCGTGCCTCCTATGGGGTCGTTTGGGGGCTGGTTTGGGTTTTCACCCTTTAACGGCTTGTTTTTAAGTTTAAGTGTTGATTTTTGCAAATTATCGTCCTACTCTCAAACCGAGAGACCCGGGACTACGCGATCAGTTCCTACAAGTTACATGGGTCCTGTGAGAGGTGTTCGTACCTCCTACGGGGTCGTTTGGGGGTTGGTTTGGGTATTCATCCTTTGACGGCATGTTTTTAACTAAGTGTGATTTTTGCAAATTATCGTCATATTCACAAACCGGGAGACCCGAGACTACGCGGTCAGTTCCTACAAGTTACATTGGTCCCGTGCGAGGTGTTTGTGCCCCCTACGGGGTCATTTGGGGGGTGGTTTGAGTTTTCACCCTTTAACGGCTTGTTTTTAAGTTTAAGTGCTGATTTTTGCAAATTATCGTCATATTCACAAACCGGGAGACCCGAGACTACGTGATCAGTTCCTACAAGTTACATTGGTCCCGAGCGAGGTGTTCGTGCGTCCTACGGGGTCGTTTGGGGGCTGGTTTAGGTTTTCACCCTTTAACGGCTTGTTTTTAAGTTTAAGTGTTAATTTTTGCAAATAATCGTCGTATTCTCAAATCGGGAGACCCGGGACTACGCGGTCAGTTCCTACAAGTTATATTGGTCCCGTACGAGGTGTTCGTGCCTCCTACGGGGTCATTTGGTGGCTGGTTTGGGTTTTCACCCTTTAACGGCTTGTTTTTAAGTTTAAGTGTTGATTTTTGCAAATTATCGTCCTACTCTCAAACTGAGAGACTCGGGACTACGCGATCCATTCCTACAAGTTACATTGGTCCCGTGCGAGGTGTTCGTGCCTCCTACGGGGTCGTTTGGGGTTGGTTTGGGTATTCACCCTTTGACGGCATGTTTTTAACTAAGTGTGATTTTTGCAAATTATCATCATATTCACAAACCGGGAGTCCCGAGACTACGCGGTCAGTTCCTACAAGTTACATTGGTCCCGTGCGAGGTGTTCGTGCCCCCTACGGGGTCGTTTGGGGGCTGGTTTGGGTTTTCACCCTTTAACGGCTTGTTTTTAAGTTTAAGTGTTGATTTTTGTAAATTATCGTCGTATTCTCAAATCAGGAGACCCGGGACTACGCGTTCAGTTCCTATAAGTTATAGTGGTCCCGTGCGAGGTGTTCGTGCCTCCTATGGGGTCGTTTGGGGGCTAGTTTGGGTTTTCACCCTTTAACGGCTTGTTTTTAAGTTTAAGTGTTGATTTTTCAAATTATCGTCCTACTCTCAAACCGAGAGACCCGGGACTACGCGATCAGTTCCTACAAGTTACATTGGTCCCGTGCGAGGTGTTCGTGCCTCCTATGGGGTCGTTTGGGGGTTGGTTTGGGTATTCACCCTTTGACGGCATGTTTTTAACTAAGTGTGATTTTTGCAAATTATCGTCATATTCATAAACCTAGAGACCCGGGACTACGCGGTCAGTTCCTACAAGTTACATTGGTCCCGTGCGAGGTGTTCGTGTCCCCTACGGCGTCGTTTGGGGGGTGGTTTGAGTTTTCACCCTTTGACGGCTTATTTTTAAGTTTAAGTGCTTATTTTTGCAAATTATCGTCATATTCACAAACCGGGAGACCCGGGACTACGCGGTCAGTTCCTACAAGTTACATTGGTCTTGTGCGAGGTGCTCGTGCCCCCTACGGGGTCGTTTGGGGGGTGGTTTGGGTTTTCACCCTTTGACGGCTTCTTTTTAACTAAGTGTGATTTTTGCAAATGATCATCACATTCACAATCCGGGAGACCCCGGACTACGCGGTCAGTTCCTACAAGTTACATTGGTCCCGTGCGAGGTGTTTGTGCCCCCTACGGGGTAGTTTGGGGGGTGGTTTGGGTTTTCACCTATTAACGGCTTGTTTTTAAGTTTAAGTGCTGATTTTTGCAAATTATCATCATATTCACAAACCGGGAGACTCGGGACTACGCGATCAGTTCCTACAAGTTACATTTGTCCCGTGCGAGGTGTTCGTGCCTCCTACGGGGTCGTTTGGGGGGTGGTTTGGGTTTTCACCCTTTGACGACCTGTTTTTAAGCTTAAGTGCTGATTTTTGCAAATTATCGTCATATTCACAAATCGGGAGACCCGGGACTACGCGATCAGTTCCTACAAGTTACATTGGTCCCGTGAGAGGTGTTCGTGGCCCCTACGGGGTCGTTTGGGGGGTGGTTTGGGTTTTCAGCCTTTGACGGCTTGTTTTTAAGTTAAAGTGTTGATTTTTCCAATTATCGTCCTACTCTCAAACCGAGAGACCCGGGACTACGCGATCAGTTCCTACAAGTTACATTGGTCCCGTGCGAGGTGTTTGTGCCTCTTACGGGGTCATTTGGGGGGTGGTTTGGGTTTTCACCCTTTGCCGACCTGTTTTTAAGTTTAAGTGCTGATTTTTGCAAATTATCGTCATATTCACAAATCGGGAGACCCGGGACTACGCGATCAGTTCCTACAAGTTACATTGGTCCCGTGAGAGGTGTTTGTGGCCCCTACGGGGTCGTTTGGGGGGTGGTTTGGGTTTTCAGCCTTTGACGGCTTGTTTTTAAGTTAAAGTGTTGATTTTTCAAATTATTGTCCTACTCTCAAACCGAGAGACCCGGGACTACGCGATCAGTTCCTAAAAGTTTCATTGGTCCCGTGCGACGTGTTCGTGCCCCCTACGGGGTCGTTTGGGGGCTGGTTTGGGTTTTCACCCTTTAACGGCTTGTTAAGTTTAAGTGTTGATTTTAGCAAATTATCGTCGTATTCTCAAATCAGGAGACCCGGGACTACGCGTTCAGTTCCTATAAGTTATAGTGGTCCCGTGCGAGGTGTTCGTGCCTCCTATGGGGTCGTTTGGGGGCTAGTTTGGGTTTTCACCCTTTAACGGCTTGTTTTTAAGTTTAAGTGTTGATTTTTCAAATTATCGTCCTACTCTCAAACCGAGAGACCCGGGACTACGCGATCAGTTCCTACAAGTTACATTGGTCCCGTGCGAGGTGTTCGTGCCTCGTACGGGGTCGGTTGGGGGTTGGTTTGGGTATTCACCCTTTGACGACATGTTTTTAACTAAGTGTGATTTTTGCAAATTATCGTCATACTCACAAACCGAGAGACCCGAGACTACGCCGTCAGTTCCTACAAGTTACATTGGTCCCGTGCGAGGTGTTCGTGTCCCCTACGGCGTCGTTTGGGGGGTGGTTTGAGTTTTCACCCTTTAACAGCTTATTTTTAAGTTTAAGTGCTTATTTTTGAAAATTATCGTCATATTCACAAATCGGGAGACCCGGGACTACGCGGTCAGTTCCTACAAGTTACATTGGTCCCGTGCGAGGTGTTCAAGCCCCCTACGGGGTCGTTTGGGGGGTGGTTTGGGTTTTCATCCTTTGACGGCTTGTTTTTAACTAAATGTGATTTTTGTAAATTATCCTCATATTCACAAACCGGGAGACCCGGGACTACGCGGTCAGTTCCTACAAGTTACATTGGTCCCGTGCGAGGTGTTCGTGCCCCCTACGGGGTAGTTTGGGTGGTGGTTTGGGTTTTCACCCATTAACGGCTTGTTTTTAAGTTTAAGTGCTGATTTTTGCAAATTATCATCATATTCACAAACCGGGTGACCCGAGATTACGCATTCAGTTCCTACAAGTTACATTGGTCCCGTGTGAGGTGCTCGTGCCTCCTACGGGGTCGTTTGGGGGGTGGTTTTTGTTTTCACCCTTTGACAGCTTGTTTTTAAGTTTAAGTGCTGAATTTTGCAAACTATCATCATATTCACAAATCGGGAGACTCGGAACAACGGGATCAGTTCCTACAGGTTACATTGGTCCCGTGAGAGGTGTTTGTGCCCCCTACGGGGTCGTTTTGGAGGTGGTTTGGGTTTTTACCCTTTGACGACTTGTTTTTAACTAAGTGTGTTTTTTGCAAATTATCGTCATATTCACAAACCGGGAGACTCGGGACTACGCGGTCAGTTCCTACAAGTTACATTGGTCCCGTGCGAGGTGTTCGTGCCCCCTACGGGGTCGTTTGGGTGCTGGTTTGGGTTTTCACCCTTTAACGGCTTGTTTTTAAGTTTAAGTGTTGATTTTTGCAAATTATCATCGTATTCTCAAATCGGGAGACCCGGGACTACGTGTTCAGTTCCTATAAGTTATAGTGGTCCCGTGCGAGGTGTTCGTGCCTCCTATGGGGTCGTTTGGGGGCTGGTTTGGGTTTTCACCCTTTAACGGCTTGTTTTTAAGTTTAAGTGTTGATTTTTGCAAATTATCGTCCTACTCTCAAACCGAGAGACCCGGGACTACGCGATCAGTTCCTACAAGTTACATGGGTCCTGTGAGAGGTGTTCGTACCTCCTACGGGGTCGTTTGGGGGTTGGTTTGGGTATTCATCCTTTGACGGCATGTTTTTAACTAAGTGTGATTTTTGCAAATTATCGTCATATTCACAAACCGGGAGACCCGAGACTACGCGGTCAGTTCCTACAAGTTACATTGGTCCCGTGCGAGGTGTTTGTGCCCCCTACGGGGTCATTTGGGGGGTGGTTTGAGTTTTCACCCTTTAACGGCTTGTTTTTAAGTTTAAGTGCTGATTTTTGCAAATTATCGTCATATTCACAAACCGGGAGACCCGAGACTACGTGATCAGTTCCTACAAGTTACATTGGTCCCGAGCGAGGTGTTCGTGCGTCCTACGGGGTCGTTTGGGGGCTGGTTTAGGTTTTCACCCTTTAACGGCTTGTTTTTAAGTTTAAGTGTTAATTTTTGCAAATAATCGTCGTATTCTCAAATCGGGAGACCCGGGACTACGCGGTCAGTTCCTACAAGTTATATTGGTCCCGTACGAGGTGTTCGTGCCTCCTACGGGGTCATTTGGTGGCTGGTTTGGGTTTTCACCCTTTAACGGCTTGTTTTTAAGTTTAAGTGTTGATTTTTGCAAATTATCGTCCTACTCTCAAACTGAGAGACTCGGGACTACGCGATCCATTCCTACAAGTTACATTGGTCCCGTGCGAGGTGTTCGTGCCTCCTACGGGGTCGTTTGGGGTTGGTTTGGGTATTCACCCTTTGACGGCATGTTTTTAACTAAGTGTGATTTTTGCAAATTATCATCATATTCACAAACCGGGAGTCCCGAGACTACGCGGTCAGTTCCTACAAGTTACATTGGTCCCGTGCGAGGTGTTCGTGCCCCCTACGGGGTCGTTTGGGGGCTGGTTTGGGTTTTCACCCTTTAACGGCTTGTTTTTAAGTTTAAGTGTTGATTTTTGTAAATTATCGTCGTATTCTCAAATCAGGAGACCCGGGACTACGCGTTCAGTTCCTATAAGTTATAGTGGTCCCGTGCGAGGTGTTCGTGCCTCCTATGGGGTCGTTTGGGGGCTAGTTTGGGTTTTCACCCTTTAACGGCTTGTTTTTAAGTTTAAGTGTTGATTTTTCAAATTATCGTCCTACTCTCAAACCGAGAGACCCGGGACTACGCGATCAGTTCCTACAAGTTACATTGGTCCCGTGCGAGGTGTTCGTGCCTCCTATGGGGTCGTTTGGGGGTTGGTTTGGGTATTCACCCTTTGACGGCATGTTTTTAACTAAGTGTGATTTTTGCAAATTATCGTCATATTCACAAACCTAGAGACCCGGGACTACGCGGTCAGTTCCTACAAGTTACATTGGTCCCGTGCGAGGTGTTCGTGTCCCCTACGGCGTCGTTTGGGGGGTGGTTTGAGTTTTCACCCTTTGACGGCTTATTTTTAAGTTTAAGTGCTTATTTTTGCAAATTATCGTCATATTCACAAACCGGGAGACCCGGGACTACGCGGTCAGTTCCTACAAGTTACATTGGTCTTGTGCGAGGTGCTCGTGCCCCCTACGGGGTCGTTTGGGGGGTGGTTTGGGTTTTCACCCTTTGACGGCTTCTTTTTAACTAAGTGTGATTTTTGCAAATGATCATCACATTCACAATCCGGGAGACCCCGGACTACGCGGTCAGTTCCTACAAGTTACATTGGTCCCGTGCGAGGTGTTTGTGCCCCCTACGGGGTAGTTTGGGGGGTGGTTTGGGTTTTCACCTATTAACGGCTTGTTTTTAAGTTTAAGTGCTGATTTTTGCAAATTATCATCATATTCACAAACCGGGAGACTCGGGACTACGCGATCAGTTCCTACAAGTTACATTTGTCCCGTGCGAGGTGTTCGTGCCTCCTACGGGGTCGTTTGGGGGGTGGTTTGGGTTTTCACCCTTTGACGACCTGTTTTTAAGCTTAAGTGCTGATTTTTGCAAATTATCGTCATATTCACAAATCGGGAGACCCGGGACTACGCGATCAGTTCCTACAAGTTACATTGGTCCCGTGAGAGGTGTTCGTGGCCCCTACGGGGTCGTTTGGGGGGTGGTTTGGGTTTTCAGCCTTTGACGGCTTGTTTTTAAGTTAAAGTGTTGATTTTTCCAATTATCGTCCTACTCTCAAACCGAGAGACCCGGGACTACGCGATCAGTTCCTAAAAGTTACATTGGTCCCGTGCGAGGTGTTCGTGCCCCCTACGGGGTCGTTTGGGGGCTGGTTTGGGTTTTCACCCTTTAACGGCTTGTTTTTAAGTTTAAGTGTTGATTTTTGCAAATTATCGTCGTATTCTCAAATCCGGAGACCCGGGACTACGCGTTCAGTTCCTATAAGTTATAGTGGTCGCGTGCGAGGTGTTCATGCCTCCTATGGGGTCGTTTGGGGGCTAGTTTGAGTTTTCACCCTTTAACGGCTTGTTTTTAAGTTTAAGTGTTGATTTTTCAAATTATCGTCCTACTCTCAAACCGAGAGACCCGGGACTACGCGATCAGTTCCTACAAGTTACATTGGTCCCGTGCGAGGTGTCCGTGCCTCCTACGGGGTCGGTTGGGGGTTGGTTTGGGTATTCACCCTTTGACGGCATGTTTTTAACTAAGTGTGATTTTTGCAAATTATCGTCATATTCACAAACCGAGAGACCCGGGACTACGCGGTCAGTTCCTACAAGTTACATTGGTCCCGTGCGAGGTGTTCGTGTCCCCTACGGCGTCGTTTGGGGGGTGGTTTGAGTTTTCACCCTTTAACAGCTTATTTTTAAGTTTAAGTGCTTATTTTTGCAAATTATCGTCATATTCACAAATCGGGAGACCCGGGACTACGCGGTCAGTTCCTACAAGTTACATTGGTCCCGTGCGAGGTGTACGTGCCCCCTACGGGGTCGTTTGGGGGGTGGTTTGGGTTTTCACCCTTTGACGGCTTGTTTTTAACTAAGTGTGATTTTTGTAAATTATCCTCATATTCACAAACCGGGAGACCCGGGACTACGCGGTCAGTTCCTCCAAGTTACATTGGTCCCGTGCGAGGTGTTCGTGTCCCCTACGGCGTCGTTTGGGGGGTGGTTTGAGTTTTCACCCTTTGACAGCTTATTTTTAAGTTTAAGTGCTTATTTTTGCAAATTATCGTCATATTCACAAACCGGGAGACCTGAGACTACGCATTCAGTTCCTACAAGTTACATTGGTCCCGTGTGAGGTGCTCGTGCCTCCTACGGGGTCGTTTGGGGGGTGGTTTTTGTTTTCACCCTTTGACAGCTTGTTTTTAAGTTTAAGTGCTGAATTTTGCAAACTATCATCATATTCACAAATCGGGAGACTCGGAACAACGGGATCCGTTCCTACAAGTTACATTGGTCCCGTGAGAGGTGTTCGTGCCCCCTACGGGGTCGTTTGGGGGGTGGTTTGGGTTTTTACCCTTTGACGACTTGTTTTTAACTAAGTGTGATTTTTGCAAATTATCGTCATATTCACAAACCGGGAGACTCGGGACTACGCGGTCAGTTCCTACAAGTTACATTGGTCCCGTGCGAGGTGTTCGTGCCCCCTACGGGGTCGTTTGGGTGCTGGTTTGGGTTTTCACCCTTTAACGGCTTGTTTTTAAGTTTAAGTGTTGATTTTTGCAAATTATCATCGTATTCTCAAATCGGGAGACCCTGGACTACGTGTTCAGTTCCTATAAGTTATAGTGATCCCGTGCGAGGTGTTCGTGCCTCCTATGGGGTCGTTTGGGTGCTGGTTTGGGTTTTCACCCTTTAACGGCTTGTTTTTAAGTTTAAGTGTTGATTTTTGCAAATTATCGTCCTACTCTCAAACTGAGAGACTCGGGACTACGCGATCAGTTCCTACAAGTTACATTGGTCCCGTGCGAGGTGTTCGTGCTTCCTACGGGGTCGTTTGGGGTTGGTTTGGGTATTCACCCTTTGACGGCATGTTTTTAACTAAGTGTGATTTTTGCAAATTATCATCATATTCACAAACCGGGAGACCCGGGACTACGCGGTCAGTTCCTACAAGTTACATTGGTCCCGTGCGAGGTGTTCGTGCCCCCTACGGGGTCGTTTGGGGGCTGGTTTGGGTTTTCACCCTTTAACGGCTTGTTTTTAACAAAGTGTGATTTTTGCAAATTATCGTCGTATTCTCAAATCGGGAGACCCGAGACTACGCGGTCAGTTCCTACAAGTTATATTGGTCCCCTGGTCGTTTGGGGGCTGGTTTGGGGTTTCACCCTTTAACGGGTTGTTTTTATGTTTAAGTGTTGTTTTTCGCAAATTATCGTCCTACTCTCAACCCGAGATACCCGGGACTACGCGATCAGTTCCTACAAGTTACATTGGTCTCGTTTATTGATTTTAGAAAATTTTGGCATAGTTTCATTTGTTTATTCGCTAAATCCAACATGTTTTAACATTTGAAATAAACTCAACAGCAGCAGCAAATACCAAAACCAAACCACCAGCAAATCCCTTCCACCAATTTAACTGAATAAGCTCATAAAGTAAACCATTTTATATTCGATGATAAAAAATTTACGAAAGATGTACCAAAGTCTAATTTTGACCCTTAGCGAGACCCTTAAGTAAAAAAATACTCATAATGTGATGTATGAATCACCTCGCTGTCAGATTCATAATCATCATCTCTTTGGACATAATCAGCTCCCAAGCTAACGGATCTAGCACACTTTTGACCTGGGTAAATTAGACGATACACAAATTTTGATTAACACCTGAACTCTTGATCTAATTTGGCTTCAATTTTCTCAATTATCAGTACAAATAGAAAAAAAGAGTTTTAAATTCTCTGTTGGACTAATGAGAATATCAAATATTCGCACAAATGCAGGAAATTTGCAATTGACTAAGGAAGACTTGGTTCACCACATATGCAGTGAGAGTGTGTGCGTGTGTGTGTTTGTGTGCGCATGTGAGTGGGAAAGGGGGGCGCGTGTGTTCGTGTTTGAGTGTGTGAGTGCTGCATTGCATATATATGAATATGCCCATATATATGCATATGCATATGCATATGCATCAAAATTGTGAGCCCCCACTATGGGCACTAAAAATTTACCTCAAATCCCATCTCAGAGGCTATAGTTTTTCGTATTGGATCTCTAGGAAAGACAATTGTACTTTTTCATATTCTCGCATGTTTGATTCTTCCACGTGAACCTACAAACAGAGCAAGTGCAATCACTTCACATTCATCTTCGTTGAACTCAGCAGCTGCACTGATGGGTGTTTAATAAGGTTGTTTAGATTAAAAACTCGCATTCAAATATGAAAAAGAGAAAAAAAATATTAAGAAAAGGAGAGGGACATATTAAACCTCATACCTATTGTATGGATGCACCAACATCATCAGCCTTTATAAATAAAGAAGAGTGATCTGATATTATGAGTTTCATCAGTATAAACTCCAAATAGAGGGTAATGAAGCAAAATTCATAAAAAAGAAAATAAAAAAAGAAGAATCGTACCTCAAATTATTTCCAAGAGTTATATGAAAAAAAAGAACCCGAAACATCTTGAAACCCAATATTATACATTGTGGGACTATTATTGATACCTTGTATCAAAAACCTACACCTGACCAAACACAAAGACATTACATAGCAAAATACTAAAAACATAAACAAAAACAAAAACAATTTAGCACCTTGTATCGATTTCACCTGCTGAGAGTCTGATTCGCAAGATAAACCAACAAAAAAGAATAAAAAAACATTATAGAGGTATGTGTTTCTCCATGTAGTTAACTTAAGAAAAAAAATTGAATTGGGAAATTAAAGAACAATTCAAGATTATGGAAACAATGATGACAAGTTCAATAAGCCATTCAAAACTTATAAAAAGAAACAAAATACCTGAGCAGGGTACACCTGCTCTCCTGTAACAAAATGTATGGTTGAGTATATATATAGAAACCCAGTAGGGTAGACCAGAGGTCCTTTGTCACCTTTCAGGTTTGTGTAATCTCTCTACCCTTCAAAGAACCCATTAACCTATTTGCAAATCATTCAAAATCTAAATAAAACCATACCATATGAAGTATGAACAGTAAATTAAATCGAACTCGAAAAATAAAGATAAATCCATACCTGTGACATGTATGCATCCCAGTTTATCTTTGTATCTAAAATTATACAAGTAAACTATTACAAAAACATAATTATTGACTGAGAGAGAATCAATCCAGAGATAGGGAGAGTAAAGATGATTCTTACAGGGGACGTAGGTGATGATGAGGGCTACAAGGAAGGCGTCGGAAACAAGTAAGGCCAAAGCGAAGGCTACTCTTGGATTTTTGACAAGTTTACGAATCGAAGCATGTGATCTTTGCAGGGTTTTGGGTTTGGACACTGGACGGATTTCCATGGCTTCTCCGTGGGATCGCCACTCTTAGATCTGCAACCACCATAGCAACCCCAACACAACACCACGAACCACACCACATCCAGCCACCTCCCTATCACCACCATATCGCACCCAGCCCCATAACCTTCGATCGCCGGAAAAATAAGCCACATCAGGACCACGAAGAAAGAGGGTAGGGGCAACGTGGTCTTCACCGGGGCTAAAATCACCCAAATCTCCCATATAGAGAAACGCCCGACCCTTACCAGAGTTGAATCGGTAGAGAAAGACCAAGGTGAGAGAGAGAGAGAGAGGGAGACTAGAAAGAGAGATCAAAGTGAGCGGGAGAGAAAAAAAATTGTGAGGGGTATTATTTTTTTAGGCTTTTATATTTTAGTTAACTGTACTCAATTTTGGCACACTTTAAAACAGTGCCAAATTTTTGCACTGTTTTAAAGTGTGCCAGATTTTCATTTAACCATGCCAGAATCTGGCACAGTTTTAAACTGTGCCAGATTTTTAATATCAGGGTGTGCCAATTTGCTGTTTCTGGTGTAGTGTTACTTTCGGTCCGAAATCCCAATTTTATTTATTTATTCTTTTACTGCCTTTTAGTGCGGCATTCAATTTGGTTGTATCATATTTGAACTGAGTGTTCGGTTATTTTATCTCTTTCCAATTTCATTTATCTAAACCGTGTGGATGTTTATATTGTATAGTTGCTTAAAAAGATTAGTTAAATAAAATTTTGACGCTAGCCTAATAGGTTATTAGTAATTAATTTGTTTTTCGACAGTGATGCTAAGAATTATCCATATGCGACTCGTGTTTTAATTTGGTACAGGAGTGATCGCCCGGTATTTTATTAAGCGGAGTGTCACACCGTGTTGCCTTATTTTATCCCAAGACAAAAAGCCATAGTCATAACATATATATACATACCCACGTTTCTTTCTGTTATGCACAAAACAAAAACCAGAAGGTTTAATCATATGTTTTACCTGCCTACTATTTTTGACCAAAAACCAACATTTGTTTGACTCATCTTGAAACCAATGAACCAACACTCTTTGCTATTGTTAACACATTTGGCTTCACTTCCTTTTACAAGAATTACCCCCACAAAACTCATTTGCGTCACTTTCTCTCTCATGTCCTATTTTTTATTTATTTAAACTTTTAACTTGAAATTCATCTTCCTTTCATTTTTTGGGTAAAAAATAATATTTACGATAGTCGTTTTCCCTCACGAATTTTCCGGTACAAGACGCGCAAGAATCGGGACCTCCATACAAAATTATTTATTTTTTCTATTTACTCTTCATAATAACATTCCTTACATTTTTGTTAGCCAAAAAATATATTCACAATATTTTTTGACCTTCCGAGACGTCCTTAACAAATACGGCGCAAGAAACAGGACCTCCATGCAAAACATATGTTTTTTTTATTTTTCTTCACATGTAATATTCCTATATTTTTGTGAGTCAAAAAATATATTCACAATATTTTTTTGACCTTCTGAGACGTCCTAAACAATATGTGCAAGAGAGGACCTCCGTTCAAAACATATATTTTCTGATTTTTCCTCGCATGGTAATATTCCTTATATTTTTGTGAGTCAAAAACATATTCACAATATTTGTTGACCTTGTGAGATTTCCTAAAGAATTCGTGCAAAACTAGACTTTTGCAGTCTCGCGCATCGTCGGGCAATTAATACTCAAGCTTGCATAGCGTTCGTCGCTTATCCAAATTGCGTGAAACTTAACCAAAGTGATTAAAATGACTATATGGACGCATATCATAACTCATGCGAGTATATGCAACGTCAAAATATCATAAACAGAATGACGCTAAATAAAAGGATAATCGTACATGTACAACTTATAAGTGTGGGAATTACATTCTTTCCTCCCTACGAAATTTCGTCCTCGAAATTTATGATCATCAAGATAAAAAATCATTCATCCCAAAATTTAACTCAAATCCTAGATGTCTCTAACACATACTCTAACCCAGATGTTTCATACAATTAATTGGATATAACCACAATGGATTCTAAGGTATTATCGCTTACTCCCAAGTATACCTAACATATCCGTTTAAACAAAACCTCGAGACGATCAGTACTCGCAAAGTATCATACTAGTAGTAATCAATGCATTATAATGACTCATTTCTACGCTAGTGTTCACAATCTACGTCTCCTTAAGCAAATCTTCGGATCACGCCTACCCTTGACTGATACAAACTCAACACTTATAATCAAATACCTCAATGATCGTTAAGAAAGTCAACTTATCACGTAGTCCTACCTGATTGATATCTCATATGAGATCCTTCTGCTAACATAGGGTTATCCTAGGTGTCACAACACACATATATACAAGCGAGCTCATCCTCAATCCGCCCACTTCAAGAAAAATTATAACTCTAACACCTAATACTTTGTCAGGTTCTAATACTCACAAATTTCTCAAGTCACAACCTCAGGACAGACTACCAAGTTATGACTAGCCATGCTGATACACGTTACCCTAAAGAAAAATAAGCAGTTAACTCCTGCGACTACGTGTAATAAATGCGAGGCCACACAACTAGTGTAGAATAAGGGTGTTTCTAAGGAAGAGCGCTCTCATATGCCGTGACGCATAAGCCACAACTGGCCTATCCCACATCACTATTGATCTTATTCCGAGCTACACCCGAACCACAACTGATCAACAACTTCTCATTGTCGGGATCAAATAAGGTATAAGGAATGCAACGAATCAGACGATCCTTACACAAAAAGAAAACAATCAATTCTTAACAACGAACTGTGCCACATGTATTACGAACCCATAATGTACCCTAGCAGTCTATAACCCTTACCAGTATTGGCTAATATATTAGCCTTGCCATATACCCTGACTTGACCTATTGACCCGAACGAGCCCTAATCATCGATCATCCATCCTTGTCGGACGGGTGGGATACAAAAGCAATTTATTCGGGAAGCTAAAACATAAGGCTTTCCACTTGAAGACCAATGACACCCGTCCCACCATTTGTAGCTATTTTATATCAAGGTGTGGTTACATCTCATGGTATGCCCCACTAATTAACGACTAGTCATTCCTAAGCCTTCATAATTTCAACCTGCGATAGCTAACCTTAGTTTTCAAGATCACTCTCTTGAAGTGAAGCAGAACGCTCATTTAGTTTTCGTCATTCCACTTAGGGGATGTTGCTACGAATCTTAACAATGTCATACATGATACCAAATCATATTTGTTCTAATAGTTTCGCAAACCGCTAAGCATTACTATTTCCCAATACCTAATCATTCTCCTTACTAGAGTTGTAATAAGCCATACGGGTAGCACACGTAGGTGCTATAAGCAAGATTAACACTTCATTCCGATTGCTATCTCTAAAACCATGAGGAACATAACCGTGTCCTAAGTGCATAATCTAGCACTCATTAACCTATTTTCAATATTATCTTCAAAAGTCATATCACGATAGCAACTTATAAACAAAATCCATAGCACTAAATCTAAGTACTCCCATAAATCAACATGACCTAAACATACTACAATGATTAATTATTTACAATTACTACATAGACTCAAATACCATAATGACTCCCAAATTCCTTATAGGTGATAACACTGTACTTAGTCATCCCTCTAAACAATCAACACATCTATCACGGAGAACCAGAAGTCGCATCATGAACATATGTTACATAACCTCGAATTTACCACTAAAACACGTTTATCAACACATACACCTCGATACAACTTTGATTTCTTTCCACACTTCATAGAGGAGATAACAATTAAATTATTTCCAAAAAGGGCTATAAAGATCATAGGGTAAGAATCATCATGTTAGAATCCTATCATGCATGACAATTGATCGTTGCTACCAACTCGTAACTTCAAGGCATCGATCCTAGTCAATATGTTTTATACCAACCGCAAGACTATGCCCTTCATATCATAAGGAAATCCGAAAGTTTCAAGCAGAGACATTATTGTCATCACAATACGAAGCATGATCTAAAGTTCACCAAATCTAGGGGTGTCTATCACTTGCATTAATAACTCATTAGCTAATACATAACACATATCTCGAAGGCATTATCAGTAAGAATTCACATATATGTCCATAAACTATAACATGAGATCAAACTCATCACGACATACAACTTATCCCTTTTGAACACTCAGCTATGACTACTAGCTTATCTCACTACATAGCCGTCACACTCATTTGCTAGATCACAAACTATCATCACAATAAAACTGTTGGTAGTATACATGACATCGAGTACTTTCTGTAAAATTTATAAGCCAATACCTTTGACGCCATAAGAGATCATATTCCTCAGTACCATTTTATTTTTCTAAAACCATAATTTAATACCATCATTTCTAATGATAAGTCCCAAGGACCATATAGATTCGTTCTTAATTTTTACTAAGTCACTGTGATCATCAAAACCCAGATCGAAATCAAGTCACTTCAGCATTCTAATATCCATAGAATTATTCATTCATAAGTCGCGCTACTTAATCACCTAATCCCGTAGATGGAACCTCAACCATACAAACTAGGATACAACTGCAATCATTAAGACATTCAAATCATATAACTTCCACATGATACATCTCAGACAAGTCTAAGGTGCCACAACCTATCGGTCTACACCAAAACCCGATACTCATTAGCTAAAACAACCAGAAAAATTGGAAGCGGAAGGAGAATGGCTACTGATTTAGCCGATTAGCAACTAAAAGGAAATAGCACAATGTGCTCAAGACCTCACTTTATACCACCAAGCTATAAATCAAAACCGTCACAAGTCAAGCGTGATTGGATCCACCCAAAAACGATGCCGAAAGATCCACTACCGACCTTACCACGTCACACCCGAAAGGAACATTCAACCTATAGGTTTGATACCAAGTTGTAATGCCCCTATCCGTATTTAACGGTTAACAAAGGATCAACCCGGTCCGGTTCGTACATTAATTATGAAGTGTAGTGAAACAACCTAAATAATGTTTATAGTCCAATTTTATTATAATGTAATGTTACTCTTATTATCATGCGATTCCCATTTTATTAACTACGTGATAGGACCCAAGGGAAGTTCCCCCAAGGCCATGTAAACAGAGCTACTAATCGTAAAAGCAAGTAACTACTTACCTGTATAATGCTCTCAAAGTACGAAACATCATGCAAACCTTCCGTAATAAAAGAGGGATGTGAGCCGAATGCTCAATGGGATTATATACAAATGTAGTAAAGAAACGAATGACAAAAAAGAATACTTACACGCTACACTACATGCATGTGAAGATACGTAAATATCTACATATATACTATTGAAAAATACATGCCCCAATGTATTAAACCATTTTATTTTTTAGAACCGTTATTTGACCCCTTTTTATCCTCCTGATCCTTACAAAATAATCATTTTGTATCTTAAGCTTAGAACTAACACATTCTTCCGTTAACTCACCTAATTAGACAATTTATAACTGTTGGGGAAATCCTTTCATTATGTTAAAAACATTTATTTCTCAACGTTATTAACTCCCGATGAGTTATTGATCATTACTTAAGACTCTCTTTCAACGCATACACACACACCGTGTTTAGAAAATACTCATTTTCCTTTGAAAACCTTATATAACACACGTTTGGGTTTATTATGATTCAAATCTCATTAGCTAGCTTAAACACCATTATATCATCGTATTAAACCATCTCATGTTGCCACATGAATATTAAACATTTAATGCATTATTCTTGCATTAGTAAATCAATGAATTAATGCCATTCATTTAGGCCCCTTTCATGAATATTTAATCAATTACTTATCATTATCTTTAGGGTTTCCACTAACACACGCACATCATAGAACTTGCACACCCACGGTTTCATGAAATTTCACCATCCGACGTCGAGCTCAAAGTAAATTGCAGTTGGTTTGGGGTCTTTCAGCACTAGGGACATCATAGGCATGCTTAATTATTTAACCCGGCATCATCCAATATCATATCTTGCCAATGTGTTCAACATTTTCTTAATATCTACATTAATTTATCTTTTTCCGGGTAAAGCCAAAGTCTTGGACTTTACATCACCTTTTCCCATTATACTTGGAAAATCTTTACTTTCTCCTGAAGTCTTTTATTTTACACACGTGTTGATTTTATATAAAAAAATCACTCACATGTTAGGACTTAATTCAATTTCACCCATAATAGTATAAAAACATTCTTTAACATTTTATTTCGTAAAATGTCCCACTTTAGGTAATTTACTAATTTACCCTTTATTTATCAAAACTTGCAGTTTATTTTCTTAACAGGTGTCATTTCCCAAAAATAGTTGTTAAGTTTCCAACTTAACATTTTAACTCTTTAGCTGTTTTTAATACTTGTTTACATCACTATTTTCCCCAACTTTCATACTTGTCACTTCAACAAATTTATTTCATAAATTGCATTATTTACACTAGACTAAAACCATCCCTTGTCTTACTTTATGTTTAAATCCAATAAGATCACTTCTAAACCTGCTCACATATTTATTCTCAATTGCTACGAGTTTATATGCATAGAAAACATACTATAGATGTTAATCCTATCAACGGATTAAACAAGGAATTCTTTCTAGAATTTTATACTTTTCCCAACAACGAATTTTTCAAGTAAGTAACACATTCTTAACTTCCTTAAACTCGAAGATGATCATTTTAATCACAAGGTCCTACATTTTACAACAAACTTGAAAATATTTATTTCATAAATATTTGACAACATTAATCGTTTTTTACTTTTTTATTTCATAAAAATGTCCATTATACCTTTTCACTAGGATTATACACAAATCATACTTTCTTTCTTTTTTAGCTCATAAAATGTCCCATATATTTTTCTTATTACAAATATACTCAATTAATATTTTTCTACATATTTTTCTCCCGTAAAATGTATATTCTTTATTATATTATGAAGAATAAACATATACCAATTTCTTACAATTTAATCTCCCATAAATTGCACATTTTCAATCTATCATTTTATTCATAAGAATCCTACCCTCAAAACTCAATAGTAATCAGACTACTATATACATTAAATAGAGCCTCAAATATAAGGATTAGGTTTACCCCACCTCAAACACTCCAAGAATAGTGGTGTTGGTGAAGAAGACGGGTGACTACCCCACCTCGAAAGGTGTCCTTAAAGGGAGTCACACAAGGCTCCACCATAAAAGCTCCAACAAACACTTCCAAAATGCTCAGAAACCCACCACTTTCTTTTAAGAACAACCCCCTTCAAAACACCCATCCAAACTTCCAACAAATACTTTCTTCAACTCCCAACAATAACTCTAACATTTCATTTCATATTTTAACAATGGAGATATAATTTTTCTTGTTTTAAGATAGTTCCTAGGTCCATTGATGGTTTAATGCAGTAAGACCTTAAGGAGAAAATAAGAATGATCTCCCATTGTTCTAACACCCCTCGTCACCCTTAATATATATATATACACAATAAGGTCCTAATATCTGATTCAATAAATTTTGGTCAATGGTGGCATCAATTTTGCAGAACTCGTGACTTGATAAGTCCTTTTCATTTGTCATTAACCTGCTTCATTTCATCTGACTTGATTCAGAATATAGGTCCATGTACCAAACGTCTAGTAGTGTCCAATCAGCAAAGAAGCAGGATCATTTTCCTTTTTGTTGCATCTGTGTTTTCTTATTTTATCCCAAGGCAAAAAGCCATAGTCATAACACATATATTCATACCCACGTTTCTTTCTTTTATGCACTGCGTCACTTTCTCTCTCATGTCCTAATTTTTTTTTGAAACTTTTACTTGAAATTCATATTCCTTTCTTTTTTTTGTCCAAAAATACATATTTACAATAGTCGTTTGGCCTCCCGGATTGTCCTGTACAAGACGCGTAAGAATCGGCACCTCCATACAAAAGTTTTTTTTTTCTATTTTTCTTTTCATAAAAATATTCCTTATATTTTTATGAGTGAAAAAACATATTCACAATATTTTTTTTACCTTCCGAGACATCCTAAACAATACACGCAAGAAACATGACCTCCGCACAAAACATATTTTATTTTTATTTCTGTTCGCATGGTAATATTCCTTATATTTTTGTGAGTCAAAAAATATATTCAACATATTTTTTTGACCTTCTGAGACGTCCTAATCAATACGCACAAGAAACATGACCTCTATGCAAAACATATCTTATTCTGATTTTTCTTCGCATGGTTATATTCCTTATATTTTTGTGAGCTAAAAACATATTCACAATATTTTTTTGACCTTTCGAGACGTCTTAAACAATACGCGCAAAACTAGACTTTCACAGTGTCGCGCATCATCAGCAATTAATACTCAAGCTTGCGTAACGTTCATCGCTTATCCAAATTGTGTAAAACTTAACCAAAGTGTTTAAAATAACTATATGGATGCAAATCATAACTCATGAGAGTACATGCAACGTAAAAATATCATAAACGAAATGTCACTAAATAAAAGGATAATCGTACGTGTACAATTTAAATGTGTCGGTATTACAATAATATTATTTATCGAACGACTTGTATCTTGGAGGTGTTGTAGGTCATCGTTCTAGTTTAAAATGGATCAGATAGCTATTTTTTATAGGGGTTCTGGACTTGATATGGATACATCTATAAAGAATATGCATCGAGAGACATATTATAAAGTTTGGTCTTATGAGTGTAGCTCAGTATTGAACCTACGTACCTGGGGAATACTGTGATCAAAGCCTATGTAATTCTAATAGGGGTATTTATTTATGTGTATGGGATTCATGATATTAGTCATAATTTAAGCAAGAATATCCTATTTAAGGAGCCTAGTCCTTTGTATAAAATTTTCTTTACGAGACAGATTATTATATTCGTATATCTAAATAAAAATGGTATTCGAAACTATGTGTTGCTAGGTATTTCTCAAAAAATAGCTTTATGGATGCCTCCATTGAGGAAGAAACATTTCTAAGAGAAGTGGTGTGTATTATTCTGACATTGACTTTGCCATTGGCAAAGACTCCAGAGTAACCCTTTACTGAATCCTTTGCTGAAAATTGGTTAAAATGTAATAACGAGCGTGTTTTTGTTTGATACTTACCTTTACCAGGTTTAGTTGTTTATTTTTGTTATGAGATAATAATATGTATCTTAATAATAGAAAATGTTGGAGGAAGATGAAAACATAAAATATAAATCCCATGTTAGGTCTCGAGTTATATTTCTATATCCCTATATTTATTTAACACATCGATTTGGGTTTTCCTTGAAGTATTTACCCTTCAGGCATGAGCTGAGCGTTTGTGGGGTGATGTCCATGGGGAGGTGGTATCGATGGACATAATATTATTTGGCAATATTAGGATTTGGATCATGATATTTTGATCGAGATTGGAGAGTATTTAGAAAAATGAATCAATATTAGGTTTTGGGGTAATTTTCCTCATGGGGTGGGACCACCTTTTATAGGGACTTAATTTGGCCTTTTGACCGTGCAGATAAAATCTATTTAATCGATATGTTAAAATTCCAACCACTAAGGCCCTGTTTGATAGAAAACTTGGAATACAGGTGGAATGGAAAGTATTTCCCTAACAGATTTTATCCATGCAAATTTTGAGCTAGAAAATAAAATTTTCGACTATTAGATAACTTAAATTTGCATGCTAGCAAATTCTCTAATTTCCATGTTTTTGTGTTTGATAAACAAAATTTGCCTACTAGAAAACAACAATATTCCTACTTTTGGTGTTTGATAGCCATAATTTGTCATGGAAATAGAGAGTTTTGTCAATAAATAATTGACTTATTTTGTTAATTGTCCACTTTTTTGGTATCCTATATATTTTAATACTTATCATTATTTTTATCGTCATTTTCAGGATTAGCAGGTGGCAAATGATTTGCATTAAAGTATTGAAGTTGGAATAATGTACTATATTATTGATGAGAGCACATTGATTTTGAAATAAGGTTATTTACAGTTGTTTTGTAACATGATTTAAAAAAAATAATAAACGAAAAATTTAGAACTCAGAATTAAACATTACAAGTGACATAATAAAAATAAGGAACACATAGAAAAAAAAGTTGCATATTTAACTACTTCTTGGTTTCCTGGGAAACCACAGATCGCAACATAATGAATTCCCATCAATCATCAACATGTTTGGTAGATGTTGTACAAAATCCATGGAGGAATCGTCCATTTTGTAGTTCGGCAGTTCCGGATCCGATGCATAAATTGGGTCATCGAGTTCAGTTTTTATCAAATTTTTACAATGCCAGCGCATTAATTTTTTTCCATCTGTTCAATTTCTCATTGTAGTAGATGGATACATCTCTCACTATCTTTAGTTGGATCGTTGCAATAATTTGCAGATTTTGCTTGTGGCAATGGTAAACCATGCCAATTACAGTAGCACTCTTAATCGCAGTCTCTATTATATAACCTAGGGCATTTCAAATGATCATCGAAAGGTATATTTTCTTTTGTTGGAGGTAACCATTTCATCACATGGACAACAACACCTAAATAATGTAATGTGTATATGGGCATGTTTTCAAAAACCCTTTTCTCTCAAAACTAACTCCCTTCGTGGGGATCTTCGTAGATTCATGGGTTAGTCAAAATGGGTGCAACATCCTCAAAAATAGAACCATCAAAAAATGTTGATGATTTAGATTTACGCTTAGCCTTGATGGGATCTTTGTTTCTGGCTACCATGTTTGGGCTGAAGTAATCCAAACATCCTTTTTTGGGGTTAAAATTGCCATTATGTCTATGGTTTGGCATTTGATAGTGTGTGATATGAAATGAACTACCGTCTTCTTTATACTAGTATTAGACTTGTACTGTTGAAAGTAATGGGACTGAATTAGCAATGACTTGGACTGTTAACGAGCATGGGTTCATTTATCAGGCTTACGCTTTTGCATCACATGTCTCTGCAAATATGTGATTGAAAGTAATGGGACTGAATTAGTAATGAACTGGACTGTTAAAGCACATGGGGTTATCTATCAGGATTATGCTTTTGCATCACATGTCTCTGCAAATATGTGATTGAAAGTAATAGAACTAAATTAGTAATGACTTAGATTGTTAAAGCACATGGGTTCATTTATCAGGCTTGCACTTTTGCATCACATGTCTCTGCAATACGTGGTTGAAAGTAATGGGACTGAATCAATAATGACTTTGAATGTTAAAGCACATGGGTTCATTTATCAAGCTTGCACTTTTACGTCACATGTATCTGCAATATGTGGTTGAAAGTAATGGGATTGAATTATTAATGACATTGATTGTTAAAGCACATGGGTCCATTTATCAATATTTTTCTATTGAAATGATAAATATTAAAGTTCATAATATAAAAGGATGGTTACAATCTTTGATAATCCCACAAAACATTACATCCCAAAACTTTTGTAGAGCAAAGTTTACACAAACATAATAACAATCCTTAAAAGTACAAAGTTTGAACAAAACATTACATGTGATAATAACTATCCGACAATCCCACATCCATAAGCATCAAAATGGAATACGTGGAGATAATATTAAAGCGTAATAGTAGCAACGCATAATAGTGAGAAATAGTTAATAGTCCATTTGATCAAGGCACATTAGGGAGATTTTTATAAACCCATGTACGTGAGAATCAAAAGTCAGAGAATCCCATGAACACTCGACCTAGTCCATTGTCGGACTCAAATAATCCATCATCCGCATGACATTCTCTTCATCCATATCCATACCCACTAGACTTTCAAGGATACAGTGCCAGTTAAAGTGTGTTTCAGAGTCAATGGAAACTTGAAGCTCCATTATGGTGGAAATCTGCTTCGACGACTGAGCAATGACTGATATCGCTTGGGCACATTCTTCTTGGGGGTTCACACGGCGACGACGAGGCTTTTCATTAGGGACTTGACCCTTATGCTTTTTCGTGTTCCCACTTGATTGTTGGGTGTTGGTCTTCTAGCCACCCATCGGTTGTTTCAGTGTTAGTTTTTATGCATGCTTCAGGAGTAAACTCCATATTTTCTATCTCTGTACCATCCATAGGTGGGAACTGAATTGCCTCGGATATTTCATTATCACCTGTAGCCATTTCATTACCAAAGATTATTTGTATCTTGTCATAGTATATACATTTCCTTCCTCTCATCATCCCTCCATCTGGATTACCCTGTAAAAATCGTAGTAAGTCAATTCAACATATTCCTTATGTGGTGGGTCGATAAAGAAGAAATTTTTTATTCGTAAGTCAAGTCAATTGATCAATTTTTACTAACTCCAGTATAGTCAGCCCATACATTAGCATCTGTAGTTACGCCACCACTATTTGTGTTATAACCGAATCCACTGACTTGCAACAGCTCATGGAACTCAACATATTCCTTTTTTAGGATTTTCAACCTCAATCTCACATTCTTTTCTTCCACGCGAATATGGCATCCTTCTTCGATAGTATTTATAACAACCTTTATTTGTGCGGCAGTAAATCCATTATCTACCCTTTGCCACCCCATGAGGACCTTGGCATAAAAGGAATGGATGAGGAACCCATCCATTAGCTCACTCCATCGCAAATATTATTTCTTTAGGTTCAACTCAACTTGTGAAGATTCTACGTCCGCTGGTCGCTCTACATTATTTGTATTTGGTTTTGGCGGGCGAAATGGGACGCGATTAAGAATTTGCTCCATCGTTGTTCAACATATAAATATGAGTCATCAGTTCAAATTCATATATATAGAAATGTATATACCTACTATAAACATTTATAAATATCACTACTATAAACATCTATAAACATCCGTTCAAATTCACATCTATAAACATCAATTTTGTATAGCCATCAATTATAGCCGTATAGAAAATTGAAATGAAGTAATCCCAAACAGCAGATGCTATATACACTTTTGTACACTATTTTTTACATAATTTTATATATCCATCAATTTTGTATAGTTCAAATATCACATATATAGAGTGATAGAGCAGCGTATAGCCAACAATTTTGTACACAGCTGGTATAGCAGTGTATATACGTACTATAAACGTCATATTTGTATAGCCATCAGTTATAGGTCTTCTATATACATTTTTGTACACAATTTTGTATAGCCATAAATTTTGTATAGTTCAAATATCACATATATACACTGCTATAGCAGTATATAGCCATCAATTTTGTACACAGCTGCTATACAAGTGTATACACCTGTTACAGCAGT
This sequence comes from Sambucus nigra, assembly GCA_949130495.1. Lineage (NCBI taxonomy): Eukaryota > Viridiplantae > Streptophyta > Magnoliopsida > Dipsacales > Adoxaceae > Sambucus > Sambucus nigra. Next base: position 301,390,125 of record OX422217.1, on the reverse strand, counting down.
GTATATAGCTGCTATAGTAGTGTATATACCTTCTATAAACATCAATTTTGTATATCCATCAGTTATAGATCTATTGAAAATTTAAATTCTATAATCCCAAACAACAGTTGTATATACACCTTTGTACACAATTTTGTACACAATTTTGTGCAGCCATCAATTTTATATAGTTCAAATATCACATCTATACCTGATAGAGAAGTGTATAGCCATCAATTTTGTACACAGTTGCTATAGCAGTGTATATACATGCTAGAGCAATGTATATACATGATATAGTTGCTATAGCAGTGTATATACCTGATAGAGTAGTGTATATAGCCGCTATAACAGTGCATATACCTGTTATAAACATCAATTTTTTATAGCCATCATTTATAGCCCTATTGAAAATTTAAATGTTCTAATCTAATATAGCAGCTGCTATATACACTTCAGTACACCATGAACTAACCAGCTGCATACTTGAACTAAACAACTACATACTTTAACATCATGAACTAACCAGCTACATACTTGAACATATTTTTCTATAGCCATCAATATAGCTGAACTACTATAACCCTCGATGAACTGCTATCAATATATCCATGAGGTTACAAAAATGTAACTGCTATCAGGTTACTAAAATTGAATTGCTATCAAGTTACTAAAAGAAAAATTGAAATGCCATTAGTATAGTTGAAATTCTATTATTATATCAGTATATTTCACTAAAATTGAACTACACAGCTGCAGTGGCCATCAACATATCAGTATAGCCATCAGTTGAACTACATAGCTTCTATAGCCATCATTATATCAGTATATCAGTTTAGTAGCTGGCCACCATGTTAAATAGTATACCATTTCAGTAGCATACCAGTTCAATTGCAATAGACCAGTTTTTTAAATAATTTGTAGCAATAGACCGGTTCAACAAGTAAACCAGTGCAAGTAGCATACCAGTGCATGTAATCAGTAGAAATAGTAAATTACAAGAAAATACCAGTTCATGTCTTCCCATTTTACTCAAGTTCGTATCATCCATTACATCATAAGAAAATAGTAAATTAAAAAACACATCATAAGTTTAATATCTGGGGTGATTCAACACCATTACATATCAAGAAAGTAAATGAAAACAGTAAAGGCCACTAGCAGAAGAGTATTTAAAACTTGTAGTTTCTTGATGACCACCAAGCTACGCATAATGCCATGATCTTCGACAACTGGGGGTTCTCCTACAAGAAGTGATTATTGACTAGATATACTCGATGTTTCCTGCTCACTATGAGGATTGAAGGTTGCGTAGTTAGCATCCATGCCTTTAAGAGAAGGCTTTGTCCAACCCAATTTTTTTTGACATTGGGGGCATGTGTTGTACAATCGTCCATGGTTATGGTTTTTATCAGAAAATGTAACCTTGACTTGAGATATAATGCCACATGAACATTTCTTTATTTGATACCATAAAAGTAGAAGACCCGATTGGTTTGATGAAAGCATATTTAAAAAATCCACCTGATTCAACCTAAAATTAGAAAACAAAGAATACATCATAACAAAATGTTATCATTACTCGTAGTTAAAATTATCATTGTGGTTCACATCATATTCTTGCCACATCAAATTATATATTACATTTCTCTTCTCGATCCATGCAACATCAGTTGTGAATGTTATTCGTAGGTATTTCTGGCACATTTAGGGGAGGAGGGGTAATGTCATCATCATCACTTTACTCGTCCCCAATGCATTTATCCTCAACATCAACAATCCCCAAGAAGTTGTGAAGGGCACAACAAGCTACAACAATCTTCGCTTGAATTTCAATCTCGTGGAAATGTTGATGCCTAAGATATGCAAACCATTTTTTCAATAATCCAATAGACCTCTCAATTACATTACGGAGATATTAATGCCTAAAATTAAACAACTCCTTAGTATTCTTAGGTCGTTGTCCTTCCACATCCCTTCGATGATAAAATGTTTTTCGAAATGGGGAGAGAAACCCAGGTACCAACGGGAATCCATCATCTGCGAGGTAGTATTTACCTAAGCATAATTTAAATAAAGTGTGTTTATACACCTATTCATATTTTACTAATCTGAAGTAAGAGACCTAATTGAAAGTTACTTATGTTTAAACATAGCTAATGGAACGGTCAATTTATGCCCCTGTCATTGAATCGCACTACGAAGTAAGAAACCATCATGCGCTAATCTCTCCAAACCAGCAAGGACAAACGAGAAGCACATATGAAACGTACATGCGACCAAAACATTTTGAGAAATTACCCCTTTCCTATTGCCATACTTGGCTTGGTCGGCGGTAGGAACCAAAGAAGATATGTGGGTAACATCAACTGCGCCAACATCATCCTAAATGGGTTGAAATAAATTTAATAATGGCAAAGTCATACGTAAAGGAATAAAAGTAATGAAAGAAACTCTCCTAATCTCGAGGTAATGATACCAAGGTAGGTCCTTGCCATTGTCGTAATGGGAATTCATTGGACTTGCATTAGTAACTAAATCATTGAACAAGTCAACGCATGCTCGTAAAACTCTATGGAAGTAGTATCTAATGGTTTGACCACATGTAAATAGAGTCATTGTCACATAAACATATCGCTCGTCATGTACAACGGTGTTAAGGAACATTGCGAGTTGTTCCTCAACCTTAACTGGATGATTGTCAGTTAGTCCATATGTGCGTAACCTAATAAAAAGTCTTTCAAATTACCCTATGTTCATCCGAAGTTGTGCGTGGCATACACGACAACTCATTTTAAATATTCGATATAATGCTATTTCCTAATCAGCGTCCCAGTTTCGATTGGAAACATTACCTAAGAGATGGTCATGACTCCTTATATATTGGAAAAGCGCAATTGCTCGCATAACCAAGGTCCATAACAACCCTCACTGTTGTTTCATGTGCTTTGAGCCAGTGCTCGACATTTTGTTAGTAAATTCCTATGCCAACAAAAATAAATTAAACTTTTAAGCCCCAGTTTGTAAACATCATTTTATTTCTTACCAAACCTTACTTTAATAATATAAAAATGGGTAAATGCTCTTATTAATCCAACAATAAAGAACATTATTTAAAACATAGAAAGAAATAAATTTATACCTACTGTGTAGATTTTCGAGGAATCCGAATCTGAACAAACTAGTCTTTCGCACAACACGATAAAACAAACTACATTATATTAGTGGCCATAAATGAAATAAAATGGAAATATTCTATTATTGTGCCATTATAACAATGTTCCTCTTTTTATATTCATATTGCGCCATTATAATGTGACTATTTAACCGAAAACAAGTACACATACACTTCTCCTTTTATCTAGTAAGTTAATAAATGTTATTTATAACACAGACATTTTTTTTATAAAACATTTGTTACACATTTCACCATTTCATTATAATGTGCCTATTCCACCATTTCACCATCACCATTTCATTATAAAATAAATGCTCATTCCATTATAATGTGCACATTTCACCATCACCATATGGCCGAAGCATAAAACATTTTGCATACAATTTATTTATAACAAAAACTTTAAAATTACAATTTTTTTTATTTTAAACAGATCCATAAAATAAAATAGATCCATGAAATAAATAAAATTATCAATAAAATGGAACCTGTGGAGCAATGAAATGAAATAAAAAATGGAAGCTATAAAAAAATATGGAGCAAAAATCGTTTGCTAATAAAATGGAACCTATGGAGAAAACAAACGTGTGCATAGCAAAAATCATCTTGAAAAAAATGCTTACCACCAATGCAAACAAAGAAAATAAGAAGAAAAATCACAGCAGCCAACAAAAATGGTGGGAAAAAATGGGTGAGATTTTTACCTCCAACGTAGATGCGTGAGTTGTATGTGTCTTTGAGATTGTCATAAAAGAAGGTAGAAGAAACTCACCTTCTTTAATAGAGGTTTCAATGCCTTCAACCACTCTCATCAAATTACCTCGATCGAAGGTACAACCAAGAAAATATTGTCCAACCATTTATTTCTTTGTGTGTGGGGCGGGGGGGGGGGGGGGGATAAATGGATTCCGAGAATATAGGGAATTTGAGGTCACGTGAGGGCTTTTGAGGAATTCATTTTCGGGGCAAAATCCACGTATCAAGCATGACAAAACATGGAAATTAGGATGAATTTGGACATTTTCCATGACAAAGTCCTCTATGAAATAGGGCCTCAGAGACCTTCCACAATATTTCCTTCCACCTGACCTAGAAATTTAGCCGCGTAGTCAAATATATAAAGATCCGAGTTGGAATTTGATGAATATGCAATGATGATACTAATTTTAACTAAACAATAAACTTTTAACTATGTGGCTAAATATTTGACGCGTGTTGATTTGCAGACGAGGCTTGGGCTTTGGGGATTTATTTGCAAATTTATGGAAGTGGTCGTATGCTTCTGAGAAAACTACGATTTACCTATCATAGGAGTCTGGATCTTTAGGAAAACATTTTATGATGTTATAGGAGGTTAGTGGATCACGTGAGTGTGTCATGTAAACTACGAAAACTAGAAGTAGTAAAAATTTGAGGTGCCTGCAGTGGATAAATCACGTGTCAAAGGAGCCACAAAGAGGAAGACCGTTATGAGAGAAGAAAATAGTTGATGTATCAGTTAGTAGCTTCTCGATGACTATATTAGAAGTGAAAAAACGTTGTGTATTGTAATGACAATGTGTGTGTCTCGTCACGATGACCATTACAACTTGTCAAATAGTTTCAATGTTTTTATGACTCATGAGATTGATAAAATTTATATTAAAAACTTTAAGTGGAATAAACCAAATTAAAAGGAAATACAAATAAAATATTTATCAATTGATATACCCATATATACCCTCGGCCAGGCCGAGGGTGTCCACCACCCAGACCAGGGCTCAGGACCAAGACGAGTCCAAGGACCATGGCTCCATCACAAGAAGGATCGGCCAAGATAACCCTTCAAGGGGCCGACCTCTCAACTTGGCACATATGACCCTTAAAGTGGTCGAACCCTCATCACAGACCAAAATACCCTTCAAGGGGATAACCCCTCATCACGTCCCAGACGACCCTTCAAGGGGCTGACCCCTCATCATGGCCTAGATGACCCTTCAAGGGGCCGACCCCTCATCATGGCCAAACGAACCTTTAAGGGGATGGCCCTTCATCATGGGTCGTAAGACAGTACGAGGGGACGACAGTATGAGGCCACATTTAGCGGGACCCAATGTTAGCATTAACTTTAGCCTCGGCCTGGCATCTCAGGCCGAGGGTGACGTCATGACAGTGCATGATTTGGGAGACGCGTGCAACAGTTCGCGTGGGACTCATATAGCACATGGACTAGACCATTATAACAATATCATCCCCTCACGTGAGGGAATATTATGTAATCATTTATCACAAGGGGCATATCCTGGTGTCAGCAGGGCATTGACAAGATCATCATTCACATGCACCATGCAATCTTGGGGGGTAAACAACACCCCCAAGCCCTATATATACTTGTCACCTTCAACCCTATAAGGGGATCGATAATTGTAACCCTTGCTAAAACTCTTCTTATACACACAGTAGAGAGAGAGAGAGAGAGTGAGCTTATGTGCATTGTATACAAGCCCATTAGTGCCCATATTTAGTGGATCACACACTCACAGTGGATGTAGGCTTAATTGGCTGAACCACTATACATCATTGTCTTATTCCTCTTATACTCATCTCCTTCTATACGTTTATACACATATATCTCTATGGCTGCCATTGTTATTAGTGATTGAGCTCTCCACCTTTTATATTGTGGTGATGAATCTTAGTATCGTCAGTTTGGCACCGTATGTGGGAACGAGAAGACATCTCTTCCTCTATACAGCTTGACCTCATCGGGCACTGTGGTGGTGAACCAGTTCTCCCCCTTTGTGGAGTTGTTTCACCATTGAAAGAGACCCATTAGGGTTCTCAAGCTCATCGTTATTTTGATCATTTATCCCTCTATAGCTCAAACACATGGCACCAAAGATGACACCACCACTTCCTCCACTGGAGAGTGTAGTGAGACCTAGTTGTAGTCATCCACCACCTTAGTCTGAGATGGCCGATGTGGCGGCCACCTTGAAGGCTCTGACAGCAAGCCAAGGGATTATGTAAGAGCCATTTATAGCTCTCAGCCAAAACATAATAAGGCCGCCAGGGATCTCACCGGAGATGATTACTCCAGCAGCGGCCCCAATGTAACATAAAGCCAAGGACTACCCCTGACGCCACGTAAAGACTTGCCACCTCCACATTGGTGGAGGGATATTGCTGACCCCCAGTTTCTACGCCTGGGGAGGAAAGGAAACCCTTGCCCTAAAGAAAAATATGATGATCTGGAGGGGGAGGAGGCCCCCATAGAATGCTGGGATCCCTATGAGGTCTCCAACAATACTATGCGACCTATCCAAGAAAGCAGAGGGAAGTGTGAAAAGGGAAACCCCGATAATTGCTCAAGGCGCTCTACTTTTGATCATCTGAGTAGGGGGTCGACCTTTGAGACGCTGGGCCCAGCAATGATCTATGAGAAAAATTGTCCCGGTTGAGAAGTATTGCAACGTCCAGAAGGGAAGAAACAGATGGCCGACCCACGGGGGCTACGGTCAGGGAGAAGTGAATAGCCGACACAAAACTGATGCATCAGAACCCTCCATCCACATCAAAGAGGCAACATGGGATAATATCAGCCAAGCCGACCCTATGAGGCCCTGGAATAACTTGATCCAAAGGCTAGAGGATAAAATTAGTGACATCCTGAAGAGCAGGGATCCCCCGCAAAAAGGATACTCCATACGCTCACCCTTTGTGGCGAAGATAGTCAACTTCCCAATGCCACCTAAGTTTAAGCCACATGTAGTCACCCAAAGGTATGACGTGAGTACCAACCCTATCCACCATATTAAGATGTACCAATCAGCAGAAGATATATACTCTATCTCATATGAGATGAGGTGTCATTCCTTTTTTGGCACTCTGAATGGGGCTACACATGTCTGGTATATGTCTCTTCTAAAGAATTCCATTAAAACCTTCAAGCAGTTAGTAGACCGATTTATCTAAAACTTTTTCTTTAGAGTGAGTCCACAAAAGAAGACCACACACATGCTCTATGTTAAGCAGGGGAAGAATAAGAGTGTGAGAGACTACACAACCATATTTAATAAAGAAAAGTTAGAGGTCGAAGACTATAAGGAAAGTATATCCATGAGAGACCTCATTGGGGGACTCCAGAAGGGTAAGCTATTATGGAAGGTTGCCGAAGACCTCCCAAAGATGATGGTCGAATTGCTGTCGACAACAGGAAAGGTGATGAACGCCGAAGAGGCGATGGCAAAAAAATTTAAAGATGAAAAAGGAGACACTAGTTGGGTTAAGTACCAGAAAAGGAAGAAACAGGGGAAGAAGATACTAGAAGATGACAAATTTGCCAACTATACCCTTCTGATGGTCAGTTGCGAGCACATTCTGAATGAGATAAAGAGTGACTAATCCTTGAAGTGGCCTAAGAAGTTGAGGGAAGCCCCTCACAAGAGGAACAAAAACCTGTGGTGTGAGTTTCACCAAGACCATGGCCATCTGATCGATAAGTGTTTTACCGTGAAAGATGAAATTTAAAAAATGCTAAAAGAAGGGAAGTTAAGGAAATACCTTGAGAAGAATGCCTTCAAGAGGGGCCGAGTGGATGACCCCATGAAGAAGAGGGGTGATACGTGTGGAGAAGATCCTCCAAATAAAAAAGATGACACTTAAGATGACGAGGACGACCCTGACCTCCCACTGAGAGATGACCATGACCCTATTAAGTGACTCAATATGATATCACTCGATGACAGGATGATCTCTAGGGGGATAGCAGGAGGAGGATCAGAGGTCTCAGACAGGAATGCCCATGTATTTGAAGCCAAGGCAGTAACAAAAGTTTTACATTCAAAATCTATTAAGGCCATGTTAGAAAAAAGGAAGAAAGTGGATATGGATACTATGATAGTGGGATTCTCAATAATGGACTTCAAAGGCGTCTTAGACTCACATGATGACCTTCTCGTTATCACTACCAGGGTACATGGGTGCAAGGTGTCAAGGATCCTGGTAGATGGGGGTAGGTCTGCAGATGTGATGCTATGTCCGTGCTTTAAATCCTTCGATCTCAGCTGTGCTAGGCTCGTCCCCTACCATCACCCCTTGAGTGGTTTCAGTGAGGAAAAAGTTCATCCTCTAGGAGTGTATGAGGCCGATGTTAGGATGGGGGATGAGTGTTCGAGGTGGATTACCAACAGGGTCAACTTTTTCGTGATGGATGAATAAGTCTTCTCAACCTATAACATTATACTGGGGAGAGTGTCCCTCAAGGAATTCGAGGTTGTGCCATCCACGGTTCATCAGATGATGAAATTCCTAACCCGTTAGAGGGTAGGGGAAATTCAAGTAGAGAAAACGATGGCATGGGAATGCTACTTCAATTTCGTTGAAGAAAGAGAGGCGCACAAGAAAGAACCAACCACTTATAATATTGATACCCTCGACCCCATGGACGAGACCAAGCTGAGAAAAGAGAGGTTGCAAAAGAGGTAGAATCCATCTTCCTCAATGAGGATGAACAGAAAAAAATCTTCCAAGTAGGCAAAGCTCTTAAGACAGACATAAAGGAAGAGTTCATCCCGCTGCTAAAGAGAAGACATAACGTCTTTGCATGGAGTCATGCAGATATGCCAAGGATCAACCCCGAAATTATGAGCCATAAGCTCAACGTGGTAGAAGGAAAAAAGCCAGTGAAGCAGAGGGGGGAGATTTATTCTCGAGAAAAGTATGAGGTCATTAGGGATGAGGTCAAGAAGATAGAAGATGCAGATTTTATCAGGGAGGTCATCTATCCCGAATGGCTATCCAACGTAGTCATAGTCCCTAAAGCCAATGGGAAATAGAGGATGTGCATAGACTTCACAAACCTCAACAAACGTTGTCCCAAAGATAGCTTTCCTCTCCCTCGCATTGATCAAATGGTAGACACTATCGCGGGACATGAGCTAATGAACTTCACGGATGCCTATTCCGGCTATAACCAGATCTTTATGAACCCGGAAGACTCACAAAAAATGTCTTTCATTACCGACAAGTGGACATACTATTATTGGGTCACTCCCTTTAGACTAAAAAATGTTGGGGCAACATATCATCGCCTTGTGAATAAAATTTTTGAGGACCAAATTGGGAACTCCATGGAAGTCTATATTGATGACATGTTGACCAAGAGTTTGAACGTCGAGGATTATGTGGTCGACCTCGAGAGCACCTTTAACACGATGGACATGTACCGGATGAAGTTTAACCCGACCAAATGTGTCTTCAAGGTCGAAGGAGGGAAGTTCTTAGGGTTCATTATCAATCAAATAGGCATTGAGGCCAATCCTAAGAAGATAAAGGCCCTCATATAAATGAAGACCCCCAAGACCATCAAAGACGTTCAGAGGCTCACAGGGAGAGTGACTGCTTTGAATAGGTTCGTGTCGAGATCGGTATTTACCATTCTTCAAAATTCTCAGAAAGGCCTTTGAATGGAACGTAGAGCGTGACCAGGCTTTCAAGGAGCTAGAGTCATACCTAGGTCTCCCTTACTGTTGTCATGACAAGTGCATGGTGAACGAATAAATGTGTAGTTAGCCGTCTCAGAATCAGCCATCAGCACAACCATTGTGAGAGAGGAGGAAAGAGTACAAAAGCCTGTGTCTTTTAACAGTAAGGAACTCCACGGGGCAGAGAAAAGATACCCAAGGATGGATAAATTGGCCTATGTATTAATCCATGCATCAAGAAAGATGAATCCATACTTCCAGTCCCATACCATGGTCATCCTCACCAACTCTCCTCTCAGGCAGGTCGTACACAAGCTAGAAAAATCGGGGAGGCTAATGACCTGGGATATAGTGCTTCAAGAGTTTGAAATTGTATATCAACTAAGGGTGGCCATTAAGGGGCAAGATTTAGTAGATTTCGTGGTTGAATTTACTTAGGAAGATGATGATGCTAATGATGAGAGACTCGAGAAGACAGATACCCGCCAAGGCAGAAATGATGACCCCTCTGTAGAAAAGGCTCAGACAATCACCGCTAGAGAAAAAAATTCCAAAAACGAAGAGGGGAGATATCTCTTTAGACAAGGTTCCCTCACTGAGGGAAACTTCTCAGAGGAATAGGCTGTGTGGAACCTCTTTGTTGACGGGTCCTCTTACGAAAGAGGAAGTGGGGCCGGATTAATTGTATTAGCACCCGATGAAACAGACGTCGAGTACGACTGAGATTCAACTTCAAAGCCCCCAACAATGATTCTGAATATGAGGCCCTGATAGATGGCCTCTCCTTGGCTAAGTCTCTTCGTGTCGGTCATATATTGGTCTATAGTGATTCAAGACTAGTAGTGAATCAGATACTAGGAGCCTATGAGGTTAATGATGAGAGAATGACCAAATATATTGAAAGGGTAAAGGCCCTATTGAACAACTTTAGAGAGGTAAAGTTAAAGAGGATACCTAGTCTTGATAATGTCCGAGCCGATGCAGTTTGTACACTGGCCGCAACAATTAGGACAGATATCAGGAGGAGAGTCCCAGTGGAAATTTTTCTTCGACCAACGATTGAAGAGGAAGAGGGAACACTTGGTTCTTTCTTAAATATCAATAGGGAAGATTCATGGATGGACCCTCTAATCAGATACATTAAAGAGGGGGAGATGCCAGAATCAAAAAAATAAAGGAAGAAGTTGAGATATAGAGCTACAAAATTCACTGTCATTAGGGACACCATGTACAAAAAGGATTTCTTGCTCCCCTTGATCAGATGTGTGCCCCTGTCAAAAGTCACACACATCTTGCAAGATGTGCAAAAGGGGTCATGTTCAACCCATATCGGGGGTAGGTCATTAGCAAAGAGGATAGTAACCCAGGGATACTAGTGACCGACCCTCGGGAAAGAAGCCACGAAAGACATAAAAAAGGGCGATAAATGTCAAAGGTTTTCCACAATACCTCACTAGTCCCATCATCCTCTTACCTCTATCACTTCCCCATGGCCATTCACAGTGTGGGGAATCGATCTAGTAGGACCCTTACCTTGGGCTGTCAATAATTATCGATACTTGATCGTAGCCATTAACTATTTCTCAAATTGGGTGGAGGGGGAGCTGATGGTAGCGATCACCGACAAGAAAACCTTACATTTTATCTGGAAAAACATTATATACAGATATGATCTCCCCAACACCCTCAGCTCGGATAATGGGACTCAATTTCAGAATACATCTCTAGAGAAATACTACGAAAGGGTCGTTGTCAAACAACTTTTCTCAACCCCAAGGCGACCTTAGGCTAATGGGAAACTGAGGTTACAAACAGAACCAACCTAGACGGGATCAAGAAACAGCCCGAGGAGGAAAAAGAAAGATGGGTTGCGGAGTTTTACGATGTACTGTGGGCATATAGGACAACAGCAATGACCCGTACCTGGGAAACCCCATTTGTGCTAGCATATGGGTCAAAAGCCATCATCCCCACCGAGGTCGGGTTTCCCACTCATAGAGTCCAAATGTTTGACCCCCAGAGGAATATGGAAGAAATTCTTGATCGGGGAGAGAAGATAAGACGCTGAGATAAGGCAGGCAACTTATCAGCAAAGGATCGCCAGGTTTTACAACCAAAGGTTGAAGCAAAAGCCAATGGCCGTGGGGGACATAGTCCTCAAAAAGACTTGACAAAAGCCTAAGAAGCTCCACCCAAATTGGCATGTCCCATACAGGGTCATTGATGAAGTTCTCCCTAGAACCTATAGACTAGAAAACGTTGAAGGGGAACGATTTTCGAACCCCTGGAATGCAAATTATTTGAAGAAGTACTATCAATAATGTAATGTCATGTCTGACAACAGTTGTAATGAATGTGTTGCTCAACATAACACTTGGAATGTCAATAAGAATATTTTATTATCTCTGCATCCTATGTTTGTTAATGATAGCATGATTAGGGTTATCCTTGCTGAACCACCTTCGGCTATGATGAGGGAAAATGGTGGGAACGACCCCCCATTTACCCACAAGAAAGACGAGGGGGGACTTGAAATTTAAAACATCATTAACTTGGTGGTAACTACCCTCGCCTATGATGAGGGCAAATGGTGGGGACGACCCCCCATTCACCCTCAATAAAGATGAGGGGGGACTTGAATTAATTGAAAGCATCATTTGTTTGGTGGTAACCACCCTCGGCTATGATGATGGCAAATGGTGGGGATGACCCCCCATTTACCCTCAAGAAAGACGAGGGGGACTTGAAATTTAAAACATCATTAAATTGGTGGAACCACCCTCGGCTATGATGAGGGAAAATGGTGGGAACGACCCCCCATTTACCCTTAAGAAAGATGAGTGGGGACTTGAATTAATTGAAAACATCATTTGTTTGGTGGTAACCACCCTCGGCTATGATGAGGGAAAATGGTGGGGATGACCCCCCATTTACCCTCAAGAAAGACGATGGGGGACTTGAAATTTAAAGCATCATTAACTTGGTGGTAACCACCCTCGTCTATGATGAGGGCAAATGGTGGGGACGAACCCCATTCACCGTCAAGAAATATAAGGGGGAATTGAATTAATTGAAAACATCATTTGTTAGGTGGTAACCATCATCGGCTATGATGAGGGAAAATGGCGGGGACGACCCCCCATTCACCCTCAAGAAAGATGAGGGGGACTTGAATTAATTGAAAACATCATTTGTTTGGTGGTAAGCACCCTCGGCTATGATGAGGGAAAATGGTTTAGACGACCCCCCATTTACCTTCAAGAAGGATGAGGGGGGACTTCAATTAATTGAAAACATCATTTGTTTGGTAGTAACCACCCTCGTCTATGATGAGGGAAAATGGTGGGGACGACCCCCCATTTATCCTCAAGAAAGACGAGGGGGACTTGAAATTTAAAACGTCATTAACTTGGTGGTAACCACCCTCGCCTATGATGAGGGAAAATGGTGGGGATGACCTCCCATTCACCCTTAATAAGGACGAGGGAGGACTTGAATTAATTGAAAACATCATTTTTTTGGTGGTAACCACCCTCGGCTATGATGAGAGGAAATGGTGGGGATGACCCCCAATTTACCCTCAAGAAAGACTAGGGGGGACTTGAAATTTAAAACATTATTAACTTGGTGGTAAACAACCTCGGCTATGTTGAGGGAAAATGGTGGGGACTACCCCCCATTCACCCTCAAGAAAGACAAGGCGGGAATTGAATTAATTGAAAACATCATTTGTTTGGTGGTAACCACCCTCGGCTATGATGAGGGAAAATGGTGGGGACGACCCCCCATTTACCCTCAAGAAAGACGAGGGGGGACTTCAATTAATTAAAAATATCATTAACTTTGTGGTAACCATCCTCGGCTATGATGAGGGAAAATGGTGGGGATGGCCCATCATTTACCCTCAAGAAAGACGAAGGGGGACTTGAATTAATATAAAACATCATTTGTTTGGTGGTAACCACCCTCGGATATGATGAGGGCAAATGGTGGGGACAACACCCTATTTACCCTCAAGAAATATGAGGGGGACTTTAATTAATTGAAAACATCATTAACTTGGTGGTAACCACCCTCGGCTATGATGAGGGAAAATGGTGGGGACGGCCCCCCATTTACCCTCAAGAAAGATGAGGGGGACTTTAAATTTAAAACATCATTAACTTGGTGGTAACGACCCTCGGCTATGATGACGGAAAATGGTGGGGACAACCCCCCATTTACGCTCAAGAAAGACGAGGGGGGAGTTAATGGGATGGTTAATTAAAAATAACACAAGATAAATCACGCAAGGGGCAAGAATAGAATACATGAAGAGACTGTATTATAAACCGTGTGTTACAATTGATTGTCGAATAAAAATAAATTATAAAAATATATGTTACATGAAGAGGGTATGGGCTACAGACAGCCACCCTATTAGGCAATATTAGAAGGCAAGGTTTCAACGTCAGTCAGAGGAGTTTCTTCAGTGACAAGAATAGGTCGATCCTCAGAGTTTCCAATGCCTTCAATGTTCACTTGTGACTCCAGATGGGCTAGGGACTCAACAATAAGTGGGTTGTCCATGTCCACCGCTTCCACAGAGGAGTGGACGGACGATACAACATCAATAAACTTCAGGACGACCCACCGATAGGCTGTCCTGATTCCCCTCTCCAGGTACTTAAGGCCAAAGCCCTGAAACTCATCAGAGAGCTTGTAAGCCTCCACTACATCGACCATAGATCTCTTCACTGTCTCATTAAGTTTAGCTTTCAATTGTTCCCCCTGGTTGGTCAAGGATTATTCCTTTTCTTTGATAAGGGTGTCCTTCACATTCAGGTTGGCCTCATGCTGCTTCGCCAGCTCACCTAGGACCATGGCATGCTCGGTCCTCGCACTCTACAACTATGCCCTCACAGTCTCCAGTTCGGTCTTTAGATTGGCCTCATAATGATTATCTCTCTCTGCCTCATGGAACTTCTGTCAATTTATAGCCATCCACTTGGTGGCCGAGGTGGAGGCGCAGACAGAGTGCATAGACAAACACATATTTAAAAGGGGCCGAGGGAATAGTTCATGAAATGATAAATCAAAAAGAATGAAGTTGAAAGAGGTACCTGAGCCAAAGTGTGCAGACTATAATCATAAACCTTGGCTGAGGGAATCTTGGATAAGAATTCATAATTTGCGGCCGAGGGAGAAGAAAACATTGAGGCTTTTTCCACCCTCAATTTGGCTATGATGGAAGAGGTTTCAGCCTTCAGAAAAGTAAGATTTTGAGAACAATAGGCACCCATGCTAGAAGAGGAGCTGGTCCGCTGAGTATGTGTCTCAGACACCTCTACCCTGGCCCTCGTCCACGAGTCAGGCCGGGAGCCATCAGGAACTTAGAGCTCCTTCCTTTTACGACTATCGAAGGTCGGCTCCACTTCCATCGGCCTTATGGCCTTTATCTTCTTCTGAGCCTGCTGAGGCTCCTTTCCTTTCTTCTTCCCCAAGCCAGATAGTAAATCTGGGGACGTCATCTCCTAGAGTTGATTAGATATATTTGCTGAAAGACCTGAAAATGGGACGATATATCAGAAAGATATAGTGGAAAAGATGAAACACTTGGACAAAATTAAAAATTGAGAAAAAATCTAGTCACATAATTCTGTCAGGCGGCCGACCCTTAGACCAGCTTCTTTGAGTAAGCAAGGGGTCATAAAATCTTTAAATTTGGCAAGTTAACCCTCTTTCCCTCAGGTAGTCAACAATGACCCTCTCCTCCAAGCTGAGTCTGGGGTCTGAACGCACTTTCATGGAGGGGTTGGACCATGCCCTGGGAACCCACAGATCGTCTTCTACGGGATCAGCCTCGGTGGGGAATTCCCAATCCCCAGAGATGAAGAAAAACCTCTTCTTCTAATCATGATTGGAAGTCTAAGCTACGTGAAGAAGCTTCTTATAAGACTTCTTATCCCCCAAATTAAAATACCCAGGTTATTTAGACAATGAGGTGATATTGTAACAGGCTATGAACAAATCGGTCGAGGGCTCGTCGATGAAAGTATTCTTCCAAAGGGAGACATAGCCGAGGATAGTCCTCTATGAATTGGGAGGAAGTTAAGAGGGAGCAACCCCAAGGGTAGACAAGATGTCGACTATAGCAGGGTGTAGAGGGAACCTAACACCTACCCTTAGCATCTTCTAGTAAATAATAATATATCCCTCGTCCCCATAGAAGACCCTCTCATCTTCAGTTGGGACCCTCATACTTATATTGGACTATATCCCAAAGAGATTACTCCATAATAATAGGTCGTGATCCTTAGATTACAATACGTAAGCCAAGGTACTAAAAGTGTCAACTCGACCATCATCATCAGAACACTCATTATCGTCCTCGAATCCCTCAACCTCATCGCCTATCAAAGGGCCATCTGGAAAGGCTACTTTAAAAGTAAGAGGGGACAGGGTTGTCATATGGATAGCCTCTGAATGATCTGTCCCCTCGGCCTATTGACCTGGTCTAAGAGTTGATGTCTCTCTCCTCCCATAAGGAATAGCACCCGTCGGCGACAATGCTCTCTCATTCATTCCCCCCTCGTATAACTGACTCTAGGGTGTACGATAAGATGACTCACAGGAATCAGATGGTATTATTATGGCTAAAGGAATGGGGAAAATGGGTCTTACCCAATTAGGTTCGATCCCTCATCTTCGCTCATCCACCTCCTCTATTCGTCGAATCTCAACAAAGAACTTCTCCCTCAAGGTTGGGAATTCCTCGACTAAATCATAAAGTCTTCTAAGCATTAAAGGGAAGACCCTACATTTAATGGAATTTAGATAAGCTAACTAAAAACAAGTTCACAGTTGACAAAATATGACTCTTGGTTCAAACCTAAAGAAATGAAAAAATTTTAGTTTTGAACACTCAAGAACAAGAAGAACAGTTCACCGGAAAAAGCAATAAAGCCCTAGAAATGCCACATAGAGGCACTAAACCACCACTGAAAGATGGGGGGCGAAGGCTGAAGAACTTATAAGTCTAAATGTTTCCCTACAACCACCACTGTAAGGCGGGTCTACACACCGAAAAAAGAAAAATAACTAAAGTAAAAATGAAAAGAAACCCAAATGCAAAATGAAAATTATAAATAGAAGTTGAAGGCTAAATGAGGAATTTAAAGCAAAGAAAGGTTACCAGAGGGTTGAGGCAAAGACAACGAAGTTTGAGACAAATCACATAAATGGTGGTTGGAATCGCAAAAGAGTTAGAGAGACAAAGCTGGCACGTGAAGAAGAAGGAGAAGAAACGAATAAATATTTCAAAAATTCTTTATATACTTTGTTAATTAGTGGGCCCAATAATCAAGGTTGTGCATAGCCAATGAGGAAAGGCATCATTAGGTCATAAAGTCCTAATATGTGTGCAGTCACCATATCGGGGAAACTGAAATGACGATGGACACTTAATGATAAACAACTTGACAGATGCCACTTATCTATCTGACCACCCACTTGAAAATTCCAAGGTAACATTACTCCTTAGCCATCTCAATGAACAATTATGTTTAAGGACTAGGGGGTGATTGATATACCAATATATACCATTGGTCAGGCCGAGGGTGTCCTCCTCCCAAACGAGGGCTCAGGCCCAAGACGAGTCCAGAGACCACGACTCCATGACAAGAAGGATCGACCAGGACGATCCTTCAAGGGCCGACACCTCAACGTGGCAAAGATGACCCTTTAAGGGGCCGAACCCTTATCATAGCCCAGACGACCCTTCAAGGGCCCGACCTCTCATCACATCCCAGATGACCCTTCAAGGGGCTGACCCCTCATCATGGCCCAGACAACCCTTCAATGGCCCGACCCCTCATCACAGCCAGACGACCCTTCAAGGGGCCGACCCTTCATCATGGGTCGGACAAACATACGAGGGGGCGATAACACGAGGCCACATTCAACTAGACCCAATGCTAGCATCAACTTTAGCCTCGACCTGGCATCTTAGGCCGAGAGTGACTTCATCACAGTGCGTGATTTAGGAGACTCGTAGAACAGTGCACGTGGGACTCATATAACACATAGACTAGACATTTATAACAATATCATCCCTTCACGTGAGGGAATATTATGTCATCATTTATCACAAGGGGAACATCCAGGTGTCAGTAGGGGATTTTCTAGATCATCATTCACATGCACCATGCATGTTTGGGGGATACACTACACCCCCAAGGCCTATATATACTTGTCAACTTCAACCCTATAATGGGATCGATAATTGTAACCCTAGCTAAAACTCTTGTTATACACAGTAGAGAGGGAGATAGTGAGCTTATGTTAATTGTATCCAAGGCCGTTAGTGCCCATATTTAGTGGATCACACACTCACAGTGGATGTAGGCCTAGTTGGCTGAACCACTATACATCATTGTCTTATTCCTCTTGTACTCATATCCTTCTATACGCTTATACAAATATATCTCTATGGATGCATTTTTTATTACTATTTGAACTCTCCACCTCTTATCTAGTGGTGCTAAATCTTAGCATCATCAACAATTTACATGAGAATTGAAGATATATTAGAAGAAAATCCCTCACTATCAGAAAACACACAAAGTATATAGTATGCAAAAAACATAACAAACGATCATGCAATGTAATTATGAATGACTAATAACCACTACAAATTATAAAATCCTTAATTTAAACTAGACAGGACAACAAATATTGGAAAAATTTAGAATGGGCGGTAAATTATGATAATCCCCAATAGGAGCAAAACTATGGTTTTACCTAGAATTCCAAATTCACCACAAAAATGATATAATTACATGATGTAATAATGGTAATGGGTTTTAAATTATTTTTTACAGTAAAATGAATTGTATAGAGAGATATATTAGAAATGAGTTTTATGAGTCTTAAAACGTATTTGCACTTGACAAAATTCAGATAGACCTACTAGGCTTAATTATGTCCACCTGGGTATTTTAAAAATTAATAAAGTGCAGTCTAGATGAGGATAAATTAGATTATATAATAAGATAAAACACAAGGAATAATAAGTAGACAAATGTATTTATGAATCGGGGACGAGCAAAGAAGAAAATAAAGGACTAAAAGAGTTGCTGAATTTTTTGGAATACACATCATTTTCAACTGAATTTGACTTGGTATATTTTTTATTTTGACTACCAATATAATTTTATGTCATATATAATTGAATTAGTAATGTGTGGGAACTAGTTTCATAATTTTCGAAGTTGACGTGAATATTTGATGAAAATTTTCTCAGCAATGCAAAATACTGGAATTTCATGCATATTTATTCGATTATTTTACTTATTGATGTAGTTTTTTTATACTATTGATTTTGGTGTTTACGCATGTTCTCCATTTCTCGTATAAATATATTGTATGCCATGTGTTGAATTTATATATATATATATACACACACACACTACGGTGTACCCATGCCGACGGCATGGAGATAAATTTGTTCCCGTAATATTTAGTACACATGCCGATAGCACGACGATAAACTTATTCCCATAATAAATTTGTGCTCGTGTCAATAACACGCTCATAATTTTATCCTGGTGCATTTCTATTAGTGACCTATCATTAGCGACTACTATACCCAAGTGTGTTACTATTATCCCGATGCATAATTTTATCACGACTACTTTTGTATATATTCTGTTTGTGGTTGTATTAATTACATACCACTTTTTAATTTAAGGTCATTAAAACATAACCTCGATTTTTTCAGTTAATTATACGACAACCAAAATGTGTGACGGTGTCACAAATGCATTAGTTTGTTTCGCCTACTACTTAAAGTGTCCTTATAATTTTGTAAACATTGAAGTTGAGTCTAAATACGATTTTTTTATAACTCTTTTATAATACAATTTGTTTTATAATTTCTTTTAAACAAGTTAATAGTTGCGGGCTTTTTTACAAATAAAAAGTATTTTAAAAAGTTCAAATAAAACCTTTTTATTAATAATTTTTTTTATATAAATATAAATAAAATTAGAAAACATTTTCTTCAAAGTATTAATAAAAATATTTTGTTCTTTCTATGAAACTCGAGCATGAACACGGTGTTAATAAAAATATTTTCTTGCACCTATAGTCCACTGAATCTTGATGCTTACACGCTACAACATCATACGATAAACCATGGAAAAAACTCATATACAATGTAATCCTATTTGGAGATAAAATTAAATATGCTTGTAAGAAAATAAAATTGTAAACTCATAACAATAAGCAAGTATCGATAACAATTCAGTTCAAATTATCGGTATTTTTTTTATTCCTAGAGTAATTTCTAGAGTAACATCAATTTCCACCCAAAAAATAAACTAAATAGGATCCCCAAAAAAAAACTTTTAGAATGAAACAAAATAAAAAAAAAGGCACACACACATGGCATTAAAAAACTATAGGTTTCAAACCTTAGATTTCTATACCTAGATGATTTTGAACCAAGAAGTGTCATTACAAATATTCTCTTAGGGTCTTTAATGATACCTGCTATACACGCATGAGCAACCTCTTAAAAAATCCAATTCTAGATGACCAAATGACATCTAATTGCCCAAATGTAAACTTCAAATCCTCACTGAGATATACAAGTACAAAGCAATAAATAAAAATAACTGGAAAAAATATAATAAGTTGTTCAAAACATTTTAAAACTTTCAAAAAGATGAAAATTCCAAAAAATTATGGAGAGTTAATTCTCTTTGCATGTTCCAAACCTTTCATACCCCAAAAACCTCTGAAGTTGAGAACCCCAAAAATTGAAAACCCCAAAATTATAAGGTTTCTATGGTTTGAAACCCTCAAAAAATTGAAAAAACTAAGTGCAGGAGAAAGAGGTGCATTTTATAAACTACAACAAATTAGGTACATTGATGAAAAAGAGAACCGTGACAATAGATTTCAAACGGCTTATCTAAATTATTTTGAACTGTTTAAAGGCAACAAATAAACTTTCCACTATTAAAATAGAATGAAAGTTCCAAGCACATGAGAATGCCTTCAAAACATGGAAATTCCCTTCCGCTGTGAAGATGGGAGGAACAAACTCAGAATAATAGAAATTTTAACCCTGTATAATCGTACGAAAACTGAAAAATATACAAACTGTGAGATACAAAAACTAAAAATAGACGAAATGTTAGATCAATAACAAAAGAACAAAATAAGAGATCATATAAAATAGATAAAATAAAAAAACAATTTTTTAGATCTTTTTACAGTACCCATCGTTGAACTATAACAACGGTGATTCCAAAAAAGGAGCTGCAAATAAAAAAACACCTTTGTCACTGTTGAACCTTGAGCTATTTATTTAGATATAAGAAACCAAATAAATATGAGGTGAAATAGACCAAAGCAGAAAAACGTGTATTAGCCCATCAACGTGTATTAGAACCAAAGCAGAAAAATAACTCCAAAACTCACCAACGTGTTTTAAAATATCTTTTCTTTCTGATGGTGGGAGTTTGTTGTTGGTCACCAAGGTTGTTGCCACTGTGAGAGATGAGCAGAGCTCGGAGGAAGCTTCTATCAGAGTTTCGTTTCAGACTCAAGAGATTTAATTGAGAACTTTCTCCCGCAAGGAAAAAACACCACCAGTTGTGGCCCGCTAACAGGAAATGAAGATGGATCACCAATCGTTGATTTTTGCGGTAGATACATGGATGAAAAAAGGAAAAAAACACACGAGTAAAAGCTTCTTACCACACATGAGATTTTGATCTCAACCTTTGTTTGTTTGGGAATGAAAAAAAAAGCATCAGATATTATATTGCGTGTGATTTTAGTATCTGAGATAAATTAACCGTGGTCAATATAAAAAACCCACTTCGTGGATCACACAAACCTCATAAACTGAGAAATAAACACTAAGATGAAATCGTTAGAACATGGTTTTGCTCTGAACATGTTTTGAACACGTTTTGATTCTGAACACTTGGTGGTGTTTCTGAACATGTTCAAGAACACGTTTTGGTCAATGAAACTGTACGAAAAGAAATAAAATTGCCATACCTAGTAACTGTACGAAAAGAAATAAAAACTTGTCATCCTCAATGCCCATTCAACAAACGAAAAAAATAGTGCTCAATAGAGATATAAAACCAGATCTGTATCGGATCAATTAAATCAATGTCTTAGCAGATCAAAAAAAGTTTAGTTTGAAAAACACAGACAACTTCGGAATGTGAAAAACAGAGAAAACATTGAGACAGAGAATGAATATTCCGGTGAGAGAATGAAGAGTCATAAACCTCATGACGAATAGAGAGAAAGAGAAAGAGAGATGTAATACCCTGTATTTTTATGGCTTTTAAATTATGGGATTTATTAAATTTAATTGAGATAAATTAATTTAATTTTAATCCGGAATGTTGCTTTAAATATTTACTAGCGTGACGAGAGCTAGTAATTATTGGAATTTGTTATCTGTTGAATATTACTGGATCAGTATAGTAATATATGAGATTTATTGTTACAATATTGTCACGTGTGAAAAAAATGACTATTTCGGAAATTTAAGTCGGGATGTACCCGTGTCACGTCAGGACTAATTTTGTTAAATAAAAAGTGAATATTTTATATTTTGTTCGTATGGTCGTTTTGAGTGCGCCAACACGTCCAGAAGGGTCGAGATAGTCAGTAAAGTGTACCCGGGGTTTTAGTTTGTGTCTCGGGGCATTTTTAGGCTTAATTAGTACACCAGGAGGGCATTTTAGTCATTTTACATAATTGGGTAATTAAACCCACGAAATTCAACAACCTATATCTGCCATTTAGGTTAGATTTTAGGGTTAGAATAACCAGAAATCAAGTGACGGCCATTGGAGAAGAGAGGAGAGAGCTCCAAGGCAATTCAAGGCCAAAAAGCCACCGGATTGCACCGCCACCACCACCACCGCGTAGATCGCGAGACAAGGAACGCAGCCATACCAAAATCAGCCGTTAACCTGCATACAAAAAAATCCCAGGCAAGTATTTGACTTGCGTATTTTCGTTAATGCAATCTTCATATTTGTCTAGGATTGTTTAGAGATGGAAACTAAGGAAGAAAACTCAATTTGTGTTAGGATAATGCATGTAGTTTTGATTATATGGAAATTCTGGAACCCTTGCCATGTAGAGGAATATAACCCACGAAATTTTGATGATATATTAGAAGAAATTTCTTGTAAAAACAGATTAGAACCTTGATTAAGGAAAACTCTAGGGTTCTTGATGATTAGATGGGATTTTGAGATAATTATTCATGTTTAATGATAGTTATACACATGCTTTACGTTATAAACACCTGGTATAATGTTATAATGATGATAGTAGGATTTTTGGGACGATTGGAAGGGAAAAACATAGTTTTGGATGAAGAGGTTTAGTGAAACCCGTAACTGCATTCTGCAGAATTTTGCCCACACCTGCTTGATCGATCGATCGAGCCTAGAGCTTCGATCGATCAAAGGTTCAATCGATCGAGACCCAAGCTTCGATCGATCGACCCCTCCTAGCAGACTCCTAATTCCCTCTTTCAATGAGTTAAATTCAAATTGTCGTGATATAATTTTTGGGCATTCTTGATAAAATGATTTGGGAAACATTGAGGACCAGTAGGGCATAGGAATAAATGTTGGGACCTTTAATCTTCAACGAGAATGGTATTTATGAGACATTTATTTTAGGGTTGGTGAATTTATAAATTTAAAGGGTGAGGTGCGTAAGAGAGTTACATTAGAACCTAATAAAGGCACTTACCGAATTTAAGATTTATGAGGATATAGTCCACAAGTGTCAGGTAATGAGTTAGAAAACCCTTCGAGTTAAGGTTAGGAACAAAACCTTATACGTAATTCTATAAATGTGAAATTAATGATAAATGGTATAATTATGGGTGACGAGAAGAACCTATATTAATATGATAAAAGTGGTATATTTATATGATTGTGTGTACATATATTATATACTTGTGAAAATCATGTCCACGCTACTTGCTATCCCTGAGGTTACCGCGCTGGGACAAGTATTATTTCGATGGGACCTTTATGGGGGATATTGACTTGTACCCAAGAAGATAGATATCTCTGGTACAGGCTATCAATGTGATAGTTCAGACGGTCCTAAGAGACGCAGGCATGTGCCATCCTTTTAGAGACTTGGAATCTATGCTTCGCCTCAATATTGTTTGTGTATTCATGTTAATACAATTCGAGAGTGATTCCGATTGTATTCCCCTTAATATGAGTGATATGGGGTTCTGGATAGTAGAGTATGCAGGCACCATAGTTTTATGAGGGGAGCTGTTAGTTTATATATATTATACGAGTAGTTAATATATATATGAGATTTTGAAATTTAAACTGCCTACTGTGATTTGATAAGTAGGACTTGGTTGATGACACATATAGTAAGTACTTGTTTTGTGGAAGTATAATATGTCACTGGGAAACTTTATAAATTAATAAAAGCTAACGAGAATTGTGTTACTAATCTGGAAGTAACCTTTTTAAATAAAATATTGTTCAGTTTTGAAATTTTATGAGCAAGTTAAGATACGCTAAATTATTGAAAAAGGTTAGTATGATAATATTGTTAAGAAACTGTTGGGAAGGTTAGTGCGATAGGTTTGCACGATAGAAGAGAGGTGAGTATTTCTCAAGAGAGTGACGCACTAATATGTTGTTGCATTGGCCTGTATCAATTTAAATACTTGCTAAACGTATTTTTAAAATCAAACACACTTTCGGGCTCTGACCCGTTTCTTTCTCTCTCTCTCTCTCTCTTGTATATATATGTATGTATTACAGGTGCCCAGCCATAGGGACGTCTTGATTAGGATCTCTTGGAAGGAATGCGCTGCAGCTTAGGTGGGAGTTGCAGGTTTCTTGATTAGATGACTTCGTTCATTTGGATCCACTCTTAGTACTTTCATTTAGTTGGGCATGTGTAGCCTTTCCATTATTTCATTTGTTGTTGGGACATTTATATTTCAGTTATTTCCACTATTGTTCTATGGGATTTATTCAGTATGGATTTGTGATTCTAGTTTCATATGTTGACATTCGATTGGTGAATGTATTATATTATTTGGGTTATCGTGGTGTGATTCTTAATTGTTGAAATGTTGTTTTAAATAAATAAATATTTTTCGTTAATTAAAATTTGGAATGTATGTATATAAATGGTTTTGACACTTAGCTTAATTATTTAGGGTGTTAAATTGGAAAAATGTATTTTTAGAGACAGTAATGCTGAGAATGAACCAACTGTTTACCTTGATTTAATTTAATAAAGGAGTGATCGCCCGGTATTTAATTAGGCGGGGTGTCACAGGTGGTATCAGAGCATCAGGTTCTAGTGTCGTTAGGATCTGTACGGCTTATTATGCTTTCAGCGTTACTTTGTTTGTTATAGAGCCCTATGTTTAGGATTGTCGATTCCTTTGGCGAGATTTCGTTCTCCTGCTATAATGTGTATGCATTACTGAATTCTAATTTCATTCGGATGTGTGCGTGTGCCGAGCGATGACGGATGTCAGAAGAAGACCGTTAAGCGAACATCAGGAGACAGGGCTCAGTTGAGATTAGGAAATATATTCGAGGATGACGACCGTAGTCGAGGTCACCCCATTATGGCACGAGAAGCCAAGACTTGAAAGGCGACTAAGTTACAGCAATGATTTTCAAATGCTGTTACAGTCAAATGAGGTACGGGGGGGTAAACTTACCCAACGTTTTACAAAAACGTGTAGAGACTATCAACGGGAAATTTTAGAAACGCGAAAATTGTATGTGTCTTTACCAAAGGCGATAAAGTATCCAAAGGCTTAAATGTAGAACGGAGTGTGGCAAACCGAAAGTGAAAATTTAGAAAAAAATTTTCTTGGCTTTCGGGACAAAATTATAATGGTTGGAGACAACCACCAATTTTAGAAGTGGAATGCTATGCCTCTAGGAGAACCTGAGGTACAGTGTTGACTGTATGTTCCTTCCTTAATTGTTCAGGATGAGAAGAAAATGTGGTTCTGAACTCTTCGAGGGAGGGCATATCAGGGGTCCATTCGTGAATTTGAATCTTAATCGTTAGCCAATTTTGTATCAGGAGATGTAGATACAAGTGGGGGGAAACGACTCCTAGTGGAAGACCAACTTGTAATAATAGTTGATAAAAGTCGAGGAGAAAATTCTGGTGGACGAACGATCCAAGGGTTGACATTGTCATATTGTGTCAGGATAGATGATAACGCTTCTTTGTGGAGGAAGTTAAAGGAATCGAAGAATTTAGTCGAGAATGAGACTGAATGCAACGGTGGTGGTATTGCATCACAGAAGGATGTGGATACACATCAGGAAAACCATTTAAATGCTGCAGACAGTTAAATTCTTACCAAGTGATGGTAAATTCAGTAAGTACTAGTATAGATAGTAACAAGATCTTTATGGCCTAAGAAGGCTATGGAACAACCGGGATGGTTAACAGAAATCGAGTCTACTAATGTCCAAGGAAAGGACAATCCTAACCTGGTTAGTAGGACAGCTGATAGGTGAATTATGTGTTGAGGTGTTTTATGCAGAGTGAGATCGCTCAAGATAATATGTTCCAAAGTAAGTATAAGGGTAAGAATACGGTGCCTAGTAAAAGGCAACGAGTAAAGTAATATTGTTTGGTTTGTGTATACGTGTTACGTCCGAAAACCATTTGCACAGTCAAGACGATTGTCAAGGTAGAAGTGTATGTTGTATCCTCAGAGGATCAGGCGTGTTTATGTGACACGAGCGGGTCACCATATTTTGATCATTTCTAGATTAGAATGTGAGACGAGTTTAATGCATATAATTATAAATGTTACCATTATGTGAATATTTTTCCTAGTGTAGCAGGATTTTTCTTTAGCGCTATCCGCGGAGGAAGAATTAATATATCAAAAGTGTTTTATACTTCATTGAGGTTACTCTTTGTAGTGATGTGATACCCGAGTATGATATTATCCTTGCTAAAACGTTATAGAAATGGTTAGTACGATTGTGGGCATTTATTGCTAGGCTATCGAAATGGTTGCATTAGAGCAACATGTTTATGTTTTGTTTTGGCAAGCTTTAACTGTAAGAAGGTGGGACTTACACTTATATTATCTATCCTAGAGATTTTGGGGGAGATAGTGGGCTCGAGATATTCGATGCCAATGTATGTATAGACTTTGTTAGTATAATTCCGTATGTATCGAGATTTACCGTTGAGCGAAAAGATTTGACTCAGTATTATGTTTAGCACTCCGGACTTAGCGATAGGAAGAGTGCATTGTTATATTTAACCTTTAGATATGTGGGAGTTAATCTTTATACCCCTATAGGCAAAGGAATTTCGAGAATTCCGATTGTATGTATTCGAGGTTTATGGAATGGTATTACCATCAACTAATACGGTAGTGAAATTGGTGAAACGTTCTTTATTAAGCATAATTACGGGAGAATTGTAACTTTTCTGTCAAGAGACGGAATAAAGGGGTACATACCACGGACGGAGGACCTAACGGATTTCGATGACCGACAAAGCAAGGAAGAAATTTATCGGGGGGGTTCCTTGTTTGGATTTCGCTTTGCGAGACATCCCACGCATGAAACTTAGCGTAAGGTTGGAAATAGGGAGACGTTTGGTCACTATTCCACGAGTTTGGTACCCTGGTCAATATGGGATCAAGTAATTATGTATGTAAGTTGGAAGTTGAATTTTATTTTAAGGTTATTGGAGCCGGATCTTGTGGTAGGAAAACATTGAAAGTTATCCCCACAAGTAGAGGGGTGGAACTTTGATAAGGAGAATTTAAGAATTCTAATTTCTAGGGTGATTGGGAGTACCCGAATATCATAACCGCGTACAGAACACAAAGTGAATAAAGAGTTGGAATGATTTTTAGCATGGATTATCTGGAAAGAACTTTACACTATACATAAGAGATGACCTATAATTATTTTGATGAATAAAGCGTTAGTGATTTACTTTAGTAGTTGTACCTATTTGGGAAGATTCTTGTACTTATCTGAGGAAGGTTAAGAATTATTATTCCTCTTTTATTGTCATGAAAATTGAATACCCTATTCCTTCTATTCCGTTGACTTTAGTTAATTCTACAAATGAGTAGCACGCCGTTCGCTCTCCCAGGGCGGTCGGAGTGTTGCAAAAATGTGGGCATCTTGGTTAATTATAGTTAAAATGGTCCGAATCGAAGGGACGTGAAAATAGACGTGTGAAATATATGTTTGTGGGAATAGTATGATGAAGTGGAAGTGATAGAGTGGATTAAACATCACATGAGTGGCGATAATCCATACATAAGTGTGCAATTAGAATAGCACGCCCTAACTTGATTGGAAGGATGTGGGAAGCCATTCAAGAATTGGTATTCCTTGAATATAGTAGAATTTAATTGTTATGAAGCACACCCGGAGCGGAGTTGTTAATAGTCAAGTGTGAGAGCGACTCACACATGTAAAGAGTAATGATGTTAGTATAGTATAAGAGATCCAGAAGTGCGCTTCGTGAAGAGAAGAGCATGGGTGGAACTTTCGGCATACTACAAGGAAGGAAGGGGAGTATTACGTGTCACTTAATGTGAGACATTTCAAGGGAAGAATCGATGTTTAGCGAGACGTAGTGAGTAGTCTCTACGTGCACTGCCCATAGGTAAGGTTTGGTTGAAAGAGGAGAATCAACCAAATAATTTTGTGTTTATCGAAAATTCCTGAAATTGGAAGAGGTTGGTAAAGTCGGTAAAGTTCTTGGATGGGTTGCCATCCTCAAAACAAGATCAAGGGTTTATCCTGAACATGTGAATTAAGTCGCCGAGAAGGAAGTGATTGATATTCCTTTGGGTTGGCTTACAATATTAAGTAGTATGCCCCAGACTTTCTTTGAAAGGAAGGATCGCGCCAGTGCATGGTCCGACGCAATATAAATTTCTGAATCAGGATGAGATTGGTGAATCCCACCTTTGATATGGGATTTCAGGAACCAGCGGAGATAAGATTTTGTTTCAAGTAGGATGTATCACCCTTAGCCAGGGAATAAGCGCATGGTGATTAAAGATTAGTGGAGCCACGTGAAGGATATTTTGTAATCTTGGTACGATGATTTCAAGAATGCTCTGTAGAAGCACTCGTACCCGTTTGTCGCGTATGAGGTACTTATTAAGGTTTTGTTATGGAAGAACCTCGACTATTCTCCTTCCGTATGTTTAGAGCAGAGTAGATAATCAGAATTTTTGGATCGGTCGAGAAAATATCCGATAACTATGGTAGAATTCCACGACTATTTTAGACGAGCAAGAGTGATCAAATGTTCATAATATTTTCTCAGAATGGGAGTTTTGTATATGAATAAATCCGAGTATTTGTCATGTAGTGAGGTGCGACTTCCTAATGATAGTGAGATAATGAAATGTATAACGTACAGGCGTGACCTATGCGAATTTGGTCGGTTGGGAGCACAATGTGAAGTGTCTCCAAAGAGAATGCAAGACAATGTTACTGTGAAGAAAGGGCTATAGTGATTAAGCGCCGTAATGTGTAGTTAGTTTGTGTACAGAAAAGGATATCCATAATTGTACTACCTGATAGGCCTTATTTTCCGAATTTCGGGACGAAATTAGTTATTAGGGGGGAAGTATGTAATACCCTGTATTTTTATAGCTTTTAAATTATGGGATTTATTAAATTTAATTGAGATAAATTAATTTAATTTTAATCCGGAATGTTGCATTAAATATTTACTAGCGTGATGAGAGCTAGTAATTATTGGAATTTGTTATCTGTTGAATATTACTGGATGATTATAGTAATATATGAGATTTATTGTTATAATATTGTCACGTGTGAATAAAATGACTATTTTAGAAATTAAGTCGGGAAGTACCCGTGTCACGTCAACACTAATTTTGTTAAATAAAAAGTGAATATTTTATAAGTTGTTCGTATGGTCGTTTTGAGTGCGCCAACGCGTCCGGAAGGGTTGAGATAGTCAGAAAAGTGTACCCGGAGGTTTAGTTTGTGTCCCGGGGCGTTTTTAGGCTTCATTAGTACCCCGGGAGGGCATTTTAGTCATTTTACATAATTGGGTAATTAAACCCACGAAATTCAGCAACCTATATCAGCCATTTAGGTTAGCTTTTAGGGTTAAAATATCCATAAATCAAGTGTCGGCCATTGGAGAAGAGAGGAGAGAGCTCCAAGGAAATTCAAGGCCAAAAAGCCACCGGATTGCACCGCCACCACCACCACCGCGTAGATCGCGAGACAAGGAACGCAGCCATACCAAAATCAGCCGTGAACCTGCATACAAAAAAATCCCAGGCAAGTATTTGACTTGCGTATTTTCGTTAATGCAATCTTCATATTAGTCTAGGATTGTTTAGAGATGGAAACTATGGAAGAAAACTCAATTTGTGTTAGGATAATGAATGTAGTTTTGATTATATGGAAATTCTGGAACCCTTGCCATGTAGAGGAATATAACCCACGAAATTTTGATGATATATTAGAAGGAATTTATGGTTAAAACAAATTAGAACCTTGATTAAGGAGAACTCTATGGTTCTTGATGATTAGATGAGATTTTGAGATAATTATCCATGTTTAATGATAGTTATACACATGCTTTACGTTATAAACACTTGGTATAATGTTATAATGATGATAGTAGGATTTTTGGGATGATTGGAAGGGAAAAACATAGTTTTGGATGAAGAAGTTTAGTGAAACCCGTAACTGCATTCGGCAGAATTTTGCCCAGACCTGCTTGATCGATCGATCGAGCCTAGAGCTTGGATCGATCAAAGGTTCGATTGATCGAGCCCCAAGCTTCGATCGATCCACCCCTCCTGGCAGACTCCTAATTACCTCTTTCAATGAGTTAAATTCAAATTATCGTGATATAATTCTTGGGCATTCTTGATAAAATGATTTGGGAAACATTGAGGACAAGTAGGGCATAGGAATAAATGTTGGGACCTTTAATCTTCAACGAGAATGGTATTTATGGGAAATTTACTTTAGGGTTGGTGAATTTATAAATTTAAAGGGTGAGGTGTGTAAGAGAGTTACGTTAGAACCTAATAAAGGCACTTACCGAATTTCGGATTTGTGAGGATATAGTCCACGAGTGTCAGGTAATGAGTTAGAAAACCCTTCGAGTTAAGGTTAGGAACGAAACCTTATACGTAATTCTATAAATGTGAAATTAAGGATAAATGGTATAATTATGGGTGACGAGAAGAACCTATAGTAATATGATAAAAGTGGTATATTTATATGATTGTGTGTACATATATTATATACTTGTGAAAATCATGTCCACGCTACTTGCTATCCCTGAGGTTACCGCGCTGGGACAAGTCTTATTTCGATGGGACCTTTATGGGGGATATTGACTTGTACCCTAGAAGATAGATATCCTTGGTACAAGCTATCGATGTGATAGTTCAGACGGTCCTAAGAGACGCAGGCATGTGCCATCCTCTTAGAGACTTGGAATCTATGCTTCGCCCCAATATTGTTTTTGTATTCATGTTAATACAATTAGAGAGTGATTCCGATTGTATTCCCCTTAATATGAGTGATATGGGGTTCAAGATAGTAGAGTATGAACGTACCATAGTTTTATGAGGGGTGCTGTTAGTTTATATATATTATACGAGTAGTTAATATATATATGAGATTTTGAAATTTAAACTGCCTACTGTGATTTGACAAGTAGGACTTAGTTGATGACACATATAGTAAGTACTTGTTTGGTTGAAGTATAATATGTCACTGGGAAACTTTATAAATTAATAAAAGTTAACGAGAATTGTGTTACTAATCTGGAAGTAACCTTTTTAAATAAAATATTGTTCGATTTTGAAATCTTATGAGCAAGTTAAGATACGCTAAATTATTGAAAAAGGTTAGTATGATAATATTGTTAAGAAACTGTTGGGAAGGTTAGTGCGATAGGTGTGCACGATAGAAGAGAGGTGAGTATTTCTCAAGGGAGTGATGCACTAATATGTTGTTGCATTGGCCTGTATCAATTTAAATACTTGCTAAACGTATTTTTAAAATCAAACACACTTACGGGCTCTGACCCATTTCTTTCTCTCTCTCTCTCTCTCTCTTGTATATATATGTATGTATTACAGCTGCCCAGCCACAGGGACGTCTTGATTAGGATCTCTTGGAAGGAACGCGCTGCAGCTTAGGTGGGAGTTGCAGGTCTCTTGATTAGACGACTTCGTTCATTCGGATCCACTCTTAGTACTTTCATTTAGTTGGGCATATGTAGCCTTTCCATTATTTCATTTGTTGTTGGGACATTTATATTTCAGTTATTTCCAGTATTGTTCCATGGGATTTATTCAGTATGGATTTGTGATTCTAGTTTCATATGTTGACATTCGATTGGCGAATGTATTATATTATTTGGGTTATCGTGGTGTGATTCTTAATTGTAGAAATGATGTTTTTAAATAAATAAATATTTTTCGTTAATTAAAATTTGGAATGTATGTATATAAATGGTTTTGACACTTAGCTTAATTATTTAGGGTGTTAAATTGGAAAAATGTATTTTTAGCGACAGTGATGCTGAGAATGAACCAACTGTTTACCTTGATTTAATTTAATAAAGGAGTGATCGCCCGGTATTTAATTAGGCGGGGTGTCACAAGAGAGTGAGAGAGGAATAGTATGCCTTAAGCTTTTTTACCATCAACGAAGATTGTGAAATTAGCTCAACAGCTAACATAAATGGCATCCCAAAGGCCATACCTGATAAGATGAGAGAGATGAAGAGGTGTGAGGGAGAAGCTTAGGACTAAAGTGGGATATGAGACGGCCGTATACTGTAACTCTCGAGCTTTGTGTAACTCTAAGATTTTCTTGAGCCTTGTTCTCTAACGTGATGTACACCCATTTTATCGAGCCTTGTGCTCTTTGCACCCTTTAACACCAAAAGTCATCAGTTAGTTGCTTAAATCTCAACTGTAAGTTGATAAACATAATATTCATCAACTATTGATTTGAGACATCAATTGGTGAGGACAAAAAATCCCTCCTAGTTTATTTTATATATATATCATTGATTGTCAACATGATGATATGCTTATGTCCACACCGAGTAGATTTAGGAAATTAATTCTCAAATCTTAATAAAGATAAATTAAGATGTAATAACCCGCCCTTTTGGAGACGATTAAATTTCATAATTAAATATCAATTGGCAATTTGGGGAATATTCCTAAATAGTAATTTTTTGGATTTTCGAGGATTCAATGATTTTCGAAGGATGTTGTGATTATTTTTGGGACTATATAGGTCAAAATATTTTAATTATATGTCACCGTTGAGTAAAGCGACACGAGGTAAGATTTTTAATTGGAAAAACCGCATTTATTTGTTTTGGGTTGGAATAGTGATTTGCGGTCAAATACCTCGGATGGAAATTTTGACTGCGCCATGATTCTCAGAATGCCCGAGGTAGTCGAAAAAGATTGTCCCATTTTCGAAATTGAGTTTCGGGGAATTTTAGAGTTAAATGGGCTCGTAATTGAGTAAACGAGTCGTTTTTGGGTTTTAGGGGTTTAAACCCTTTTCTTCTTATTTAAAGAGGGAGAAGGGGAAAGAAAGAGAAAATAAAGAAGAGAAAAGAGAGAGAAGAGAG
The DNA here is from genome assembly GCA_949130495.1 of Sambucus nigra. Lineage (NCBI taxonomy): Eukaryota > Viridiplantae > Streptophyta > Magnoliopsida > Dipsacales > Adoxaceae > Sambucus > Sambucus nigra. The sequence goes on along the minus strand of OX422217.1, from coordinate 301,356,783 downwards.
AGGAGGAGGAGGAGGAGGAGGAGGAGAAAAGAGGAGAAAGGGGGAAACTCCGGCCAAACTCCGCGAGATTCGGCTCGAGGTCGTCGGATTTCATCCTCCAGGCAAGTGTTTAGTTGCTTTATTTCAATTTTGCATTTATTTCATATCATAGTTGGTAGAACCCTAAAATAAATTTTGGAAAATTTGGATATGAGTTTACATATTGATGTAATGTCAACTATTAATGATTTCTAGTGTTAAATCTATGTAAATGGAGTGAAGAAATGGATTGAAATGGATTAAAATCATAATTGGGGCTTTAATGGTTTTAGGATTTAAATCTAAGAGAAATAGTTTAATACCCCAAATAAATTGATGTGTTAGTTGTAAAACATAGATTAGATTTTTATTGAGTTGTTCGATGAGCCTAGAAACAACAAAAATGGAGAACAATGGAGGTTTGGAAATTTTTTGAAGATGATGAATAGTGACCTGCGTGTTAACCGAATCGATCCGTCCTGATACGAATCGATTTGGCTTTGGAATAAAATTTGTAGATATCTTCGACGCGGTCGCGTGGGCGTCGACCACGTATTTTTCTAATTTTTTTTGGATTTATAGTGATTTTTCTACGGAAAGCCGTCCGATATCAAAATCATTAGTTAGAACTTTTTGGAGATAAATATTAGGGGTTCTCAAAAGGGTTTTTAGGACATTTAAAGAATTTGAGGAGATATTAAAACTTTGGGTTTGTAGTAATAAATCCTGGTTATGATTTAAATGGAGATTGGATTGAGTTTGGGGTATTTTGGAGATTGAAAAAAAATCGCCCAAATAGTGACCCTCCAACAGGCCGAATCGATTCGGATCCAGACCGAATCGATTCTCCTAAGAGTATTTGGGTTTCTGCAGTGGGCCGAATCGATTCGGGTTTAGACCGAATCGATTCGCCATTAAGGACCTGTTTGCAGAATACATTCCGAATCGATTCGGATTAGGGGCTGAATCTATTCGCTTTGGTCTGATTTGCGAGTTTTCTCCCCTTAAGAGTATGGGGAGTTAAATTAAAATTTGGGGTTTTATATGGGGACTCAAATTTATTATATTGGGACTCTTAAATGATGGTTTGAGGGTTAGTGATCGAGTGGAAAACTGAGCGTCCGTGTAATACGCTAGTCGTTGTTATCGGCTTCCAGCCTCAATACAAAAAAACCTAAACTTGTAAATTACACTCTTAAGGAGTATAGTGTTGAGTCTGGGTATCGAATCCACAAGGAATGTTTGATAGAATCTAACTGATTTATTACTTCTAAAATAAAAGTGAAAAAGATGATGATGGTTAAAGACGAAAAAAATAAAAAAGTTAACTATGCATGCATGAGCAAACTAATTAAGATGAATGAGAAAGTAGGTTGGAATACAATCCCCCTAACCCTAGTAATTTACCGTATAGAATCCTAGAATTGTAAATTATAAATTTGAATGAATCCAGTCTTTATAGATCCGAAGCATTACATATATAAGGATCAAGCCCGCACCATATGAAATCAAAGGTAAATATAAAGTAGTGATAAATAATTTTACGCGCATCATATTCTTAAACATCCCAAGTACCTAGGGCAAGAGAGATTAAAAGATCTACAATGGTTGTAAAATTGTCTCGCACGACTCTTTCAAATTTTTAATTTAAATTCTATTTTCTACATAAGTAATTTACATTGGGATGGGTTCATGCATCCCAACCCTTAAAAATTTAGCTAGACATGATTTTATGGGAAAACAATTTCATAACAATACATATAATTGTAGATCTAAGAAACATGGTAAAAACAAAAATTACAAAACAAGAAAGGATGATTAAATTGAAAATAAAAATTGAGATTAACTAAGAGAATGGAATTTGATACTTGAAATCTGCACTAGGGAAGAGAGATGATTGAATCCAGAAATATTCTTCTTCTTAAACCTTACAAACTTGTGTTTATGAAAACTTCTATTTAAAGAAAAACTAAGAAAACTCTCTAAAATCTGACTTTCTCTCTCTAAGATTCTATTCTACTCTCTAGAAGTTGACTCCCCTTGGAATGAGGTGGGACTTGGTCTTTTATAACACCAAGTTGCACGAATTTTACATCAAATTTCGCTTGTGGCACAAGTTTTTGCCAACCAATCACCATAAAATCTGCATAATTAATGACAGAAATTCGCACATCCAGACAGGTCCGTTTCTCTTTATTATCGCGCAACTTCAAAACATCATAACTTCTTCATCGTAGCTTGGATTGAGGTGCCGTTTTTTCTAGTATTCTTGTAATTTAGAGCTCTTCAAGTTTTTAGTTGGCCCCAACTCTGGAATAAGGATGAAAAATTACGAAAATTCCCTTCAACTCTCCATTTCTTGGTTTCTTTCACTGTTTTGAGTTCTCCTTCGCACTAACTTACATGAAATACTTGTAAAACACATGAGAAATACACAAAACACGAAATACTTGCCAAAAAAAGGTTAGTAGAATAAATAAGAGACAAATCCAAGATAATTACACTGCAAGAGATCATAAAAATAGCGAAATTAAGGGGATAAATGTGAAGAATATGTGCCTAATCACACCCCCTAACTTAGAACTTTGAGTGTCCCGAGCAATGGAAATGAATCCTATCTAGGCTCAACTCTTGAAAATCATTTTATTGGGATTGAATACCTTTTTTTGCGGGCAAGCGATTGCATTTAGCGTATGCAACAAGCCTTTAAACCCCTAGGTTACCCTAGTAGGACGAGTTTTGTCTCGTGAGGGTTTGCAGTGAATATACCCTCAAAATTCTTTATTGACTCAAATAAATATCAAAATACTTAAAAATTGTACAATTTAAACTTTTTGAAAAATAATCACCATAAATTCAAATTTAAATGTCTCAAACCATAGTGTGTGTGTGCAAAGCCAGAAATTAAACCTCAAATTTCCACCGATTGAGCATTACGTTACTTTCCGAAAATTCGTTTTGATTCAAATTCTTACGGATGCACTCACAAACGAATCACTCGGATTGTGGTTATTTTCTCTCGGTATGCATGATATAAAGAGTAAATATAATGGACACAAATTCATGCATACAAAATTGAAAAGAAGGAAATATATGGTGAAAAGATCTCATCATTGGAATACAGTTATTAGGAAATGGGAAACATCATCTCTAGTTCACACCATTTAATCTCTCATATTATCTTTTCATGTCTTAGCTCTCCACGCGGTAATTAATTTCGCAATTCGGACTCAGTTAGGACTTTTCGGGTTTAAGGTGTAAAGGGTAAAATTGGTAATGGATGGAATGTTCGGAATTGGAAAATGTCCTTATGACTTCCATTAGTGCTTTTTTGGGCATTTGCTCATTTTTCTCTTTCTTTTTCTCTTTTCATTTTTTTTTCTTTTTCTTCTTTTTTTTTTCTTTTTTTTTTTGTAAGAAGTAGTAATGCAATTATAATCTATAACAAACACTCCCCGCCAACGGCGCCATTTTGATCGAGTGGAAAACTGAGCGTCCGTGTAATACGCCAGTCATTGTTATCGGCTTCCAACCTCAATACAAAAAAATCAAAACTTGTAATTACACTCTTAAGGAGTATAATAGTGTCGAGTCTCGGTATCGAATCCACAGGGAATGTTTGATAGAATCTAACTGATTTATTACTTCTAAAATAAAAGTGAAAAAGATGATGATGGTTGAAGACGAAAAAAATAAAAAAAGTTAACTATGCATGGATGAGCAAACTAATTAAGATGAATGAGAAAGTAGGTTGGAATACAATCCCCCTAACCCCAGTAATTTATCGTATAGAATCCTAGAATTGTAAATTATAAATTTGAATGAATCCAGTCTTTATAGATCCTAAGCATTACATATATGAGGATCAAGGCCGCACCATATGAAATCAAAGGTAAATATAAAGAGGGGATAAATAATTTTATGCACATCATATTCTTAAACATCCCAAGTACCTAGGGCAAGAGAGATTAAAATATCTACAATGGTTGTAAAATTGTCTCGCACGACTCTTTCAAATTTTTAATTTAAATTCTATTTTCTACATAAGTAATTTACATTGGGATGGGTTCATGCATCCCAACCCTTAAAAATTTAGCTTGACATGATTTTATGGGAAAACAATTTCATAACAATGCATATAATTGTAGATCTAAGAAACATGGTAAAAACAAAAATTACAAAACAAGAAAAGATTATTAAATTGAAAATAAAAATTGAGATTAACTAAGAGAATGTAATTTGATACTTGAAATCTACACTAGGGAAGAGAGATGATTGAATCCATAAATATTCTTCTTCTTCAACCTTACAAACTTGGGTTTATGAAAATTTCTATGTAAAGAAAAACTAAGAAAACTCTCTAAAATCTGACTTTCTCTGTCTAAAATTCTATTCTACTCTCTAGAATTTGACTCCCTTTGGAATGAGGTAGGGCTTGGTCATTTATAGCACCAAGTTGCACGAATTTGACATCAATTTTTTCTTGTGGCACAAGTTTTTTCCAACCAATCACCATAAAATCTCCATAATTAATGACCGAAATTCACACATCCAGACCGGTCCGTTTCTCTTCATTATCGCGCAACTTCAAAACATCGTAACTTCTTCACCGTAGCTCGGATTGAAGTGCCGTTTTTTCCAGTATTCTTGTAAGTTTGAGCTATTCAACTTTCGGGTTGGACCCACCTCTGGACTAAGGATGAAAAATTACGAAAATGCCCTTCAACTCTCCATTTCTTGGTTTCTTTCACTGTTTTGAATTCTCCTTCGCACTAACTTACATGAAATACCTGTAAAACACATGAGAAATACACAAAACACGAAATACTTGGCAAAAAAGTTTAGTAGCATAAATAAGAGACAAATCAAAGATAATTACACTGCACGGGATCATAAAAATAGCGAAATTAAGGGGATAAATGTGAAGAATATGTGCCTAATCAGTTAGTAAACCTTTAGATGAAAGAATATTACAGTGGGCATTTAGGCCTATATAATTATGCGTATAGAAAGAATAATTATATAGATTATTGTTGGGCAAATCCTATGAGGTGATTAGGATGATATTTTCAATTAGTGTAAAATGGTATAATTGGAGATATCCAATAAGTCCTTAGATATGATTGAGGTATATAGTGATTATTAAAGTAAGGAAATACTTTGGGTTTAGTATCACGCTCATATGAATGCATGATTATGATTCCTTGAGGGAATCTTTGGGATTAATAGTCATCGCTAGATGTACTTGGCAGATGGCCATTTATATATTCGGGGAGGAATATATCGTATATATATACTATGTGATTAAAGTATATATATGATATGATGTTAATGATTTTGAAAATAAAATAATTTTTTTCAAAAAGGAAAGACAAATGATTTTCATAAGTAATAAAATATGAATACACACCTCTCTAAATCGCTATCATAAGGGAAGTTGCGTGCGTATAGTGAAGCCCCTTGGCTAATGAATGCAGGGTGGATATAGTCCTATAGGCTATATGAGCATTTGTTGTATTTTTCTACGCGGGTTAGGAGATTCCGGGTGTGGTCTTGACTATCCCGAATGAATATGTCCGCTTCTCGACGTCTTGCGATGTAGGATCCCAGGTTGTCTTGATGATAGGCCCTGGAAGATGATAGCCATTTAGGGGCGCGCAGAGCGGGGAAACCCAGACGGGTGGTCTTAGAATGCGTTATATATTTGTTAAAGCAATTTATGATAATAAATTGGCTTTAAATGAAATTTCCCAGATAGAAGAAGGGAAATGGGATAAAGGTTTTGGCTTCTGTAACACTCCCGGATGGAAGAAGGGATGTGGAAGCATATGATATAGTAAAAGCATTTTTATGATAATAAAAATGGTTTTAATTACATTTCTTGGACATAAGAAGGGAAATGGGATGTTTTAAAATGAAAAAGCATTTTTATGTTAATAAAACTGGCTTTTAAAAGTATATGATATGTTAAAGCAATTCATGTTAATTATTTGGCTTTTAAATACATTTCCTGGATATGAGAAGGGAAATGGAAATTTTTGAAATGAAATATGATTAGTATTGATAAATACTTTGTATATGAAACCTCAGTCCGAGAGATATTATCCGGATGTATATTGTAAGGTATATATAAACTTGAATGTGATATGTATATAAATGTATAAGTATGTATTCATACTTTAGTTTTGTATTAGGGGCCTAATGGATCTCTACCATTTACCCTGCCAAGTAGTAGTGTATCGGGGGGGTTCCTTGTTTGGATTTCGCTTCGCGAGACATCCCACACACGAACTTAGCGCAGTGTTGAGAATGGAGGGAAGTTTAGCAGTTAGCACTTGGACTATCTAGGGTTGATAGTAGTTGGGTGATAGACTAGTTTAGCAGGGTAGCTTGACTAGGATGTCTAGAATGTTCTATATAGATGCGCTAGGTGTGCAGTATTAGAAGAGAGGTGAGGGGTATCTCATGGGAGTACGATACCAATTTAAATATGAGATAAAACATATTTTTAAAATAAATCATTTATGCACTTATTAAATATTTTCACAACTCGGGCTCTGACCTGTTTATCTACTTTTCCTTTCTTGCTATATTATATATATATAGGTGTCCAGACACAGGGATGCCTGGATGGCACATCTTTCGAGTCAGACATTAGCTGCAGCAGCTGTGGATGCGTGCAGGTTTTCGATAGACGCTTCTACCTTTGTACTCTAGATAGGAGGTATTGTATAAACATTCGGGCCAATGGTCCAACTGTATTTATTTATTCTTTTAGAACCTCATTCGATATGGTGGTATAATTTGAACCGAGTGTTCGATTATTTTATTTCATTTCATTTTCCTTTCAGTTTCATTTACGCATAAAATGTGTGGATGTTTTATTTACAGTAGTTAAAAAGAGTAGTAGAGTTAAAATATTTACACTGGCCTAATAGGTTATTAGTAATTAAATGGATTTTCGATAGTGATGCTAAGAATGATCCATATGAGACTCCTGTCATAATTTGATATAGGAGTGATCGCCCGGTATTTTATTAGGCGGGGTGTCACAGATGGTATCAGAGCATCAGGTTCTAGTGTCTTTAGGAATCTGTGCGGACGTACTACGCTTTCAGCGTTGCTCTCGATTTGCTATAGAGCCTCAGGATTAGGATTGTTGATTTCTCTTGTGAGATTTCGTTCTCCTGCCATGTTAGAAGATTTTAGTAATCTTTTGCACGCTCAATTGAGAATCATTTGCGGGGCTTGGATGGCGGCAGGAGTTGGGGCTTAGTTGGATCTATAAGGTTAAAGCTTGTAGTGGAATTCCCTTCTAACGGAGAAGTTATAAGGACTAGTAAGATGATTGTAAGGAGAAAGGTAAAGTGGTTATTATGAGTTTTACCTCAATGAAGGAGGTATATTTAGCGTGGCTTGATAAAGTCGCGGTGTTTCATTATCCCTAGACTTGTGTGTGTAATTTGAGTTGTGGCAATATCGATAACATTATATAATGTATGCTTATGTGTTCTTCGCAGTAGCAGAGATTTATTTTCCTTCATTCGCCATAGATGACGGGTGTTTATATTTTGTATATATATGTATGATATTATGGTATATTCGGAGCGATAGCAGGTAAGTGATGGCAACACTATCGTGTCCGTGGTTCCCGGAGGGAATAGGTTGTTGTTGTGATATCTCACCTGGATACATGTTGAGTTCGCCTTTATTGATATGGTTAGATGGAACTTCGATGAGCAGAGGTTTCATTATCGTGATTTGAATATGTGGCGACCTTATAGATATGATTTAAGGCCGCAGGATTATTGTGAGCTGTAGGATTAAGCTCATTATTGATTGTGCAAGGACTTAAATTGAGTGTGAGCGTAGGGTGGTATGACTCTTAGTTAGAGATAGAAGTTCATATCACCTTTTTGTTGGATTAGGGGATAGGGATATCCCGGTTGCATGTTGAAATAACGGAACTCCATAACCAAAGAAGTCAAGTGTCAATGTGTAGAGGGGTTTCTTGTTTGGATTTTCCTTTGCGAGATGCTCCACACGACACTTAACGGTGTCGGACGTGGAGAGCTGTTATAGGATGCAAGGATGTTGGTTTGGTGAAAAGTCTTATAGTGTGGATGAACCACTATAGACTATGAGCCCTATGATGTTGGTATGCTTATGGAAATATTGTACTATGGAAAAGCACTAAATTGGTCCTCTCACCACAAGTAGTTGGGTGGAGTAGGATTTAGAGAAATTGATTTGAGGATAATAGTCAGGCCTTAATGAAAAGGAAAACTTTGACGAAATATGAATTGGGTATGATGTTCATAGTGCTCTTGTAGAGATTGGGCACTTCGATTGGTTATGTTTCCTTTTGTATGGGTAAAAGGATAGAATAGTAGGAATGTGATTGTAGGTACCTTAGTAGGATTTAGGACGTCCCGCTGGTGTGCCTTAGGTCCCTATATCTCGATGACCGACTACGCGAGGGAGTAGTGTAATGGTAGGGTTCCTTGTTTGGATTTTGCTTCGGCGAGACGTCCCACACATGAAACCGAGCAAATGCTGGAAATTGAGAGAGGCCTTGGGCACTAAGGATATACTTAGGATTACACTAGTTTTGCGTAGGTAGGACATAGCATAGACCTTAGTATTATTAGGATGTAAGTTTAGTAGGGTTAGTGGCGCCGTGGTTAGGAGATTGAATTTCGCGGGTTGGGAGGACCCATAGGTGAGTATTACACCGAGGAAAGGAGACCCTTATTGGGAGAGAGTGTTACGTGTCAGACGTTCACAACGGATGTGAATATGTGCACAAGTTAGAAAGGTGTATGGGTACCTTGGTAACATGGTTTTGTACACCGCCTAAGATGGGATGGGCGTAGTATATAAAGTTGAAATTTATGCCACGAGGCACTAGTAATGATGAGTGCTAGGTGACGCTATTGGAGTCACTTTATGTCTGTGGTGGTAGTGTGGTATATGGTTTGGGAACCGTTGGGTTAGTATCATTTCCCTTGAGGTATTAGGATTTGGTGGTGTAGGTTATGCCAGAATTTCGAGGACGAAATTCCGTTATAAGGGGGGGAGTATGTAACAACCCGCCCTTTTGGAGGCGATTAAATTCCGTAATTAAATATCAATTGGCAATTTGGGGAATTTCCATAAACAGTAATTTTTGGGATATTCGAAGATTAAATTATTTTCGAAGGATATTGTGATTATTTTTGGGACTATATAGGTCGAAATATTTTAATTATATGTCGCCGTTGAGTAAAGCGACACGAGGTAAGATTTTTAATTGGAAAAACCGCATTTATTTATTTTGGGTTGGAATAGTGATTTGCGGTCAAGTACCTCGGATGGAAATTTTGACTGCGCCATGATTCTCGGAATGCCCGAGATAGTCGAAAAATAGTGTCCGATTGTCGAAATTGAGTTTCGGGGAATTTTAGAGTTAAATGGGCTCGTAATTGAGTAAACGAGTCGTTTTTGGGTTTTAGGGGGTTAAACCCTTTTCATCTTACTTAAAGAGGGAGAAGGGGAAATAAAGAGAAAATAAAGAAGAGAAAAGAGAGAGAAGAGAGAGGAGGAGGAGAAAAGAGGAGAAAGGGGGAATCTCCGGGCAAACTCCGCAGGATTCGGCTCGAGGTCGTCGAATTTCATCCTCCAGGCAAGTGTTTAGTTGCTTTATTTCAATTACGCATTATTTCATATCATAGTTGGTAGAACCCTAAAATAAATTTTGGAAAATTTGGATATCAGTTTACATATTGATGTAATGTAAACTCTTAATGATTTCTACTGTTAAATCCATGTAAATGGAGTGTAGAAATGGATTGAAATGGGTTAGAATCATAATTGGGGCTTTAATGGTTTTAGGATTTAAATCTAAGAGAAATATTTTAATACCCCAAATAAATTGATTTGTTAGTTGTAAAACATAGATTAGATGTTTATTGAGTTGTTGGATGAGCCTAGAAACAACAAAAATGGAGAACAATGGAGGTTTAAATTTTTTTTAAGATGATGAATAGTGACCTGCGTGTTAACAGAATCGATTTGGCCTGATGGGAATCGATTCGGCTCTGGGTCAAAAAATAAAATCTGTAGATATCTTCGACGCGGTCACGTGGGAACCAACCGCGTATTTTTCTGATTTTTTTTGGATTTATAGTGATTTTTCTACGAAAAGCTGTCCGAGATCGAAATCATTAGTTAGATCTTTTTGGAGATAAATATTAGGGGTTCTCAAAAGGGTTATTAGGACCTTTAAAGAATTTGAGGAGATATTAAAACTTTGGGTTTGTAGTAATAAATCCTAGTTATGATTTAAACGGAGATTGGATTGAGTTTTGGGTATTTCGGAGATTGAAAAAAAATCGCCCAAACAGTGACCCTGCAACAGGTCGAATCGATTCGGATCTAGACCGAATCGATTCTCCTAAGAGGACATGGGTATTTACAGTGGGCCCAATCGATTCAGGTTTAGACCGAATCGATTCGCCATTAAGGACCTGTTTACAGAATACTTTCCGAATCGATTCGGATTAGGGGCCGAATCGATTCGCTTTGGTCTGATTTGCCAGTTTTCTCCCCTTAAGAGTATGGGGAGTTAAATTAAAATTTGGGATTTTATATGGGGATTCCAAGTTATTATATTGGGACTCTTAAATGATGGTTTGAGGGTTAGTAAACCTTTAGATGAAAGAATATTCCAGTGGGCATTTAGGCCTATATAATTATGGGTATAGAAAGCATAATTATATCGATTATTGTTGGGCAAATCCTATGAGGTGATTAGGATGAAATTGAGAATATAGATGTATATTCAATTAGTGTAAAATGGTATAATTGGAGATATCCAATAAGTCCTTAGATAGGATTGAGGTATATAGTGATTAGTAAAGTAAGGAAATACTTTGGGTTCAGTATCATGCTCATATGAATGCATGATTATGATTCCTTGAGGCAATCTTTGGGATTTATAGTCATTGCTAGATGTACTTGGCATATGGCCATTTATATATTCGGGGAGGAATATATGGTATATATATATATATACTATGTGATTAAAGTATATATATGATATGATGTTAATGATTTTGGAGATAAAATAAATAATTTCAAAAAGGAGAGACAAATGATTTTCATAAATAATAAAATATGGATACACACCTCTCTAAATCGTTATCATACTGGAAGTTGCGTGCGTATGGTGAAGCCCCTTGGCTAACGAATTTAGGGTGGATATAGTCCTATAGTCCATATGAGCATTTGTTGTATTTTTCTACGCTGGTTAGGATATTCCGAGTGTGGTCTTTACTATCCCGCAGACATATGGCCGCTTCTCGACGTCTTGCGATGTAGGATCCAAGGTTGTCTTGATGATAGGCCCTGGAAGATGATAGCCATTTAGGGGCACGCACAGTGGGGAAACTCGGACGGGCGGTCTTAAAACGCGTTATATATTTGTTAAAGCAATTTATGATAATAAATTGGCTTTAAATTACATTTCCTGGATAGAAGAAGGGAAATGGGATAAAGGTTTTGGCTTCGGTAACACTCCCGGATGGAAGAAGGGATGTGGAAGCATAGGATATGTTAAAAGCATTTTTATGATAATAAAAATGGCTTTTAATTACATTTCCTGGATATAAGAAGGGAAATGGGATGTTTTAAAACGGAAAAGCATTTTTATGTTAATAAAACTGGCTTTTAAAAGTATATGATATGTTAAAGAAATTCACGCTAATGAGTTGGTTTTCAAATACATTTCCTGGATATGAGAAGGGAAATGGAAAGTTTTGAAATGAAATATGATAAGTATTGATAAATACTTTGTACATGAAACCTCAGTCCGGGAGATATTATCCGAATATATATTGTAAGGTATATATAAAAATGAACGTGATATGTATATAAATATATAAGTATGTATTCATACTTTAGTTTTGTGTTAGCGGCCTAATGGATCTCTACCATTAACCCTGCCAAGTAGTAGTGTATCGGGGGGTTCCTTGTTTGGATTTCGCTTCGCGAGACACCCCACACACGATCTTAGCGCAATGCTAAGAATGGAGGGATGTTTAGCCCTTAGCACTTGGACTATCTAGGGTAGATAGTGGTTCGGTGATAGGCTAGTTTAGGAGGGTAGCTTGACTAGGATGTGTAGAATGTTCTAGATAGATGCCCTAGGTGTGCACTATTAGAAGAGAGCTGAGGGGTATCTCATGGGAGTGCGATACCAATTTATATATGAGATAAAACATATTTTTAAAATAAATCATTTATGCACTTATTAAATATTTCCGCAACTCGGGCTCTGACCCGTTTATCTACTTTTCCTTTCTTGCTATATTATATATATATAGGTGTCCAGACACAGGGATGCCTGGATGGCACATCTTTCGAGTCAGACGTTAGCTGCAGTAGCTGTGGATGCGTGCAGGTTTTCGATAGACGCTTCTACCTTTGTACTCTAGATAGGAGGTATTGTATAAACATTCGGGCCAATGGTCCAACTGTATTTATTTATTCTTTTAGAACCTCATTCGATATGGTGGTATAATTTGAACCGAGTGTTCGATTATTTTATTTCATTTCGTTTTCCTTTCAGTTTCATTTAGGCATAAAATGTGTGGATGTTTTATTTACAGTTGTTAAAAAGAGTAGTAGAGTTAAAAAATTTACACCGGCCTAATAGGTTATTAGTAATTAAATGCATTTTCGATAGTGATGCTAAGAATGATCCATATGAGACTCCTGTCATAATTTAATATAGGAGTGATCGCCCGATATTTTATTAGGCGGGGTGTCACATAAGAGAATGGTCATATTTTATAATATTGCAGGATGTTAGTGTGTCATCCCATAATTTTTAATAATTAAGTCAATCAGGAAAAATTATAAAATTTTACTATTTGTCAACTCAAATTAAATATCATCTTTCGTGTGAGTGAAAATAAATAATAAAGATAATACAACTAGAATATGGTAAAAAAATCCCCAATAAAATATTATGATAGAAAATACATCATCACCAACTAATCATAAAATGCAATAAATAATAAAATGTTTATGATAATATCTAAAATACATCCAAATGACCAGCTACAGTGGAGTACAAGCTAGCTCTAAAAAGAAAATCCTTACATCTCTCAAAAGTAAATAACTAAACATAATAGAGATTTAAACTTACGTCCTTAACTAGTGATGAGACAGGGACAAATTTCAACCTGCAGGAATAAGGAGTGTTAAACCTGATAGTCACGAACACCTGAAAGGGAAGTTCACAACGATGAGAAAGCCACCTCAAGCTAACAAAGATATTTTGTTCAATGACACTTAAGCAGGTAAACAAAAAATCCATATATTACATTTTTTTAACTCAGATTGTACAACATGCCTCATATTTCAGGTATTTAATTTCCATCTTTTAAATGAAACACTATTGAAAATCATGAACGTATATAGCAGCCCACACCTCTTGGAGGTAACTAGCATCATGCCACAGAATATGGAATAAAATTAATAAGAGTAAAGTAAATCCCCATCATAAACAATCCCACCTCCTAGATATGGAACCAGAAACATCATCATAAATCATCATAATCGTGTTTGGCCCGCAGTCCGCTTTGGGGTCTTCAAATATTACGATAAGAACTCCAACCTCATTCGTATATACTCCAAGACATTACCATTAATACTCATAATCATTTGTAGCCCTGAGAACCCTTTGGGGTCAACAACCTCTGTATACGCCCTAAACATCTCCCTCATAAAGAATATAAATAACCATGGCCCCATGCGTAGGGTCATGCACAATAACACAATATATATTTAATGTGTTTTACTAATTCGATACTAACATTTCTAAGTTATTTAATGTGTTTTACTTTTCAATTCTAATTCTTCAACATTATAATTATATTAATTATTCACAATAGTTTTATCATGCCAAAGTAGAGGGGATGAGGCGTAGATAATATGTACGAATTTTGAAGTCATTACAAATTTCATTCGGGACAATATATCATTCTACAATTCTTTTAATACAATAATCTTTTACAATTCTATAACAAGAGTGAATCATGAATTTGACCATTAGACTTTAATCCACTATAATTGTAATATTTTATACACTATAAAGGGTAATTTGGTATAAACAAATCCCAAATATATACATGTGTGGACATGCTATGTATTTGGGGAACAAGAATGTGTTTGTGAAATTTCCTAATACAACATAGTTGATCGGTATTTGGGAATTCACTTATCTGTACATAAGCACACAAATCTATAATTCCACGTTGTTATAAAAATGACACTACATTTACCAAATTTCTCAAGCTTACACTGATCAAATTCCCGTATAAAGTATAGAGTTAAGATTTATATGTGAACTCGTCAAGTTCCTAGTTATAAAAATTTATGAATTTCTACATAATTTTTTAAATAATTTTCAAACACACAACATCATATTATTCAATCAAATTTTATATAGGAAATTATAAACCCCAATTATCTAGTAATGGATTTTAATTGTTAAAATCCGATTGAGGTAAAAATTACTATTTAAAGCATTGGGGGGGGGGGGGGGAGTGGAATGTTAACTTTCGTTGCATAAAATTTCACAAAAAACTTATAGGAATTGTAGAAGAAATCCTCTTGAAACTATGTTGTATTGATACCCCAAATATACCTTGAATTTTAGTCATTGTTGTTCCAAAGAGTATTCCAGAAAACTATGAAATTATTACTAAATTATTTTGTATAACTTTAGTATTTAAATGGTATATTATTTGTGGGATTTAGATTAGTATTTGGGGTTGAATGTATTAGTGAAGAGGAAATGCATTAGGGTTTTATTTAAGAGTTGTAGAGAAAGGGAAAAGAAAAGCGGATGGAAGAAATTTGTGGGGAAAAACAGAAAAATAAAAAAGACACCTAATTTAAAATTCCATCCCCTTAGTGCCCTCACCATGCTAAAGCAGCCATAGGCCCCCATTTTTGGCTCCCATTGGAGCGCCTTTATTTTGTATTTTTCCTAATAAACCCTTTATCCTATCCTTTTTCTTCAATATAGCATTTAAATACAAGTACCCTTTTTATCTTACACCAAAATTGACTCTTACATTTAACTCCTCAAATACCTTCCAAAGTAACTACCCACTTTAAGTCCTATTTCAAAATAATTACACTTCAGCATAACTTAATTAATTTGTTCATCAATTTCAAATAAATTATACTTAATCCCATATAATTTCATTCTTTCGTCAAATTCCATAATTTAAATACTTTACATGTCAAATCCAATCTAAAATATAAACCTTTTTTAAATTTATTTTCCAACTAGAATAATTAAATACTTAGAATTGTAATATATAAAGTTCGATATTCAATTAAATAATCAATTAAATTTCCCAAAATATTATTTGATCCTATAATAATTTGGCTAAAGTTATGTGGCATTAAAAGACCACCAACCCTACCAAAATAATTTTTCCCTCATAATTCATAAATAAAAAATTACGTAACTGACTCATAACAGATGTAAGTACTTTTCCCTCATCAAATTCTTGCTCTCCCATGTGGAATCTTACCCATTATGGTTATTACATTGTAAATTAAATAGTGGTATCTTTTTTGTAATGAAATTTCTAAATTTCTAGATGATAATGTGATAGGAATCCATAGGATGTAGGAATCTGGGAAATTGTAATATGTTAAACATGTAATGCACCCGATGCATATGATTTGGAAGTGCCAATTGGTACATAACTATTCCTTCCTTCTCTAAAATCATAAATAACCCCATGTAAGATAGAGCTAACTTATTTTTTTTCCTAAATATTATCACCATTTTCATAGGGATACCTTGAATAGGACTTGTTATCCTACCTTAAACTCCACTGTCTTCCTATTCTAGTAAGTATAACTCTTTTTTCTATCTCGAAATCTTTAATCTTATTTCTAGTCAAGTTGATTTTCTTCGTCATGTCTCGAATGAGCTCCAGTCTCATATTTATAGCCTCAGCCAAACCAACATACTTTTATTTGGAACAGTCTCCCATCAAGTGCATCATACGGTGCCTTGGAAATGGACTTCTAACGATTGTTACTATACATAAGCTCCACTAATGACACGTGTGTTTCTTAATTATCTCTCAGGTCCATCATAGATGTACATTGCATGCCCTTTAATGTCTGGTTATCCTTTTTGATCTCTCAATCCATCCATGTATGGTACAATGTACTAAGGTGGAACTGAGCCTCCATAGCCCATTGAAAAACTCTCCCAAAATTGTGCCAAAAATATGGGACCAAGATAAGAAACTATCAATAATGGAGCCCCATGTAAATGGACAATCTCTGTAATATATAAATATGCAAGATGCTAGGTCAAATAATCTATATGGAATGCTAAAAAGTTCTCCACCGTCATGAGTTAGTCAATTATAACCCAAATTGAATCATGTTGGTGAGGTGTCAAATGTACGCCATGATGGAATCCATTGATATACTATCCCACTTGAACTATGGAATGGGTGTAGATTGAAGCATCCAGAAATCTTATGATGATGCTCCATCACCATAAGAAAAGTGTTGCATCCAGATTCAAGTTTTTTCACATCTATCCTAACACTATCCCACCAATACCGCGACTTCATATCTTGGGTAATTTTTATCCCCATAAGGATATACAGTAAAATGTGAACCAAGAGTCTTAACTCTTTACCTGAGGGTACCACCAATCCACCCTTATATTCTAACCCTCCATTGCACCTAACTGAATAGAAAGGTACACTTGTAGCAATAAATGACACCACCATGTCTTTTCACATCATATCATGTGATTTCCCAATGGCCAATCGTATTATAATATCTTTAGTTACTATGAGTATACAAATAAAGGCCCTAGTCAACTCACCAATCATCTCAAGTGAACCCCATTAGCCCAACTAAAGAGCTTATAGGCTTCCATTGGGTCATATTCTCAGCATGTCTGCCACTACGTTAGCCTTCCCTAGCTGGTAATGGATTGTGAACATGTAATCATTAATTAATTTAAAACTATATGTGCTACATCATATTCGAATCATTTTGTGTAAACATATACTGTCAAGTCTTATGATCAGTAAACAGTCTAAACTTGTCGTACAAAAGATAGTGCCTCCATAAATTCAACATAAATAAAATGGCCACCAACTTAATGTATTGAGTCCGATAATGAAACTCATGCATATTTAGCTTCCAATGGGATTAATAAAGAGTCTTATATTCTCCCATAAAAACCCTATCTAATATATGTAGAGAAGTATCAGTGTAAACTAATAACTCCACTCCAAACCTAGGTAAGGAAAGAATCGGTGCAGCAGTCAATATATCTACGAGAATGTCAAATTCCTACTGACACTTCTGCGTCTAAAATAATGCTTCACCCTTCTTCGTTAACTCAATCATCGACCCATTTATCTTTTTGAAACCATGGATGAATCTAATATAATAACTTGCTAGTCGTAACAAGTTACAGCATACGGTAGGTGTCTTGGGCTATCCCGAATCCAACATGGCTGACACCTTATTCATATTCATGGATAGTCCCCTTTTCAGTACCAAATTCCCCAAAACATTAATTCCCTCTTCTAAAACTCACACCTGGAGAACATTTCATACACCTTATGCTTCATCATTGATTTTATTGAAATGCGCATATATCGGTTATGATCCTACTATGTCCATGAGTTGACAAGAATATCATCAATGAAGACTATAATGAATTGGTCCACATACATACAAAAAACATAATTTTTAAGTCCATGTATACTATTGGGGCATTCATCAACCCAAACAATATCACTCTGAATATAGAAGACCGCTATAGAGTCAAGAACAATGTTTCAACCAATGGTAGCCGAATAATAAATTAATCTTCCCAAACAATGAAGATTCCTCTAACTAATAAAAAATATCATCTATCCTTAGAATTTCACAATTATTCTTCATCATTACTCTATTCAACTCATGATAATCAATCCATAAAATCGTTATATTTATTCTTCATAAAAAAGACCAGTGCACCCCAAGGTGAAGTACAACGTCGAGTTAAAATCTGCTCTAATAACTTCTTAATATAATCTATAAGATCCTTCATCTCCACAGGGGACATATTATATAATTTTCTAGCTATCATATTAGTTCTCGACACTAAATCTCTTATAAAACATTCTCTGGGCTAGGTGGTAAACCCATTATCTCATCGAACACTTTTGAGAACTCCTGAATAATTTGAATCATATATACAAACGTTTTGATATCCTCATCATTCTCTTCATCAATAAAGTAGTGGGTAGTACAGCTACCATCATGTCTAGGCATAGTAACCAAATACATCTCCTAATTCTATATAGCAAAATAAATATCCCTAACTACACAGTCTATCTGGGCATGATACATAAATAACCATTCCATCCCTAAAATCACATAATTTGTATGGGTATCTAGAGCCAAAAATTGCTTTTAAGTCATAACCTAGCAATAGCAATGCATATCCCATCACAATTGTTGGAAATATGAGTGGATACAACTGAAGGTGTAGATATAAATAAAACCCCAGTTCAATGGCTTGAATCATCTAAGATATAGCCATAAAATGTCATGAAACAAAAAATTTTATTTCCCTCGTATCAAATAAAACTCTATAGAATAATCCATGGACATAAAACATATCATTAATTTCCTAAATACGTATTGTATCATCCTTAGGCCCGACCTAAAAGAATAAACCATACTATAGTTAAGGTTAAGGAACATCAACGAGTGATGGTGGTGGAAGTTTCATGTGTTGCCTTATGGATGGAAGAACAAGCATCTATTGCTGCTTCTATCACGGTTGATAGATAGGCCTAAATCCCTATTGCCCTGGTCCTTGTGTGCCCTTCCTATACTGACCCTGTTGGACATAATCGGAGTGGCCCGGCTGAATTGTCTTGCCACTAGGACACATTATTGCCTTTTGTTTGGTACCTCCTCATGCCTTGGATGTCCTTAATATAGTTTCCCCCTGAATTTCAACATTGGGGGAAACTCGAAATCTTATTCCTCTTCATCTATGTATAAATCATACTACCTCAAATTGGGCTATATAAATTCCCTACTATCTTTGTTTTTGGTACATATACTACTTAGGTCCAAAATATCTTCTCTTAAACTTTCTCCCTCCTAAAATAATTAGGGTTGCAGGAAAAGGTACCATGGGTAATATCTAATGTTTGGGTTCTGCGGTAAGTATCAACTCTGACAAACTATTACGCCCCAAAGTGATACTGATTACTGGGGTTTGGAATACTAGGCATAATGAACATCTGTGGTGAATGGGTTATGGAATTAGCCTGCTCCGCTGGTTCTATATCTTCACAAAAATTCCTTCTAAGAGACATCTAAAATATCATATTGATATCCTATTATTTATGAAACATGGATAAGAGTACAAAGAAAGCCAAGTATGAAAGAATGATATGCAGAAGTCTAAAAGAACCTATAACCCTCCAGGCCTAATACCATGCTCTGATACCAACTGTAATGCCCCATGTAATTAAACATTTAGGTTGATTAATACAAGACCGAAGATTCTATGAATAATATAAGCCAATTAAATGTGACACCCCGCCTAATAAGATACCGGGAAATCACTCCAATATTAAATTAAAACAGGAGTCTCATATGGATCATTCTTAGCATCACTATCGAAAATCCATTGAATTACTAATAACCTATTAGGCCGATGTCAAATTTTTTAACTTTACTACTCTTTTTAACAACTGTAAATAAAACATACACACAGTTTTGCAGAAAAGAAACTGAAATTTAATAAAATAATCGAACACTCGGTAAAAATATACAACCATATCGAATGCTGTACTCAAAGAATAAATAAAGGCAATTGGACCATTGGACCGAATGTTTATACAGTACCTCCTATCTAGAGTACAAGGATAGAAGCGTCTACTAAAAGTCCTGCACGCATCGATAACTACTCCAACTGACGTCTGACTCAAAGGAATTGTCATCCAAGCGTCCCTGTGTCTAGACACCTATATATATGTATAATATAGCAAGAAAGAAAAGGTAGATAAACGGGTCAGAGACCGTGTTTTGAAAATATTTAGCAAGTGCACAAAGGCCGTATTTTTAGAAAAAGGTTTTATCTCATATTTATGTTTGGTATCGCACTCCCATGATATACCCCTCACCTCTCCACTAACAGTGCGCTCCTAGCGCATCCCTCTAAACATCCTAGTCAAGCTACCCTGCTAAACTAGTCTATCATCCAACCACTATCTACCCTAGATAGTCCAAGTAAGGTACTAGGGGCTAGATTTCACCCCAGTCTCAACGCTATGCCATGTTCGTGCGTGGGGTGTCTCGCAAAGCGAAATCCAAACAAGGAACCCCCCCGATACACTACTACACGGCAAGGTCGATCGTCGAGGACCGCCAATCCCTCAGTACGGAAAGATATATATAAATATATATATATATATACCATAAGATTTAATAATATAAGAGCACTAAGGATTTAAACTTCTCCCCAGTCTCAACACAGTGCCATATTGGTGCGTGGGGTGTCTCGCAAAGTGAAATCCAAACAAAGAACCCCCCGATACACTATTACGCAGCAAGGTCAATCGTCGGGATCCATTAGACCCTCGGTACTCGATTCATCCATATATATATACATTTTACCATAAATATCCGGATCTATCTCCGGGACTGAGAATTCATATATCAAGTATTTATCAATACTTTTCATTTTCTCAAAACTTCCCATTTCCCTTTTTATACTCAGGAAATGTAAATATCAAAGCCAATTCATTATAATGAATTGCTTTAACTGATCATATACTTTTTAAAAGCCAGTTTTATTATCATAAAAATGCTTTTCCGTTTTATATCATCCCATTTCCCTTTTTACACTCAGGAAATGTATTCAAAGCCATTTTCATTATCATAAAAATGCTTTGATCAATCACATGCTTCCAAATCCCTTCTTCCATTTGGGAGTGTTACCGAAGCAAAACCTTTATCCCATTTCCCTTTTTATACTCAGGAAATGTAAATTAAAGCCAATTTATTATCAGAAATTTCTTTTATAAAAATAAGACCTCCCCTCCGGGTTTCCCCACTAGACACGCCCCTAGATAGCTATCATTTTCCACGGCCTATCTATACAAGACAACCTGGGAACCTACCAACTTCGGGAAGCTGCCATATGCCTACGGGTTAGTCATGACCACACCCAGAATCACCTAACTAGCGCAGTACAAATAATCGCCCATATCACCTATAGGACTATATCCACCCTGCATTCATTAGCCCGGGGGCATCACCATAACGCACGCAACTTCCCTTATGATAGAGATTTATGGAGGTGTGTAACAATAATTTATCAATTATGAAAATCATTTATCTTTCCATTTTGGAAACATTTATATTTACATTTTCAAAATCATTTACATCATACTATACATATATACTTTAATCACATACTATATACATATACCATATATTCCTCCTAGAATATATATATAATGGCCATATTTGCCAATTACATATAGCGATGACCATTAATACCAAGGACTCTCTCAATGAATCATAATCATGCTTTCATATATGCATGATTCTAAACCCAAAGTATTTTCTTACTTTAATAACTAATACATACCTTAATCCCATCTACGGATTTAGCCGATATCCCCAAATATACTAATTCACTCTAAGTGAATTTACATATATATATATATATATTCCCAATTCACCAAGTCCTTTAGGACATAACCCTCTATACTACACTAATTTAGAGGACCTTAAACTTTAAACTCAAAGAGGAGAAATAATACAAATCTCCAAAATCTTGGGCTAAAAATAGGGCAGCGGTCGACCGGTCCTGGACCCCCGGTCAATCGCGGGTTGTAATTAAGCCTACGAAACAAAGCAGTAGGCCCTTTGTCCTTGACGCTGTCGATCGGCCTTAGGGGCGCGGTCGACCGCTCACACCAGGTCCCCAAAACTAAATTCCTCAAATCCACTATCCAACAACCCAAATTCATTATCAGGGTTTCTAAACTACCTCAAAAATCATCGAAAACATCTACACGACTAATCATATCCTTTATTTTTCCAATTCCCGATTTGATTTCCGAGTTGATGATTTCAACCCGGAGCATCCATCCTGTAAAAACCATATCAAATCGAGGAAAAATAAAAAAAAACATGCGGTCAGCACCCACGCTACCGTATCGAAAAGATCTACAACTTTCATGTTTTGGCAAAGAGCTAAATCAATTCTTTTCCTGGCAAAAATGTCCCCCTAAAGTCACGGGTTACTATTCATCATCTTCTCCGAGACGATTTCGGCCATTAAAGCTTCTCCCAAGCTTTTGTCTCCTCACCCAACATCCTACAACCTCAACCAACTACAAATACACATATATTAAGGGTTCTAAACATCCTAGAACCCAAAACCACCAATTAATTTCAAATAAATTTCTAGGTATCTCCAATTAGAAAATTTTAGGGGTTTATTTGTTTTAACTTCCAGAAACCCGTTTTATCCATGAAAATTCAACCCGAAATATTTAGATTTTATTTATACCAAACTACGGTATGAGATATTTATGCGAAAAGTAAATAAAGAAAGTAAACACTTGCCTGGAGGATAAAATCCGACGACCTGGAGTCGAATCCAGTGGAGTTTGGCCCGAGATCTCAATTTCTCTCCTCCTCTCTTTCTTCTCTCTCTCTTCTTTATTTCTTTCTTATTTTCTCCCTATCCCCCTCTTTATATAAGAAGAAAAAGGGTTATACACCTTAAAACCCAAAAATGACTCGTTTACCCAATTACGAGTTACTTTTACCTCTAAAATTACCCGAAACTCATTTTCGACAATCGGACACTCTTTTTTTACTATCTCGGCCATTCCGAGAATCATGGCGCAGTCGAAATTCCCATCTGAGGTACTTGACCGCAAATCACTATTCCAACCCAAAATAAATAAATGCGGGTTTTCCAATTAAAACTCTTACCTCGTGTCGCTTTACTCAACGGCGACATATAATTAAAATATTTCGACCTATATAGTCCCAAAAATAATCACAACATCCTTCGAAAATCATTTAATCCTCGAAAATCCCAAAAATTACTATTTAGGGAAATTCCCCAAATTCCCAATTTATATTTAATTATGGAATTTAATCGTTTCCAAAAAGGACGGGTTGTTACATACTCCCCCCCTTACAACGGAATTTCGTCCTCGAAATTCAGATACATACTACACTGCCAATCCATAGGATCACTCCAAATCCTAATACCTCAAAGGTAATGACACTAACTCAACGGTTCCCAAACCATATACCACACTGCCACCACAGACATAAAGTGACTCCAATAGCGTCACATAGCACTCATCATTACTAGTGCATCACGACGTTAATTTCAACATTATATACTATTCCCCTTCTATTTTAGGCGATATATAAACCAACTTACTAAGGTGCCCATACACCTTTCTAACCAGTGCACATATGCACATCCATAGTGAACGTCTAACACGTTACACTCTCTCCCATTAAGGTTCTCCTTTCCTCGGTGTAATACTCACCTATGGGTCCTTCGAACTTGCGAAATCCATTCTCCTAACCTCGGCGCCACTAACCCTACTAAACTTACACCCTAATAATACTAAGGTCTATGTGATATCATACCTACACAAAACTAATATAATCTTAAGTATGTCCCAAGTGCCCAAGGCCTCTCTCAACTCCCTATACTTGCTCGATTTCATGCGTGGGACGTCTCGCCGAAGCGAAATCCAAACAAGGAACCCTCCCATTACACTACTCCCTCGCGTAGTCGGTCATCGAGATATAGCGACCCAAGGCACACCTGCGGGACATCCTAAATCCTACCTATGCTAACCTACGAATGAATTTCTACTATCTTATCCTTCCGCCCATAGGGAAGGAAACCTAACCATTTGAAGTGCCCACTTTCTGTAAAAGTATCACGAACATCATACCCAAAGCATACTTCCTCAAAATTTTCCTTTTAATTAAGGCCTGACCATAATCCTCAAATCAATTTCTCTAAGTGCAACCTCACCCACCCACTTGTGGTGAGAGGACCACTTTAGTGCTTTTCCATAGCACAATACTTCCATAAGTATATCAACATCATGTGGCTCATAGCCTATAGTGGTTCATCCACACTATAAGACCTTTACAAAAAACCAACATCCTTGCATCCCATAACGTCTCTCCGTGCCTGATGCCGTTAAGAGTCATGTGTGGAGCGTCTCACAAAGCGAAATCCAAACAAGGAACCCCTCCACACATTAACCCTTAACTTCGTTGGCCATGGAGTTCCGTTATTTCAACATGCAGCCGGGATAACCCTATCCCAATTCTAACAGAAAGGTGATCTGAACTCCTATCTCTAACTAAAAGTCACACCACCCAGCGCTCTCACTAATTTTTAAGTCCTTGCGCAATCAGTAATGAGCTTCATCCTACAGCTCACAAAAATCATGCGGCCTTAAATCATATATATAAGGTCGCCATATACTCAAATCACGATAATGAAACCTCTACTCATCGAAGTTTTGTATACCAACAATAAATAAGGTGAACTCAACCTATATCTTGGTGAGACACCGCCACAAAAACCCATTCCACCCTGAAACCATGGACATTATAGTCTTGCCATTTATAGCCTGCTATCGCTCCGAAAATACACCATATACTATATAGTCATCATATCACCATACTAGTATAGACATATAAAACGAGTATATCAACCCAGATATATATATATATATATATATATATATACACAATATATCAACACCCGCCTCTATGGCGAATGAAGGAAAACAAAATTCCGCTATCGCGAAAAACACATAGATATACATTATAATGTTATCGAGACCGCCCCAAAACTCATAATACACACACGAGTCTAGGGCTAACAAACACTGTGACTTTATCAAGACACGCCAATTATACCACCTCGATTGAGGTAAAAATCATAACAACATCTTTATCATTCCGACTAAATCGTGGGAACTCACGGTTAAGACTATTCGTAAGATCCCTTTCGAACCCTCAACTTCAATGAGGAATTAAACTTGAGTACCACTCTCTACTTCAGCGGTACTGCAGTACTCCTAACTACCATTCTTTAGTAGTTGCCACCGAAATCCTAAGCAATTTCCACAAGGAGAGTGACCTCTACTAAGGCCCTCATCCCCAATTTCTACCAGTTGCTCCAGCTAAGCCTCGCCTCCTGCTGCCATCCAAGCTCCGCACACGATTCTCAAACGAGCGCGCAAAAGAATACTATAATCTTCTAACATGGCAGGAGAACGAAATCTCACAAGAGAAATCAACAATCCTAATCCTAAGGCTCTATAACGAATGAGAGCAACGCTGAAAGCGTAGTACGTCCACACAGATTCCTAAAGACACTAGAACCTGATGCTCTGATACCATCTGTGACACCCCGCCTAAAAAGATACCGGGCGATCACTCGAATATTAAATAAAAACAGGAGTCTTATATGGATCATTCTTAGCATCACTGTCGAAAATCCATTTAATTACTAATAACCTATTAGGCCGGTGTCAAAATTTTTTAACTTTACTACTCTTTTTAACAACTGCAAATATAACATACACACAGTTTTGCGGAAAAGAAACTAAAATTTAATAAAAGAATCGAACACTCGGTCAAAATATACAACCATATCGAATGCTGTACTCAAAGAATAAATAAATGCAATTGGACCATTTACCCGAATATTTATACAGTACCTTCTATCTAGAGTACAAGGATAGAAGCGTCTACTGAAAGTCCTGCACGCATCCACAGCTGCTGCAGCTGACGTCTGACTCAAAGGAATTGTCATCCAGGCGTCCCTGTGTCTAGACACCTATATATATGTATAATATAGTAAGAAAGGAAAGGTAGATAAACGGGTCAGAGCCCGAGTTTTGAAAATATTTAGCAAGTGCATAAAGGCCTTATTTCTAGAAAAAAGTTTTATCTCATATTTAAGTTTGGTATCGCAGTCCCATGAGATACCCCTCACCTCTCCACTAACAGTGCACTCCTAGCGCATCCCTCTAAACATCCTAGTTAAGCTACCATGCTAAACTAGTCTATCATCCAACCACTATCTACCCTAGATAGTCCAAGTAAGGTACTAGGGGCTAGACTTCACCCCAGTCTCAACGCTATGCCATGTTCCTGCGTGGGGTGTCTCGCAAAGCGAAATCCAAACAAGGAACCTCCCGATACACTACTACGCGGCAAGGTCGATTGTCGGGATCCGCCAGGCCCTCAGTATGGAAAGATATATATATATATATATATATATATACCATAAGAATTTATAATATAAGAGCACTAAGGATTTAAACTTCTCCCCCGTCTCAACACAGTGCCATATTCGTGCGTGGGGTGTCTCTCAAAGTGAAATCCAAACAAGGAACGCCCCGATACACTACCACGCGGCAAGGTCAATCGTCGGGATCCATTAGACCCTCGATACTCGATTCATCCATATATATATATAGTTTACCATAAACATCTGGATCTATCTCCCGGACTGAGAATTCATATATCAAGTATTTATCAATACTTTTCATTTTCTCAAAACTTCCCATTTCCCTTTTTATACTTAGGAAATGTAAATACAAAAGCCAATTCATTATCATGAACTGCTTTAACCAATCATATACTTTTTAAAAGCTAGTTTTATTATCATAAAAATGCTTTTTCGTTTTATATCATCCCATTTCCCTTTTTACACTCAGGAAATGTATTCAAAGCCATTTTCATTATCATAAAAATGCTTTGATCAATTAAATGCTTCCACATCCCTTCTTCCATCCGGGAGTGTTACCGAAGCCAAATCTTTATCCCATTTCCCTTTTTATACTCAGGAAATGTAAATTAAAGCCAATTTATTAGCATAAATTACTTTAATAAAACTAAGACCTCCCCTCCGGGTTTTCCCACTGGACGCGCCCCTAAATGGCGATCATCTTCCAGGGCCTATCTATACAAGATAACTTGGGAACCTAACAACGTCGGGAAGCAGCCATATGCCTGTGAGATAGTCATGACAACACCCAGAATCACCTAACCAGCGCAGTACAGATTATCGCCCATATGGCTTATAGGACTATAGCCACCCTACATTCATTAGCCGGGGGGCATCACCAGAACGTACGCAACTTCCCTTATGATAGCGATTTAGGGAGGTGTGTAACCATAATTTATCAATTATGAAAATCATTTATCTTTGCATTTTGAAAAGATTTATCTTTACATTTTCAAAATCATTTACATCATACTATACATATATACTTTAATCACATAGTATATACATATACCATATATTCCTCCTAGAATATATATATATATATATATATATATATATATATATATAATGGCCATATTTGCCAATTACATATAGCGATGACCATTAATCACAAGGATTCTCTCAAAGAATCATAATCACGCTTTCATATACTCATGATACTAAACCCAAAGTATTTTCTTACTTTAATAAGTAATACATACCTTAATACCATCTACGGATTTAGCGGATATCCCCAAATATACTAATTCACTCTAAGTGAATTTACATATATATATATATATATATATTTATATATATTCCCAATTCACCAAGTCCTTTAGGACATAACCCTCTATAATACACTAATTTAGAAGGCCCTTAAACTTTAAACTCAAAGAGGAGAAGTAATACAAATATCCAAAATCTTGGACTGAAAACAGGGCACCGATCGACCGGTCCTGGACCCCCGGTCAACCGCGGGTTGCAATTAAGCCAACTAAACAAAGTAGTAGGCCCTTTCTTCTTGACACGGTCGACCGACCTTAGGGGCGCGGTCGACCGGTCACACCAGGTCCCCAAAACTAAATTCCTCAAATCCATTATCCAACAACCCAAATTCATTATCGGGGTTTCTAAACTACCCCAAACATCATCAAAAACATCTACACGACTAATCCTAGCCTTTATTTTTCCAATTCCCGATTTTATTTTCGAGTTGTTGATTTCAACCTGGGGCTGCCATCTTGTAAAAATCATATGAAATTGAGGAAAAAACAAAAAAAATACGTGGTCGACGCCCACGCGATCGTATCGAAAATATCTACAACTTTAATGTTTTGTTAGAGAGTTAAATCAATTCTTTTCCTGGCCAAAATGGCCCCCTAAAGTAATGGGTTACTATTCATCACCTTCTCCGAGACGATTTCGCCATTAAAGCTTATCCCAAGCTTTTTTTGCCTCACCCAACGTCCTACAACCTCAACCAACTATAAATAAACATATATTAAGGGTTCTAAAAGTCCTTGAACCCAAAACCACCAATTAATTTCAAATAAATTTATAGGTATCTCCAACTAGAAAATTTTAGGGGTTTATTTGTTTTAACTTCCAAAAACTCGTTTTATCCATGAAAATTCAACCCGGAATCTTTAGGGTTTGTTTATGCCAAACTACGGTATGAGATATTTATGCAAAAAGTAAATAAAGGAAGTAAACACTTGCCTGGAGGATAAAATCCGACGACCTCGAGTCGAATCCGGCGGAGTTTGGCTTGAGATCTCCATTTCTCTCCTCTTTTCTCTCCTCCTCTCTTTCTTCTCTCTCTTTTCTTTCTTTCTTTCTTCTTTTCTCCTTATCACCCTCTTTATATAATAAGAAAAATGGTTATATCCCTTAAAACCCAAAAACGACTCGTTTACCCAATTACGAGTTACTTTTACCTCTAAAATTACTCGAAACTCATTTTCAACAATCAAACACTCTTTTTCGACTCTCTCGGCCATTCCGAGAATCATGGCGCAGACGAAATTCCCATCCGAGGTACTTGACCGCAAATCACTATTCCAACCCAAAATAAATAAATTCGGGTTTTCCAATTAAAAATCTTACCTCGTGTCGCTTTACTCAACGGCGACATATAATTAAAATATTTCGAGCTATATAGTCCCAAAAATAATCACAACATCCTTCGAAAATCATTTAATCCTCGAAAATCCCAAAAATTTCTATTTAGGGAAATTCCCCAAATTCCCAATTTATATTTAATTATGGAATTTAATTGTCTCCAAAAAGGACGGGTTGTTACATTAAATTTGAAGATACAAACTAGAGTGTATCTAAATCATTGAACACTGAAAAGTAAAAAGATAATACCTAAATAACTTAAATACCAAAATTTCTCTCCAATTGATATATTCGGGGAGAGAGATGCATAATAATCCCCTTTATAATAAGGAAGCTATACGGAAGTCCCAAACCCATAGCTACATAACACAACGAAAATAAGTTATACGAATAGATGATAAAGTCATAGTTTAATAAATTAATAAGCGAGCAAACCCATAAATGTAGTCTCGCAATTTACTGGAGTAATCAAATTCATTTAGGTAATCACTCATTCTCAATAATCGAGAGACTATAATCGACATGCGTCCCTTCCTCTCGAAGATCTCATAAACAAGTGGAATGTCAAATTTAACTAATCACATAAATATAGGTCTCCCTTTTGCAACTCCAAAATCACATTATGTTAAATCATAAATATAATATTTCACGCCTTGGCAACACTTGGTACTCTCACAATCGGGAATTCACATATCACAATATAACATAAACATCACATTTTATGCCCTGATGCCACATGGTATTCTCATGGGCGGAAATCCACATATAATAACATTGGGTTGTCCCTCCACTATGCCCGCTCATTAATTTCCATCTCATATTTTCAATTATCACTTGTCATTTTAACAAATCTTTATTCACCCTGAGCAATTTTCTCAAACTTCAATTACTCCACATGGGTTGTATCATTTAGAATCAATATACATTTTAATATATCTCATAAATGGGATGAACAAAAAATCACCCGACATGGGATTTTTCATAAACGAGATCATTAAATCAGAAGTATATAAATTTATTAGTGATTTAAGTCATCACTTCTACCCAACTTCAAACTCCGTGCATGGGACGTCTCATTTAAGTGAAATCCAAACAAGGGACCCCCTTGATACACTTATATTATGATAGGATAGTTTTTTAGATAAATATATTTAGGGTTCCCTATGAGATAGTACGACAAGAGTCTAAATATCTATTTGTTTCATCAAGTCAATTAATCCATATCACTATCCAACAACAAACACATATCCCTTACTCCTTCAACCGTCTACATGATAAAGCATATACCCACAATAACAATGATTCAAGTAAGGGTTTATATATGTTCTTGCATGATAGACACGTGTAATTAAATTATAAGTACATTACATCTTAAGGGCTCATATACATATCAAGTGTCACAAGTCGCAAAAAATGTGTTCATAGTAATTCTTACAACATCAATACGGTTCACATAGTAAATCTCGTCAATTTGGGTCATATTCATCAAAAGTACGACTCTCAAATAATAAGGTACAATCCATATCGAGCATGCATATTTTCAATTCACTAACTCTCAATTTAAGTCTGTATAATGCACTATCAAATCTCAGTAGTCAAACACTGCAAATGGGATCTTAATTTTTCGCATTTTGGGGAAAAAAATAATTAAATCAATAATCTCCTCAAACTGAAGCTTAAAAAGTTATCTCAAGTACTTCACATAAATTTAAAATTTCATTTTTTTACTTGATTAGGAATACACAATTTTTTAGGGTTACTAATTATTATTTTTTTTTGCATAAAAATTAATCTAGGTTAATTTACCAACAATGAACATAAAAGGACAAGAGTAAAAAGTAATTTGCCACGCATATGCGTCCCCAAAACAACTCAGCCACATAAATAAAGGACCACTGAAATGGCATTTGAAAAGAATCTTTAAAAATAAAAATACCTTGAACACTTTTGAAACAATATGAAACTCTTCCTTTAAAATGTCTAAATTATTTGGGTTTATGTTTTTAAATTGCATAAAAGATTAGGTAAAAACTAAAAAGAAAGGTTTGGTGGTGGGTTATTTTTTAAAGAAAGGAAAATGGTGGGCTTAAATCTATTTTATTGCCAATCATTGGCATTAAAGGAGACTTCTTTTGTAAAAAAAAGTGAGCAACAAATATGGAATCCGCTACACTAAAAGAAATTTAATGGAAATTTCCTTCCCAAGTCCAAATTACTTTCATGATCATCTAACCCGCACGAGGTGAAAATTTAGGCTTCCCCTACCCTTACTTTGTTTTCCCTTTATTTTCTCCCAACGTAGCACTCCCTTTGTTTTAATGCAGCTTCTTCTTCTTTTTCTATTGTTTTTCCTTCATACCGGTGTCCCAACAAAAGGAAACCTACTTCCCCTAGCCCCCTACAATAATTCCTCACTCAATCATTTAAAAAAAAAGGTGTCATCCTTTTTTCCCCTTTCAACTCCGCCTAGATTCCAAGTTTCATCCTATAAATAAACCTACTTTAAATTATTATTTCCATTCAATTTGCCCTTTTTCAAAACCTAAGGACAAATTCTCTCTCTCTCTCTCTCTCTCTTAGTTCTTATAACACCATAAATTTTCACCATATTAATGAATTTACTCCTAATCATTTATGGGTCTTGATAACATGTTCCCTAAGGGAAGACACGTATAACCTAAAAATAGAAGGGACAGAGTTTCAACATAAAATTAATAAAGTACATATACTCATGTGTATCTTTGATAATTACTATTTTAAGTCTAAAAACATGTGCCCTAAGGTAACATGCTGTCATATTCCATTTTTTATTTAGTGATTTGGATGGAAGATATCCTCTTGCCTTTATATTAATTTGACCCATAAAAAATATGGGCCACCAACATGACACCAAAACTTTAGCAATGAATTTAATGGACATAGTAACAAAATAAAACTATATTTTAGTCCACATAAGTTAATTCATTTAATGAAGAATCTAATTTACCTAATTAAGTCAATTGACAGTAATGATAGAATTTGGTATTTAACTTTGATTAAACTGATATAATAATCCATATTATATTTAACAATCAATCATTACGATATAACCTTTTAGTTTATTATAACTTATTAATCGATAAGTCATTTAAATGTCTCAAAATTTATACCAAGCGTTTTCTTAAGTAGTTAATTAACTCTCAATTCATTAAATATTTCGAAAATACTAGCAAAACCCTATAACATACAAATTTTCATTTTCATTTTTTGTAATTTCAAAAGCCCGTCACATAACTATAATTCAACATACTAGTTTATAAAAACTTTAACATCTTCAAATAATTGTTTGCATGTTTTCTTGATTGATTTAAATCAATATTCATTTATTGGATACTTAAAAACAATGGGGTATTACAAATTATGCATCCACTATCTGGCATGCGTAGTATATGCTGGATTCTCCCTCAATATTTGTCATATATCATAGATTGTACCCTTTAAGAAACATCAAATCATTTTTTTCTCATTATTGACATCCTTTGGAGCAAAAAATGGTAGGTTGGTAAAATACTTGTCACATTCGGTGATAATATGTGCTTCTTACTAGAGTAAAGGAAACCATGAGTTCTTCTGAGCCTGAATACACTAAGGGAAGTACTTGTCACTTAACTTCTAGATAATATTGGAATATATTTCACCAACTTCATCATTAGACATGTAAAAAGATTCATACAACAAATATATCTACACTCTCAATTGAGCTAAACACCATGTATGGGATGTCTTTTGAATGAAATTGAAACAAGAAACCCTCCCGATACACTTTAGTCGAATGAAGTCTTTCATCAGGGTCCCTCACATGGGACTCTTTGATATTCTTACACTACGATAAGAATGCAAAGAAAATGAAAGTATCAAATAAAGATATGCTGATGACTAGAATAGACCTATGGAACATACATTACTTAGGACTATGATTTAATACAAAGTATGACACCCCATATTGTTTAATACTTTGGTTAATCAAATCTATTACTAAATCCTATAGTTTTTCAATTAAATTTAAATATCATCCCTATCATGAATGAAAACAAAAAATAAAGATAATACAATGGAATATGATAAGAGATTCCCAAAAGAAAAAAATAATTAAAAAAAACATCACCACCAGCTAATCCGAAAATGAAATCCATATTCCAAGGTCTACAATAAGATAGAAAATAACCTCAACAAATATATCCCACTATAATAAAATCCGAATGACCAACTAGCATGGATTACAAGCTAAATTTTGCATGAAATCCTCACATATCTCAAAAGTAAATAACTGAACATAACCAAGATTGAAACCTACATTCTTAATTGGTGGTGAGGCTGTGAGAAACTTGCACCTTCATGAACAAGAAGTGTTAAACTTGATTGTCATGAATACCTAAAAGGGGGGTTCAAGAGAGCTAGTGAAACCAACACAAACTAACATTGTTTTGCCACTTAATATATGTTATGTAAGGAAATAGTAAATTCAGAGTTTATACATGTTTATAACTCAAATCTTATAACATGCTTCACATTTCACCAATTTAATTTCCATGTCTTAAGTAAAACGTTATTCATCACGATGAACATACCTAGTGCCCCTCGTCTCTTAGAAGTAACTAGCGTCTCTTCGCACAATATGCAATAAAATCAAGACATAATTTTAATTTAAATCCACATAAAAAAAGTCCAACCACCTTCATGTACATCCAAAAATATTTCCATAAATCATCTTAATCATGTCTGCTCCCATCCCCCTTTCGTCACCAAGCACCAAGATACAGAATCCAACCCGATCCATATACACCCCAAAATATCTCCATAATAATCCTAACTGTGTCTTAACCGTAGTCCCCTTAGGGTCACCAAGTCCCTCGATACAGAATCCAACATCCCTCATATACACCCTAAACATCCCCATCATATTGAATATAAATAACCATGGCCCCATCTGTAGGGTCATGCACAACGACTATATATATATATATATATATATATATATATATATATATATATATATATATATATATATATATATATATATCTGTGTGTGTGTGTGTGTAACATCCGTACTTTCAAAATCGCGTATATTCATAACCCTCATCCCCAACAATTCTCATCTTACCCCTAAAGAATATGCAAATTAAAAAATATCCAAAACAAGGACAAAACAACTCTACAAATCCTATCATTTTATAAAATTTAATACCTCTTAAAGTTTTAACATTTCCAAAATGACCCCACAACTTTTGAAACAAGTCTCACTTCACCTATACTTAATTACTAGTTCCAAACTTTATATCAAATTAAACCTCTACACTCCAACTAATTAGAAATGACTAATTTAGCCCTTACATTTTCTTGAAATTGCAAAATTACCCATAAAACATAAAAAAAACATATTTTGAACCAAATAAAATACACACTTCCAACCAAGGACTAAAAACTAAACGATCTATATTTTCACAGTATCCCTGACCACATTAGCCTCAACATAGGCATTATAGTCCAAAAACACATGTAAACACCATGCTTCCATGTGAAATTCATGTTCCTATAAACTTACAACCTATAAATTGTCCTCTTTACAACCTATAAATTCCAAACAATCAGAAGCTCCAAATCCCACCTCTTAAGCTTATCCAAAATTTAAAAAAATCCTCTAAGAAGGTATGATGTCATTTTATGCATTATACTTCATTATTTCAATTCCAAATATTTTCTGTGTTGGTATTATGCACATAACAATAAAAAAAAGTAGAGATTTTATGTTCAAAATGGCATATGTGTAAATAAATAAGAAAAACCCCCATTAAAGATTTATCTTCAATGGTGGAATTTGGTTCGTTAACTTTGAACCAGTTTCAAAGTGAGGAAATGGTTGCTTATGAACTCATGAGCTCTAATGCAATGGTCATTTTAAAACAATTATAAGTTTTGAGCCCTAATTCTTCATAGGTGTTTTCTTTTTTAGAAAAACAAAAACTTTAAATTATCCATAACCAGGCCACATCAATCCTTCAAACCCAAACCAAATTCTTACTTAGGATAGTAGAAACCCAACTATGGTCATAAATACCTCTTTAAGATTTAGTAAAGCTTTGAAAGTTCAGTCAAAATTTCTAAAAAACACACATTTTATAAGTCAAATGGTTTAGAAAATCAGGAATTATTTCAAGTAAAAGTTTTAAGAACCCTAATTCAACTGTCGAGAGGTTAAGGATGAACTTTTTTCAACCAGGACCGTTGACCAAGCACGTAAGGGCGTGTGACCAATCAAATTTTTTTGATTTCTTTTCAATATCTTTATTTTATTTTTCTAGTCAAGATGATATAAGGTAAGAAGGTGTTCAGAAAAACCTAGCTAATATTTTAAAGAATTAAGGTCTTCAGTTAGAACTTTTTTCCCTCTTGATTTTTCAATTTATGAAATTTTACCACAAAGTTTTTCTACAAATAATTTAATCAATTTTGAGACAAAAATTCATCTGCCCCAAGTTTTAAATTTATTTCTAACCCTAATATTTTACCCAAAATATTTATAATTTCACCCCTTAGACTTTAATGTACACAAGTTTTAGTAAAAAGTAATCAAAACTAACATTATTTCCCACTATACATACTCACACAAATATTTGTATATAGATAATCAAGTACCATCTCCTCCCGACATTCTATTTTGATCATATTAATAGTAAGCTTTGGCTTACATGTTTAACTTCCTATTGGTATCATTTCATGATAGCCCAATTTGATTCAAAGTATGAGTAAAAATTACCATGCTCATATGTTATTATA
This sequence comes from Sambucus nigra, assembly GCA_949130495.1. Classification (NCBI taxonomy): domain Eukaryota; kingdom Viridiplantae; phylum Streptophyta; class Magnoliopsida; order Dipsacales; family Adoxaceae; genus Sambucus; species Sambucus nigra. Next base: position 301,320,911 of record OX422217.1, on the reverse strand, counting down.
TCACGAATTATTTTAATAATGATCGTACGGATCAACTTCAACCTTTCTAACCTAATAATTGATATCACTGTAATGATTGATTCAATTCAACCTTGCACCTCTATGGAATATTATTTTTGAAAAAGCATAGTAATAACCAGTGAGTAGATTAGCGTATAATGGTCTCAGATGTTGAGAGCCCGAATTTTAGTTGCATATGTATGAACGACACTTTAATTGTGTTGCTAGTTACCATTCTCCAAAAGTTTTTCATTGATTATTATTTTATTTTACCGGTGGCTTATTTATTTCTATACCCACATTGTAATATGGTAATTAGGGTATTATCGGGTTAAAACTTTCTTATTATGTAAATATGTTAAATTGTCAAACATTCGAATTCTATATACACTCCAACTTCCATATAGACATATAATTTGTAATAAAATTTGAAGAACTAGCTTAACATATTCGTGTAAATTCCTTTTTCCTCCAGATGACCTAGGAAAAATAGGACAGTCTCTCTTTCCTTTTTATGACATTCATCGATAACAGGTTTGCATATATAATCATATAAACGGTGACTAAACCAGATGGGAGTAAGGATTGGCACTTTTCTATTAAATACTTTATATTTCGTTTTGACAATAAGATATTAATCACCCCTGTGGTGGTAGTACACTATATTTAACGTCTTAATGAACAAAGTTCAGTTTTTTGCCTTAACTTTAATTCATTGATGTAAGTATACTCAATAGGGTGTGACAAGTTGGTATCAAAATATTTTTTAAAATATATATATTTTCCAGATTAGAATCCTATACGATAAAAATTCTATAGCATATTAGTTATTTAATCATTTCATAACTTCTTTGTTTATATTGTATAGTAATTTATGTTTTGTAGAATGAAAATGTGGGACTCTCTTTTATTCAGTTTTGATATAATTCCTAACAATCCTTGAGAAACTATTGTTAGAGAAGAAGATTTTACATGGCTCAAATAAATTATTCATATGGTCCATGTTGAAGATTCCTTCAACATACAGACACGGGGGCTGACCCTCAGCATGGTTCATTTCGGCAGTAGATCAATGGATCCATACCATCTGATTAAAGATGCTGATACACCCCTCCTCAACTGGCATGTTGCGCCAGTTCTGCCTCTTGAAATTCCTCCTAACCCCAATGTTTACCCTATTTCTTATACTGTATATCCTTGTTCAAATGTAATCGAGACCTCTTTTGATAATGTTCTCAATGTTGTTTTTCCTATCAATGAAATAAATGAAGATTTTTAGTATCTTGTTGTGCCTTACATTAACTGCTTGGATTCTAATCAAACTTTTGAAGATGATGATTTTACAAATGAAAACTTCTTAACTGATCTAAATAAGGTTAATAATAGACAACATAACCGCATTCAAGTTAATGAAGAAGAGACTGTTGTTATTAATCTCGGTTCTAGTAGCCAACTACGCGAGATTAGGATAGGGGCCACCCTTGACAATCATGAGAGCGCACAACTCGAAGAATTGCTAAAGGAGTTCGTGGATGTGTTCACATGGTCCTATGAGGATATGCCCGACATTGATCCAAAAATAGCTCAGCGTGAGATCCCCACCCTCTCAGATTACAAGCCGGTTAAACAAAAATTGAGAAAACTCCGCACCGAATGGTCACTGATGGTTAATGAAGAGGTGGTCAAACAATTGAATGTGGGATTCATTCGTGTGATCGAATATCCCACATGGCTAGCCAATACAGTGCCTGTGCCGAAATTAGGGGGGAAGGTTTGAATGTGTGTAGACTATCGAGATTTAAACAAAGCTTCTCCAAAGGATGATTATCCTCTACCCAATATCAACATGATCGTGGATAACACATCCAGTCATGCTCTCAAGTCATTCGTCGACGGGTTTGATGGATACAACCAAATTAGGATGCACCGCAACCACCAAGAAAAAACTGCATTCATCACCCCATGGGGAACCTTTTTCTACACCGTAATGCCATTTGGTCTCAAAAATGTTGGGGCTACCTACCAAAGGGATGCCACAACCATCCTATACGATCTGATTCACAAAGAAGTCAAGGTTTATGTGGATGATATGATTATCAAGTCCAAAACTAGAGAAGGTCATTCTCCCGCCCTCCGGTAGTTCTTCGGACGACTACGACGGTATCAGATACGACTTAATCCACAGAAGTGTGTCTTCGGCATTACAAAGGGAAAACTCTTAGGATTCATGGTTAGTGAAAAAGGGATTGAAGCAGATTTTGCAAAAGCCGAAGGCCATACTTGAGATGCCACCACCCCGAACAGAGAAATAAGTCTGAGGTTTTCTTGGGAAATTAAAATATATCAGTCTGTTCATCAGCCAACTAATTGCCATCTATGAACCAATCTTCAAACTCCTCCGTAAGGATTCAACCAAGGTTTAGAACGAGGCCGACCAAGAAGCTTTAGACAGAATCAAATAATATCTGACCCAACCTCCAGTGCTCATGCCACTACAACCTGGTCTCCCTTTGCTCCAGTACCTAACCATAACCGACACTGCAGCTGGGGCTTTGAAACCCCAATACCTTAAGGACTCCTGTAAAGAAAGATCCATCTATTACGCCAGTCGCAAATTAACCGGGTACGAGGTCAACTACACTTCTTCGGAAAAGGCGTGTGCCGAACTTGTCTGGGTCACTCAAAAGTTATGACACTACATGCTCGCCTTCCCCATCAAACAAGTATCCGGAATGGATCCCATCAAATACCTGCTTGAGAAAGCCTCCTTATCCAGTCGAATGGACTGATGGTTGATGCTCCTAACCAAGTTCGATATCGTGTACGTCACACATAAAGTTGTTAAGTAAGAGCCATCTCTTACTACCTCGTCGATTACCCTATAGAAGAATCAGATGTCCGGATCTCCGAATTCCCAGATGAAAAAATCCTATGGACCATTCAAGACCGCCTTCGATGGAGAATGTTCTTTGACGGCGCTGTCAACAAAAAGGGATTTGGCATTAGGATACGGCTGATCGCCCCAGATGACTCCCACACCCCATCACTATTAAATTGGATTTCCCTTGAACCAATAACTTGACATAATAGGAGGCATGCACAGTAGGCCTCAAAGTTTCTCTCAAGAAAGGTATTCAATACCTTGACGTCTACGGGGATTCTGCCCTTATCATCGGTCAAGTGCTCATAAAGTGGAAAGTCAAGGATAAAAAAATCCAACCCTTTAATGCACAATTAGAAGATTTACCCTCCCGATTCTGTGATATCACCTTCCATTACCTACCCCGAGCAAAGAATAACCTAGCTGATGCTCTCACTACCATGGCCTCCATGGTCGACATACCCAAGGGAATAATAATGACCTCTTTCCTAGTTCAAAAGCAAGACAAAATGACCCATCGCTACCATATTGAGCTTGTCTCCACTGAAGATCCCGAACTAGTCAATTGCTGATACTATGATATTTGGTGCCTCCTCAAATATGGTAGGTATCCCGAGGGCTCCAACAAGAAAGACCAAATAACCCTCCGAATACTGGCCGCCCAGTACATCATCTATCATAAAGCTCTACTCAAGAGGAACTTGGATGGAACTCATCTACACTGTATCGCGGGGGATGAGATTGAGAAAATAATGTAGAAAATCCACAACGGGGAATGTGGGCCCCACATGAACGATCAAATGCTTGCCAAGAAGATCATCCGATAGGGCTAGTACTAGACCACCATGACCCAAGATTGCACCGCCTACGTCCGGAGATGCCTCAAATGCTAACAGTTCTCTAATCTTCAACACCTACCTTCGCGAGAGTTATACAACATGACCTCTCCCTGGGAATTTTCCACCTGGGGTGTCGACATCATAGGGAAGGTTACACCAAAGGATTCAAACGGACATGAGTTCATCCTAGTCGCCATTGATTACTTCACCAAATGGGTCGAAGCCGAGTCATACGCAGTGTTAAACACCAAGAAAGTGGCCAAATTCCTCAAGAAAAATATCATCTGTCGATATGGGGTCCCGCACGAGCTAGTGTTAGATAAAGGGTTGCATTTCGAAGCAGAAGTCGCAGAAGTCACCGAAGTAGTCAACGAGTATGGGATTCAGAGACACAAATATTCTCCCTACCGACCTCAGACCAATGGTATAGTTGAAGCCGCCAATAAAAACATCAAAGCTATAAACAATATGATGACCAATAGTTATAGGGATTGGACCGACCAGATCCTGTACTCCCTCTAGGGATATTGAACCTCAATCCGAACCTCTAATGGGGCTACCCCTTACTCCATGGTCTACGGCATGGAAACAGTCCTACTTGTGGAGCTGGAAATACCCTCGCTACGCGTCATGCTCGAAAGAAAAGTTAGCGAAGAAGACTGGTACCAAAGTTGTCTTGATGAGCTAGCCCTTATAGATGAAAGAATATTAAAATCTCTTTACCACATACAGGGATACCATCGACGAACAGTGCGATTATTCAATAAGAGAGTCAAGGTCCGCGGTGTACGGGAGGGGGATTTAGCGCTCAAAGAGATAATAGAACCCATATGGGACCCTAGAGGGAAATTCAAGCCCAATTGGAGCGGCCCCTACATTGTGAAGAAAATTTTATCCGGTGGTGCCGCCATGCTCACTGACCTAGATGGGGAAGAGATGGCTCGTCCAGTCAACCTAGACCATCTCAAGAAATTATACCCCTAGTCCGAAATCTCGGCACGCTACGACTCTTCTCATCCCCCTTCTATTCTAAAAAAAAATATCTTCATTTCCCTCTACCCAGAACTACGTGGGCCTGATCCTGTGCAGAAACTATTTTCAAACAGGTAAAAAAAAACTTTTCAAAAACCCCAGAGGTACGTAGGCAACTCATACACCTCATATGAGTGCACCTCTTTCTTTTTCACAAAATACTATTCTTTTCATACCTCTAAGAACGGCGGTCCATTATAAAGAATACTTGAACAAAAGGATTATGTATGCCTTAGCGATTAGTATAGATAATTCAAAATACAAAATTCATCGAAAGGCACAGCTGGATGATCAGAAACTTGTTTATTTCATTAATAATAAATTATAGTACGGATTACATAAGAAAAGGAATAGATAACTCCCTTCCCCCTACTACCATAAAAGCCAAATAAAATCCCCACATCTATCACAGAAATAAACTCCCCAGGAGTCCTACCCATAGCTACCCAAGGATCCTGCACCCTCATCATCTACATCCTGAGGTCCCCAAGCTTCCCCTGCCTGAATAGAGTGTCGTAAACACTCCATGGACCGTTAAGCCCGAACCGTTTCGAAAAGACCACAACACCCCCTTCCATGGTGTTATATAAAACAAACCATCTTTGTCTAGTCTCCACTGCCAACATCTTGCTGACTACTTTCCTCCATAACCACTACATATAATCTTTGGGGACATACAAAAATTTCACGACAGATTGGGAGGGGCGGGTCGATGGATGCCGACTTTCCCACAGAGATCCATGCAATAGATGCAGGCGCTCAATCAAATCATCTATCGGAAAGAAATTCGAGGTGCGAGGTGGCACGACCTGTGCCTAGCCAAATTGGCGCAGAAGACGCTTAGGGAAATAAAAGGAGGTCTGTCTGAGACAAACCAGCCACACATATGAATACTCTCCTAGATCAAGAATAGGCTGTAACTGCTCCCACCAAGGTGCTAACCAATAAAGACCTTGATCGCCATGCTCCACAAGCAAATGCTCCCAGCTCTCAACATAAAGACCAACACTGATGAAGTAGCATGAAAATAAGTTGTGTAAGGACGATAGGGGATATTCTGGAGGGGTTTCCAAGTGGAATCTTTTGAACAACCACATGAACAGCATCATGGGGCTACCCCTTACAAAGTTAGAACGACCTTCTCTCCAAGCATCCAAGCTATTCAGGGTCTCCACTAGTATCACCATCGCAGGATTACGACGATATGAAATCCATGAAGTAATTGTTGCCAGTTGCGGGTCCACCTACAGTTCTCCAATCACCAATAACAATTTTGAAACCACACCGAGAACAACGGCTCCAGCATAGCTAGAATCACCTACTTCCCGCAAATGCATGGATTGTAGCACCGCCGGGAGGGAGATTATTCCACCAACATCCATTGATCTGGCCGCCGAAGGCCAAATATGAAGAAGCCCGACCAATAAATCCCTGGGAGAATGGGAAAATTCGGGGAAAACCGCAGCAACACTGGGATTTACACCCATCATGGTATAAAACTCCTTGTAGGTAGGACAAACTTCATCCTACCCAAAGCAGAATATGTGGTCTTCGAGGTACCAGAATTATACCGTCGCCATCAGCACGTTCCACTCAAGAGGTCGATTACGCCACAAGGAGAGTCGACGCATGTTGAAAGCATCGTAGTCGACATTATAAGAGCACATTTCTTCCAAGGTTTCAAGGTAGTTAGGAAACTCGATGCTACCAGGGAGAGCCATCTTGCAAGACTAAGAGATAGTGGGCAAGTAATTAAGATTGCGAAGGTGTAATGAAAACACTCCACCCTTACCCCTTTTTGTACTTAAGAACGCTCATAAGAGACATAATCCATGTAGAAATCGGAGGGAATCCTACCCCATAAGGGACCAAAGGCTGGAGAGGGTACCATTTAAAGATTTGAATTGATGGGGCTGGACTGAACTGTCGAAAGGCAGGTCGGGGTGCTTGCCGATCGATAACCACCCCATTTTAGAATTTCCCTATTTTCCTCTTTTTCAAATCAGGAAACTCAATAAAAATAAATTGATATTCTAAATAGAATTTTAAAATCCCTTTTCTCCTTATAAAATTTCCCCTTTTTAATCAAAAAATTTTCTTCAAAAAATTCCAAAAATATTCCTTTTTACGGTCTCAACAACAAAGTAAAAAGAACATGTGCATGCATTAAATAAAAGATAATAAAAAAATCCATTTCATTGCATCTATTTATGTTCCGTGTTACATCAATTTTGTAGGAAATAAAAAGGAAAAAAGAAAAAACAACGGGACTCAGTCTGAATCCACATTCTCTCTCTCTCTCTCTCTCTCTCTCTCTCTCTCACACTAAGAGCTTCCACCCCTGCGACATGCTCTCTTTTCCCCATGGCGAGACGATGCGCCACCACTACCTGAGCCAGAGTCCTCTCCGGATGAAGCAGATGGTACCAAGAAAGAAGGAACAAGAACCGCGTCCCGAATATGGGTAGTCGCCAAAGATTTCCGGTCTGTGATGTCCCTTTGCCAAGTGGTTGACACCCAAAGTTGCTGCAGGGAAAGGCGAAATCAGTATCAAAACAGAGACGACCAAAATAGAAAAGAAAGAAAGAGAGGAACATAAAGGTATACCGCAAATTAGAGGACCTCCTCTGTCAAACCCAACTCCTCTGAATCCATCGCATGAGGACGGTGCAACATAGGCACCATCCCCTCGTCAGCCCACCGAATGTTATACGAAGGGGTATGCAACCGCACAAAAGGAACTTCTGAAGTTGCCGTCCCCGCAGATGCTGTTAGACCACCGCTGCTGTGGGAGGATCCCACCACCCGAATCGAACTCGCAAGAGGGAAAGGCAGGGCATCATATATGTTGGGCGCCATCATAAGTTCATCATAATGTCCATATAGTCATACGAGGCATCTGTATCGGTGTACAACATGTAGGACTCTCCAATCATCTCCGCGATCCTCTCATCCTCCTATAGCAGTCGCTCCCGCCTTATAGACGTAGGAGGCTACACTGGTGGCACCACTACCTCCTCCTCAGCAATATGGTGAACCACCCTCTCCCCGAGATATGGAGAATGTCCGAACTCATGCGCTTGCAAATGCCTCATCCGCGCATTCACCTCAGTCGCCACCGCATCCTGAATGGATGTCACCCAGGGATAAAAGGTCACCTGAAAATCTCCAAGCAAGCATAAATCAATACAAGATCAGAAGGTGAAAAAACCAAGACTGAAATGGAAAGAGTCTTACCCTACCACTGGTCAGGTCATTCAAGACCTAACGCACCGGATCCAGAGAAAGAGAGATCCCTTCGACTGCTGATTATCCTTACGCCATCGATACAATCGACAGAAGTCCCCAACAGTGTCATCATTCAAAGCGATCAACGGGGTATTGCGCCCAATCACCTCATAGAACCACCTCTGAATTCACAAAACAAAAAGAGACGCATAAGGAAATTGCGAATGCATGAAAGGAAAACGCGTATGCATGAAAATAAATAAGCAAACTAAAGAATACCTCAAGAAGGTAAGTGGCTCCAGTAAAGGTCTGTCGGCAGCACCGATTAAATGCATCCAAAGAAGAGTAAAGGGTCGCCAAAGTCAAACTCCCCCAATAATAGAAAGGGATGTTTGAAAACATCCTCAGGTATGACAAGAACCAAAAATGGACGACGTTGCCGCTCGATGACATCATAAAACCTCCCAATACCAGCAGAATAAATAATTGGGCCATCTGCCTCACTTCCAGCCCGTCATCCACATCATTCACCCTGCTCAGCAGAACATCCTTCAGCAGGAACAACCGAATAGAATCACCAGAAACTATCCTCCCTATAACACCAAGTCTCGCACACACTGCCTCCGGTCTCACCTGCAAAGAGCGATCCACCTCTATCTTCTCTCCATCACAATCCAGCCCCAGCAGCTGCTGCACGTCTATGGGAGTCACAGTCATCTCCCCGAAGTCGAAATGGAAGGTGTGGGAAGTATCCCAACACCTCTCTCCCAAAGCGCACAGGACCACTATCAAACGAGGCGTCTCATCCAGCACCGATGCCAATCGGGTAGGAGATGCTCCGCAACATCCCTAAGCCCTGTCGTTCCAAGGGCACGCATGTTCTTCAAAGAAATATCAGACTGGCAAAAAGGAAAAGTCTCATCAAAAGTCAATAAAGAAAGAAAAATAACAAAAAAGAAAGGGATGCCAAATGTCGGGTTACTTACATAACCGTCGGGACTCACTCTCAAAGAGTGATGATGGGATGGCTCCCGGAGCATGGTCCTCTCATCCGCTACAGGCTCAAATGCATCAAAACAGTTCTCACTCCTAAAAGCAAGAGGCGCCATGACCATCCAATCCATATTCGCCAAGTCATCAATGGTCACCACTCTCGGTGGACTGCAATGCTCACAATGGAGGCCATTTCATGAAGATCAGAATGCTAGAACAATTTGTAGAGGAATCGCAGAAAGAGAGAAAGCAAAGAAGCTGTGAAAAATGAAGGGATTCACTCCATTTATATAGGATGCCAAGCGCCATGCCGAATGGGACTTCCCCCCACCATACCGATTGGCACTGACTCCTTACCTTCCTAACATAGTCCAAAAGTCCGTGCCACTGTCGAATGGCAGCCCTCATACCATGCCGACCGCCCCCCCTTAATTTGCGTACAGAAATTCCCAGAAAATACTAGAAAGACCAGAAAAATTCTCAGAAAATTCCTAAAAATTCCAGGAAGGATTTAGAACATTTTCCCCAGGAAAATTTCGCATTCCCTCAAGCGGAACCCCTCTTTCCCACCAAAACCCTGAAAACCAAGTGAATCTCCTCCCGGGAAAGCATCGGAGGATCTCTAAGGATCCCTTGATCACTTCCCCAGCGGAGTTTTTACAGCACCAAAATAGGTTGTCCCCCCCCTCCCCCCCCCCCCCCCCCCCCGCAAGGTCTACTAAATAAACAAAGGCTTCCCAAGCTATCAACTCCCTAGCTCAAATCAAAAGACATTTTCTCCAGTGAAATCAAAATCCAATCTTCATCTACTCTTAGGTCAGAATTGACCTCGGGCTTCGATCATCACCTGAGTTGGGTCAGAATTGACCCCGATCCTCGGTCGTCAACACTCTTAGGTCAGAATTGACCTCGGTCTTAGATCGTCACCTGAGTTGGGTCAGAATTGACCCTGGTCCTCGATCATCACCACTCTTAGGTCAGAATTGACCTCGGTCCTGGATCGTCACCTGAGTTGGGTCAGAATTGACCTCGGTCCTCGATCGTCACCATTCTTAGGTCAAAATTGACCTCAGTCCTCGGTCATCACCACTCTTAGGTCATAATTGACCTCGGTTATTAGATCTTCACCCTAAGCCCGTAGATTCGGCTTTAACACCTAATTGGGTCATAATTGAGGCCCCGGTCCTCGATCGTCACCATTCTTAGGTCGGAATTGAGCTAGGTCTTGGATCGTCACCTGAGTTGGGTCAGAATTGACATCGTTCCTCAGTCGTCACCACTCTTAGGTCATAATTGACCTCGGTCTTGAATCGTCACCTGAGTTAGGTCAAAATTGACCTCGGTCCTCATTCGTCAACACTCTTAGGTCAGAATTGACCTCGATCTTTGATCATCACCTCAGTTAGGTCAAAATTGACCCCGGTCCTCGGTCGTCACCACTCTTAGGTCAGAATTGACCTCGGTCTTGGATCGTCACCACAGTTGGGTCAGAATTGACCCCGATCCTCTGTTGTCACAACTCTTATGTCAGAATTGACCTCGGTCCTGGATCATCACCTGAATTGGGTCAGAATTGACCTCGGTCCTCGGTCGTCACCATTCGGAGGTCAAAATTGACCCTAGTCCTCGGTTGTCACCACTCTTAGCTAATAATTGACCTTGGTTATTAGATCTTCACCCTAAGCCCACAGATTCGTTTTTGACACCTATGTTGGGTCAGAATTGAGGCCCCGATCATCGGTCGTCACCACTCTTAGGTCAGAATTGACCTCGGTCTTTGATCGTCACCTCAGTTGGATAAGAATTTACCTCGGTACTCAGTCGTCACCACTCTTAGGTCAGAATTGACCTTGGTCTTGGATCGTCACCTGAGTTAGGTCAAATTTAAACTCATTCCTCGATCGTCACCACTCTTACGTCAGAATTGACCACAATGTTGGATCGTCGCATGAGTTAGGTAAAAATTGACCCCGGTCCTCGGTCGTCACCACTCTTAGGTCAGAATTGACCTAGGTCTTGGATCGTCACCTGAGGTGGCTCAGAATTGACCCCGATCCCCTGTCATCACTATTCTTAGGTCAAAATTGACTTCAGTCCTCGGTCATCACCACTCTTAGGTCAGAATTGACCTCGGTTATTAGATCTTCACCCTAAGCCCGTAGATTCGGCTTTAACACCTAATTGGGTCATAATTGAGGCCCCGATCCTCGATCGTCACCACTCTTAGGTCAGAATTGACCTCGGTCTTGGATCGTCACCTGAGTTGGGTCAGAATTGACATCGTTCCTCAATCGTCACCACTCTTAGGTCAGAATTGACCTCGGTCTTGGATCTTCACCTGAGTTAGGTCAAAATTGACCCCCGTCCTCGGTCGTCACCACTATTAGGTCAGAATTGACCTCGATCTTGGATCCTCACTTGAGTTAGGTCAAAATTGACCCCGATCCTCGGTCGTCACCACTCTTAGGTCAGAATTGACCTCGGTCTTGAATCGCCACCCGAGTTAGGTCAGAATTGACCTTGATCCTCTGTCGCACCACTCTTAGGTAAGAATTGACCTCGGTCTTGGATCGTCACCTGAATTGGGTAAGAATTGACCTCGGTCCTCGATCGTCACCATTCTTAGGTCAAAATTGACCCTAGTCCTCGGTTGTCACCACTCTTAGCTAATAATTAACCTTGGTTATTAGATCTTCACCCTAAGCCCACAGATTCGTCTTTGACACCTATGTTGGGTCAGAATTGAGGCCCCGATCATCGGTCGTCACCACTCTTAGGTCAGAATTGACCTCGGTCTTTGATCGTCACCTCAGTTGGATAAGAATTGACCTCGGTACTCAGTCGTCACCACTCTTAGGTCAGAATTGACCTTGGTCTTGTATCGTCACCTGAGTTAGGTCAAATTTGACCTCATTCCTCGGTCGTCACCACTCTTAGGTCAGAATTGACCACAATGTTGGATCGTCGCCTGAGTTAGGTAAAAATTGACCCCGGTCCTCAGTCGTCACCACTCTTAGGTCAGAATTGACCTAGGTCTTGGATCGTCACCTGAGTTGGGTCAGAATTGACCCCGATCCTCTGTCATCACCACTCTTAGGTCAAAATAGAACTTGGTCTTGGATCGTCACCTATGTTGGGTTAGAATTGACCCCGGTCCTCGGCCGTCACCATTCTTCGGTCAAAATTGACCCCAGTCCTTGGTTGTCACCACTCTTAGGTCATAATTAACCTCAGTTATTAGCTCTTCAACCAAAGCCCGCAGATTCGGCTTTGACACCTAAGTTGGGTCAAAATGGAGGCCTCGGTCCTCGGTCGTCAGCACTCTTCATTCAGAATTGACCTCGATCTTGGATCATCACATGAGTTGGGTAAGAATTAACCTCGGTACTCAGTCGTCACCACTCTTAGGTCAGAATTTTCCTCGATCTTGGATCGTCACCTGATTTAGGTCAAAATTGACCTCGGCCCTCGGTCATCAACACTCTTAGGTCAGAATTGACTGCGATCTTGGATCGTCACCAGAGTTGGGTCAGAATTGACCTCGGTCCTCGGTCGTCACCACTCTTAGGTTCGAATTGACCTCGGTCTTGGATCGTCACTTGAGTTAGGTCAGAAATGACCTCGATCCTCGGTCGTCACCACTCCTACGTTAGAATTGACCTCGGTCTTGGATCGTCACCTGAGTTGGGTCAGAATTGACGTCGGTCCTCGGTCGTCACTACTCTTAGGTTAGAATTGACCTCAGTCTTGGATCGTCACCTGAGTTAGGTCATAATTCACCTCGGTCCTCAGTCGTCACCACTCTTAGGTGATAATTGACCTCAGTCTTAGATCGTCTCCTGAGTTGGGTCAGAATTAACCCCGATCCTCGTTCGTCACCACTCTTAGGTCAGAATTGACCACGATCTTGGATCGTCACCTGAGTTAGGTCAAAATTGACCCCGGTACTCGATCGTCACCAATCTTAGGTCAGAATTGACCTCAGTCTTGGATCGTCACCTGAGTTGGGTCAGAATTGACCCCGATCCTCTGTCGTCACCACTCTTAGGTCATAATTGACCTCGGTCTTGGATCGTCACCTGAATTGGGTCAGAATTGACCTCGGTCCTCGATCGTCACCATTCTTAGGTCAAAATTAACCCTAGTCCTCGATTATCACCACTCTTAGGTCATAATTGACCTTGGTTATTAGATCTTCACCCTAATCCCATAGATTCATCTTTGACACCTATGTTGGGTCAGAATTGACGCCCTAATCATCGATCGTCACCACTCTTAGGTCAGAATTGACCTCGGTCTTCGATCGTCACCTCAGTTGGATAAGAATTGATCTCGGTACTCAGTCGTCACCACTCTTAGGTCAGAATTGACCTTTGTCTTGGATCGTCACCTGAGTTAGGTCAAATTTGACCTCGGTTCTCGGTCATCACCACTGTTAGGTCAGAATTGACCTCGATCTTGGATGGTCGCCTGAGTTAGGTCAAAATTGACCCCGATCCTCGGCCGTCACCACTCTTAGGTCAGAATTGACCTAGGTCTTGGATCGTCACTTAAGTTGGGTGAGAATTGACCCCGATCTTCTGTCATCACCACTCTTAGGTCAAAATTGAACTCGGTCTTGGATCGTCACCTATGTTGGGTCCGAATTCACCCCTGTCCTCGGTCGTCACCATTCTTGGGTCAAAATTGACCCCAGTCCTCGGTTGTCACCACTCTTAGGTCATAATTGACCTCAATTATTAGATTTTCACCCTAAGCCCACAAATTCAGCTTTGACACCTAAGTTGGGTCAAATTGGAGTCCCCGGTCCTCGGTCGTCAGCACTCTTAGTTCAGAATTGACCTCGGTCTTGGATCGTCACCTCAGTTGCGTAAGAATTTACCTCGGTACTCAGTCGTCACCACTCTTAGGTCAGAATTGACCTCGATCTTGGATCGTCACCTAAGTTAGGTCAAAATTGACCTTGGTCCTCGATCATCACCACTCTTGATCAAAATTGACTTCAGTCTTGGATCATCACCTGAGTTGGGTCAGAATTGACCTCAGTCCTTGGTCGTCACCACTCTTAGGTCCGAATTGACCTCAGTCTTGGATCGTCACCTGAGTTAGGTTAGAAATGACCCCGATCCTCAGTCGTCACCACTCTTAGTTCAGAATTGACCCCGGTCTTAGATCATCACCTGAGTTGGGTTAGAATTGACGTCGGTCCTCAGTCCTCACCACTCTTAGGTCCGAATTGACCTCAGTTTTGGATCGTCACCTGAGTTAGGTCAGAAATGACCCCAATCCTCAGTCGTCACCACTCTTAGTTCAGAATTGACCTCGGTCTTAGATCATCACCTGAGTTGGGTTAGAATTGACGTCGGTCCTCAGTCCTCACCACTCTTAGGTCAGAATTGACCTCAGTCTTGGATCGTCACCTGAGTTAGGTCAGAATTCACCTCGGTCCTCGATCGTCACCACTCTTTGGTGAGAATTGACCTCAGTCTTGGATCGTCTCCTGATTTGGGTCAGAATTGACCTCGGTCCTCGGTCGTCACCATTCTTAGGTCAGAATTGACCTCGCTCTTGGATCGTCACCTCTATTGGGTCAAAATTGACCCCAATCATCGGTCGTCACCATTCTTAGGTCAGAATTGACCTTGGTCTTGGATCATCACCTGAGTTGGGTCAGAATTGACCTTGATCCTCGGTCTTCACCACTCTTAGGTCAAGATTGACCTCGGTCTTAGATCGTCGCCTGAGTTAGGTCAGAATTGACCCTGGTCCTTGGTCGTCACCACTCTTAGGTCAAAATTGACCCCAGTCCTTGGTCGTCACCACTCTTAGGTCAAAATTGACCTCAGTTATTATATCTTCACCCTAAGCCCGCAGATTCAGCTTTGACACCTAAGTTGGGTTAGAATTAAGGCCTCGGTCCTCGATCGTCATGACTCTTAGGTCAGAATTGACCTCGGTCTTGGATCGTCACCTGAGTTGGGTCAAAATTAACCTTGTCCCTTAGTCGTCACCACTCTTAGGTTAGAATTGACCTCGGTCTTGGATCGTCACCTCTGTTGGGTCAAAATTGACCCCAATCCTTCGTTGTCACCATTCTCGGGTCAGAATTGACCTCGGTATTGGATCGTCACCTGAGTTGGGTCAGAATTAACCTCTGTCCTTAGTCGTCACCACTCTTAGGTCAGAATTGACCTCGGTCTTGGATCGTCTCCTTAGTTGGGTCAGAATTAACAATGATCCTTGGTCGTCACCACTCTTAGTTTATAATTGACCTCGGTCTTAGATCGTCACTTGATTTGGGTTAAAATTGACCCCGATCCTCGGTCGTCACCACTCTTAGGTCAGAATTGACCTTGGTCTTGGATCGTCACCTGAGTTGGGTCATAATTGACCCCGCTCCGCAGTCGTCACCACTCTTAGGTCATAATTGACCTCGATCTTGGATCGTCACCTGAGTTGGGTCAGAATTGACCTTAGTCCTCAGTCATCACAATTCTTAGGTCAAAATTAACCATAGTCCTCGATCGTCACCATTCTTAGGTCAGAATTAACCTCGGTTATTAGATCTTCACCCTAAGCCCGCAGATTCGGCTTTGACCTGCTGAATTGGTCATCCCCCAAAACCACTCCAGGTCCTTAGAATCGACCTAAATCATCACTTCATCCCTACCATACTCATTAGGTCCTCAGAATCGACCTTGACCCTCTAAATCGGTCATACTCCCTCAAATGCATCATGTGGTGTTTATTCGATGGTTATCATTTGTTCCAAACTCACCCATAGAGGGGCTCTATAGACACCCCATTATGTTACTTCTAACTCTTTTTAGGTCCATAGTACCTCCCTTCATCAGCATAAACCCAGGTCATGTCCCGAGTACTGACCTAGAAGCCATCAGGCATTCTCGGGATCAGTTTGACCACAAATTCAAACTCTTCATCTCAACTGAGACTAAATGAATCTTTGAAGGGCACTGAATACCCTTTCCAACGGTCCATCCCGTGCGTGATTCGGACTTACTATGCTGACAAACGATCCGTTTGCGTCCGAAATATGACCTAGAGGCCACCGGGTGCTCCCGGGCTCTGTTTGACCTAAGTCAACTCTTCATCTTAATCGAGGCTGAATGAGTCTTCAAAGGGAACTAAAACCCCTTTCTAACGGTCCATCATGTGCGTGATTCTGACTTACCATGTGGATGAATGATCCGTTTGCGTCCGAACGATTCCCCGTCCAATGGACCAATAAAAGCTTCTGAGCCATATTTGACCCAAAGTCAACTCTTGAACCCAGGAGCGATCCCAAGGACGTTCGAAGGTATCTGAATTACCATTCCAACGGTTTGCCCCGTGCATGATTCTGATCAACAGTTTACCCCCGACAACCAATTTCCTAAAAAGGCCTGAAACACACTACCAAACTGCAGGTTCATGACCCAGCCTATCGGCAGGTGCTGATAGGCAGGATCAGGTCTATGCCAATCGGCAGTTACCTGAGCCTATAAAAGGATGCCTTCACTTGTTTGCAAAGAGAGTCCAAATCTGATAAAATTCACTCTCAACGAATCCCATAAATCTCTCTCGAAGGCAGCGTAATTTCAACATCCAAATCCCTTTTTTACTTCCACTTTTCATCATCCTCTTCATCAAACTTGGTGAATTAGCCACTATCCATCATCGTCCAAGTACAAGTGCTGCTCTTCCACATTCCAGATAAAGCTTAAGGTCTCCCAGAAGGTCCATCTTTCTCAACTTTCTCTTCAAATTCTCTTAAATTTGCAACAACTTGTTTTTTTATTTAGCACTCTTATTATCTCATTTCACACATCCTAATATACTTCTTTATTTAGTATTATTGCACATCTCTTATTTTCATATAAATAAAACCCAAAAAATAAGGAAAATAGGGTTTGCTCATAAATTACAAATAGGGATTCTCGTACTTTTCTCACACTTTTCTCACAACTTAAACACTTTTTCTACACACACACACACTCACAAATAAGAGATCCCCTATTTGGGTTTATGGGATAAACCCCACCCCTCGTTTTGTAGGCGAACTACGTGGACTTTGATGCCTTTATAGGCTACGTAGGCATCTCGGGGTAAAACACGAGACTCGAGTCCTTTTTCTCACTTTTCTCTCATTTTCTATCTTCTCTAAATCTAATTTTCATATATTCTATGCACTTGTTCTTAGTGATGTATTACTCCATACGCGTTATCGTTCCATTATAACGATTAACGTAAGGGTAATGGCGTAAACTTTATTTTCTAATATTATTCTCATATCTTCCTACGGATGACTCGCTTTATCTCTTCCATGATACAAGTCGAGGATTCCTATCTCCACTATATATATACACATGCACACATATCACGGGGAAAAATAAAAGAAAATTGCAAATATCCATGAGAGACAGAAAGGGCGGAATGGGTGCCTAACACCTTCCCATTTTGTACCTATGCCTCCGAACCCTTCTCGAAACATTTTGGTTTCGCATGCACCAATATGTCTTTTGATGCCTTCCTTCAGGATGGTTTCCCCTTTTTTTTGTCTGTTTTGAGTAAAATAAACTGGTGACTCGGAATCTCTCTACATTTTTACACCTCATCTCAAACGACGCCGACCGAAGTGCTCCCGAGAGGGACGCGTGGGTCCCGAGGATCCTTTCCCTATACGCGTCCGCCCGCGCGGCGAGGATCGGGGATGGCCACACTATTATTTTATAAAATTTACTAAATACCCCGTAAAGTTTTGACTTTTCAAAAATGACCCTAAACTTTTCAAACATTTATAACTTGACCTATACTTAACCCCTTGATCCAAACATTATATCAAATTAAAGCTTTAAACTCAAACTGATAATAAATTACAAATTTTGCCCTTATATTTTCTTAAAATTGCATAATTACCCATAAAACATAAAAAATACCATATTTTGAACAAAATAAATATATACACTTACAACCAAGGACTAAAAACTAAAAACCTATATTTTCACATTCCCCCTCACCACATAGGCAGAATAGTCCAAAAAAACATGCAAACACCATGCTTTCCTGTGGAATTCTAGTTCCCGTTATCTTATTTTCATAAATTTGGGAAAAATCCACCTCCCAATTAATCCAATACCGTTTCCTCTCCATGACCTATAAATTTCCCACAATTAGAAGCTCCAAATCTAAACCCTCAAGCTTATCCAAAATTCATAAGTTTCCTTCAAAACATGTATTCTATCCTTTGATGCATTTGACTTCATTTTTTCAATTTCAAACACTTTCTATGTTTATAATATACACATATCAATCAAAACAATAGAGCTGTTATGTCCAAAATGGCCTATGTGTAAAGAAACCTAAAAAAACTTCCATTAAATCTTGAGCTTCAATGGTGGAATTTGATTCCTTGACTTTGAACCATTTTCAAAAGTGAGGAACTGGTTCCTTATGAACTCAGGAGCTCTAATGCCATGGTTGTTTTTTAAAAAATCATAAGTTTTGAGCTCAATTGTTCAAAGCTCTTTTTTGTTTCAGAAAACTAAAAACCTTAAGTTCTCCACAACTTGGACACCTCAATTGTTCAAATCGAAACAAAATTCTTCCTTAGGATTGTAGAAACCTATCTATGTTCACAAATACCTCTACCATATTTAGTAAATCTTCAAAAGTTCAGTCAAAATTTCTTAAAAATGCAGTTTTTATAACATGATGAAAAGTGAACCTCAATCCATAAAACATTTTTGTTGGATTCCTTCTAAAATATTAGGTTGCATTGGTTCAACAATACTCTCAAATTGTTTAGAAAATTAGGAGTTATTTTAAGTCAAAGTTTTGAAACCCTAACTCAACTAATTAGAGGTTGAAGATGAACTTTTTTAACAAAAACCATTGACCAAGCGCATCATGGCGCGTGGCTAATATTTTTTTTTTAATTTTTGGCCAATATTATAACTTTATTTTTCTGGTCAAAATGGTAAAATGTAAGACTATGTTTGTTCAAAACAAGTTATCTTTATTCTACAAACTTTTATTTGTTTGAGAACGTGCAAAATCTTAGAGTAAATGTGTCACCCCGTAAATTCAATATTTATGTTGGTCAATGATAAATATAAAATTTACTAGCATGTAGGCCATGCAATGCGTGGTCAAATTTAGATAAATCGTGTTGTTTTCTTGTTGTATTGAAAAAAAAGTAATAAGATTGAGATCCTATGTAAACCAAAATAACAAAACACAAAAAATTTGAGGAACCAAACATTTTTACTCAAAAGAATAAAAAAATTGTCTCACCTTTTTAACCCTAAAACTATAACCCAAGATGTGTTTATTTTCTTTCGAAGTAAAATCAAATAATTACTCCTAACATCAGTACATAGAATGACATAGAATCGGATAATGTGAAAAAGAAGTCGAGGAGAAAAGTCATGATCTACAGCCAAAAATTGACCAAATCATTCCACGTCTTCATCAATCAGCTTAGCAGATGATCGCATTTTGGATCAAATATGTAAGAAATTCCAAAGTTGTCTTGCAGTATGGCTTCCATAGTGTGCATTTCAATCATTTTGCAAGGTTTACGACAACGCTTATGTTACATTAAATCTCCCTAGTAACCCGTACAACCACTTCCATCTCTATCCATTTATCAAACACATTGACGACAAAGGGTCGCATACATCACTCGGGGTCTCATTGAGAAGTCTAATTTCCCCCCTCATACTCATACACACCACGTCATCATAGAAAATTCAATTTTCAACTTCATTCCAATCACACGTATCTAATAGTGTATTGTATAATAATAATAATAATAATAATAATAATAATAATAATAATAATAATAATAATAATAATAATAATAATAATAATAATAATAATAATAATAATAATAATAATAGTAGTAATAATAATAATAATAATAATAGTAATAATAATAATAATAATAATAGTAATAATAATAATAATAATACTCCTACTACTACTACTACAACTAATAATAATAATAATAATAATAATAATAATAATAATAATAATAATAATAATAATAATAATAATAATAATAATAATAATAATAATAATAATAATAATAATAATAATAATAATGATGATGATGATGATGATAATAAAGAACCATTGGAAAGTGAAGAAAATATGGAAACAAACACCTAAATTCAATGTTCAACATTGACTCTTATTTCATTTTTAATGGCCGAAGTAGATCACGAATGAAAGGGACTGAAGGAAATTAAAAACTAAAAAGCAAAACCCGCTAATAATATATCAAACTAATCTCTGAAAATTCAAAAAGTAAACAAACAGATACCAACCCGTTATAAAATTCAAAAAGTAAACAAACAGATACCCAGCGTCGACGTCCACCTACTCCCATTAGCGTCGGCGTCCACCTGAACCGAATCGGACCTTAACCCTTAACCCAATACCACTTAACCTGATCGATTTACCCTCTAACCCAGCACTTTTGATAAGGTTTACCCCATTAAACCATGGAGATATGGAAGTAGTAAGATATGGTGAGATGTAAATGTGGTGGGTATTAAGAGAGCTTATATATAGTATACAAAATAGAAGAAAATGGCACCTTTTGAATTGGAAAACGTGTAAAGAAAATGAAGGGATACAGCTCATTCTTTGTAACAATAATGCATGTTTTGAATTGGAAAGTGTGTAAATAAAATGAAGGGACAGATGCAGATGGTTTCGAGGTTGAAGAGTTGGAATTTGTTAATAAGATGAGAACTTAAATGGCCTTAATGATATTTAATGAATCTGACATGTGTCATCCTCAGAGGATTTGGTTCTATAATTATTATTCTATACTATACATGAGATTGAGACATTAAGTAGCATTATAAGAAATAGGAATAATGGAAAAAAATACAAATATATAGAAAACCAAAAACCTAAATAATATGAATAAACTTTATACATGTCAATTATTTACAACTCCTCCCTATATAATAATAATGATTTAAATAATGTAAATGTATGTAAATAAGCTGATGACGCATATGACTACAATGATGTAATCATACACTTCTAGATGGGAGAACTCATATGTTACGATCAAAGGACGACAAAGAACCTTCAAAATATTAGTATATAAAACAATGTTAAACCCCTGAAAGTAATATTAAATTCAACCCAACACTGATAAGAGTATAATATAATAGAGAAACATATGAACATTAATAACAAAGAATATAAAAATCCAACATCTGCATAATGACATAAAAGTAATATCTATTTATTTTAAATCCAAAAATTAAGAACAATTACTAAAATAATATCTCAACACTAGATAATGATTATTCTCTATGATAGTTTCTAAGTAAGTTCTTTATGTCATGGTAGATATACCTAACTATAGTAGCTATATCCAACATGGTTTAATACATCCGAATATCACACACCAACTCCCACACCTTCATAGTCATCTAACCTTAGACTAATATTAAGTTCCTAACTTTGACATTATCGCATTATGTCTACAAACTCTCAACATTAACTGGAATCCGTACATGATATGTTTCATAAGCTAAATCGAAAAAAGAAACCCTCTTAATACTGCATCTAGATCAAGTAGTCATCCAGATATAACAATTTCAATACCTACACTACACCATAATGGCTATTTAGCAACTAATAAATTATTTAATTTGTAAGTGTTTAAAGCACTTACATAATTTACAATGGTTTGGACACTTAAAAAAAATTTAAGTGTTCAAAACCGTTGTAAAATTTGTGATAGTTACTTAATTTTATACGAGGGATAACATAAAAGGGCCAAAATTTGACCTCCAAAACTTCGTGCGAAAACTTGGTAGAGATAATCTTCGCGTGAAATCCCGCTCCAAACCTTCGAAGGTATGTTTATGATCGATATTTTTCTTCTCCAAAATTTTCATGCGATCTCCTAATAATATTTTCATCTGCTCCAAACCTTCGTGCATTGAAGAATCATACAATTTACAAAATTGTATTTCAAACATTTAGGATTTGCCCTGTTTTATTGGGTGCTCGTTATTGAAGGGTTGTCGTATTTCAGACTGTTTTAAAAAATATACGTTTAGGGTTATATGCGATCACATGAAAATAGACCTCTTTAACAAATATATGGAAGGTTTTCCCTGTTTTAACAAATCAACATTATTTTGTAAACAAAATAACATTATCCTATTTTAACAAACCCATAGCCTTCGCTTAGGGTTATGTGTGATCAATATTATTCTGTTAAATATTTTCATGTGATCATGTTTCAACAATTTAGGGTTAAAGATACGCTTTGGAGTTTTATTTGGTGCATATTATTTTGTTAAAGATACGATTTAGGGTTTTATTTGGTGCGTATGTCATATTCTATTAAATATTTGGTGCGTATGTTTTATTTGGTGGGTATTCCTCATACGCGATTAAATATTTAGTGCGTATTATTCTATTTGGCGCGTATGTCTAATTTGATAACTTTATGTGAAATACTTGGTGCGTATTATTCATTCATGATTAATTGTTTGGAATAATGGTGCATATGTACAATTTGATTACTATCTAATTTGTGATTTTCACCCCAGGTGGGAATTAGCTGTTAAATTAATGGTTTGGGTCTGCCAAATCTAGGTTTTGAATAATTGTAAAGAGATTTGGTTCTGTTAACCACATTTAAAAAAAAACTTATTAAAAAAACTTGGACAGTTGGAGTCATTGACAAGGTAAACCTTCAATACGTACATGGTAATACAAACTCCCTGTATAAGAAAAGCACTACTTGAAACAAAAAATTGGTTTTATTTTCTTTTTTCTAACCAAGAAGTAATGATGAGTTGGGGTTTGACATGTTTGGGTTTAAGGTTGGGTGTGTTAATGTTATCTTTCGAATATAAAGACGATGATTATTGGTTTCAACCATAAAAACACTTAATTTATACTTCATTTTGTTATAAATTCTATTATATGAGATTTTAAGATCATGTTATATATGTTGATAAAAAAAATTTGTACCAAAATAGGGGTTGTCAGATTGAGTGTCTATTAAGCTGTGAACTAGTTCATGTTTGCTTGAAAAATCCACTTGTAATCACCTATTTACTTCATTAAATATTAATCAGAGATTGTGATTAATAGACTATTTCTTTAGTTGTTGACTGGCCCTTAGATCTTAAATAGTATACATTAACTTTTTACTAACGTATCTCAACATATAGAACGTCATCGAAAGTTAGTAAAGAGTGGCTGAAGGATCCTGAAAGAGGAAGTGCAAAAAAAATGAATGGGGTTTCTACATTCACTGATTTTGTGAAGAATTACCGTGGTGGCGAAACCTTATTTTCATGCCCATGCATAAAACGGAAAATTATTGGAGCTTGAAGATTTCCATTTTCATTTGCTTCGTTATGGTATATCCAAGTCTTACACATTTTGGCATTTTCAAGGTGAAAAGGAAGTCATTAAAAGAAAAGAAAAAAACCCACTGAAAGTGTTGAATGCAATGAACCTGTCCTCGATAATCCAAGAATGGAAGTACTTGTTTACGATGCAGTCGAAATAATTAATCGTGAAGTAGATCATTTATCAAGTGATCATTTTAGAATGGGGGGATGTGATAATCATAACGATACTAATGATGAGTTAAAATACGAAAAGTTATATGGCAAGGTGAGTGAACCATTGTACCCACCAAGTCCTAGGAAACATGCGACACTATATTCTCTTGTCAAATTGAATAATGTTAAGACAAGATATGGTTTGTCAGATAAGCGTGTTACAAAAAATTTGGGGTTGTTTAAAAAGTTTTTGTCGAAAGGAAATATAGTACCATCCAAGTATCCTTCCATGAAGAAGATAATCAAAAAATTTGGTATAGATTATAATATAATTCATGCATGGAAAAATGATTGTATTTTATATGGAAAAGAACATGTAATGAAGGTAAAATGTCTAGTATGCAATTTAACCAGGTATAGGTTGGGAATAATTGGGAAGGGTAAAGTACCTCTTAATACAGTTAGACATTTCCCCCTTTATTCCAAGGTTGAAGATATTATTCACCATACCATAGATGGCAAATGAGAGAACTTGCAACGCTAGGGCGCAGTGTAGCATAAATATCACACGTCATCCTGTTGATTCGTTTATTGTGACACCCCGACTAATTAAATACCGGGTAGCTACTCCTTTATTAAATTAATTCAAAATGCCAAGTTGGCTCAGTTAATAGCATCACTGTCGAAAACATTTTTATTATTACTAACCACCTAGTATTTAAAAGGTAAGTGCCAAATTTTATTTAAAGTCCGATTAACATGCAACAAGTGTAATGAAGAATAATAACACCATTCTTTATAATGAAGTAAATACAATAACCATCACATAATGTAAATAAAGTCTGGAGGAAAAACTCCTCACTACATTCCCACAACTGAAATAAGTAAACCGAATACTAAAACAATACATGCCAAAGTCTGAAAACTGTAATGGAAAGATGTCTCTAATAGAAATGGGCAACATACCCTACAACTGATAGATAATGAATCTGGAATCCAAGTGATAGAAGCGTCTACAAGCAAATCCCTGTAGCTTCCACAAACAGCTACAGCTCGTCACCTGAATGAGTATCCTATGCATGGTGTCCTTGTGGCTGGGCACCTAAAATGGTTTTACAAGAAAAAAATAGATTTGAAAGCAAACGGGTCAGAGCCGGAATGTAGAGATATTTTAAAAAACCTGCAAGTGCTTTAAAAACATTTAAAACATTAAATGAGAAGTACATGTTAGGACGTGCACTCACATGATATTCTCACCTCTCGTCTAACTGTGCACTCATAACGTAAGTACCCATCTACAACGACCCAAACCACTAGCTAAGTGACATAATATCTAGCTAGACTGTCATAGGTCCTACCCTTATTACTCGGTTCTATTAACATTATAACGCTCGTAATAAAATAGGGGTTTAACGTAAACTCAGATGCTCAATATGCATTATATTTCACTATCAGCTAACCCGTTATGTCTCTCGAAAAAATACCGTAATTATATTCACAACATTAATCATGAAGGTTCCCATTAATTAAGTGTATATTATTCACATCATAAATATACAATACAAGCACCCCGAGAACTAAGCTGTGGTGCACACATACTCTGCTATCCATCTCGGTACATCACGTACATAAGGATTACATATTCCGAATCTCTCAGGAATAGTTCACAAAATCAACATCACAAATAATGGAGGCGAACACAGTCACATCACATGGGTCACGCACATACCTACGCTCCCACGATCAGCGGACTTATTAATATCCCAATAAGTCTTTCTATGACCTATGTTTATCAAGGTAACCAGTTTAAATCCGGGCAACACAAGGATTAGAGGGCCCTAAGCGAACGAAAACCTCCTGTGATAGCAAGTATGGTAGGTATGTCATACACACAATTCATATACCAATACTAAGTAAACACACATCTTAGTAATCTCGTAGTTTAATTGTGGTACTATTCTCATTCTAGTACCAATGTATAATTTATACACTTTATACGATTCCGGTTTATAATCATACGCACCATAATCTATTCTCACGTCGTAGTAGACACTCACGTCTCAACCCAAATGGTTCATTGATTTAAATCACTCGTATATAATTTACTCCTCATAATAACCCAAAAGTCCCAAATCTATCAATACATCATCAAAGAAATGTTAACTCTACCCTCGAACAATTTTACGGGACTCCAAAAATCAAAACAGGCCAAAAAGGCCCAAACTGCCAGCTCGTTAGAAGTCTCGTTCAAACGAGGCTTTTCGAACGAGATTAAACTGTCGACTCGTTAGATGTCTCGTTCGAACGAGGCTGTTCGAACGAGCTCCAGTTCGTTCGAACGAACTGTACCTTCTAACGAGATCTCGTTCGAACGAAGTATCGAACGAAAATCCTTTTCGTTAGAAGCGACTGGTCAACTCGTTAGAAGCTCGTTCGAACGAGGCTCGTTCGAACGACCTGGGGAGGCTCTTCTAACGAACGACCAGATCGAGCCCAGATTTTTCCTTCTTCGTTTTTCACCAATTTTAACACCTCAAGTCTCAACCAAAATTCGTCCAATCAATGTTTTAAGGTCTTCAATCATCCTAAAACATACTAAGGTCATATACTAACACCTTTTAAGGAATTAATACATCCTAAACATCATTAGATCACAAGATTCTACACTTTTCCCCAATCTTTTCAAGAACACAAACCCTAACATTTTAAATCATGAATTAACCCAATAAGAATCCGTTTTAATTTCTTCCAATCACAAATATCATGAGAATAATCATCTACCTATCATTCTACATGCAATTTTCCTCAAGATTTTCAAGTTCTAAGTTCCAAACTACATGGGTTTTCATATTTCACCAAGAACAAACATAAAATTTGAATTATCTAACATGGAAAGAACATTCTCTTAAATAAAATGGAATTAAGTCACTTGCCTCGAGTTTATCTCTGATTTAGATGTTGGTTTGATGGAGCTTTTCTGCAGAATTTCCTCTCTCTCTCTTTCCCCAAGCTTCTTCTCCAATGGTGGCTATGGTGGCTAGGGTTTGCTTTGGGAAGGTATTAGAAAACCTAATTCTCATAACCTACGTAGCTTGTTGGGTTAATATGGGTTGGTTAGTGTCTTAGTGGGTCAATTCCCAATCAGATTAAAACTCCCAATTTTCGTCACTTTTAATTCTCCAAAAATACAAAATTACTAAAATGTCCTTTATGTTGCCGGTATGGCCTAAAAATAACCCGGGACCCAAACTAAACCCCCGGCTAGTGTTTTCTGACTATCTCGACTCTTCCGGACGCGTTGGCGCACTCGAAATGACCGTACGATTTAAAGAATTTAAATTCACTTTTATAATCAAAATGTTATACGGTGACGCGGCGGTCACACGCGTCTCAACAAAATTTCCAAAATGTCGTATATCAATCTCACGACAAATTTTTCATAATCCAATATTCATATAAAAACATGTATGCACATAATCAAATACCAACTCGCATCTCGTTAGTATTTTATCCGGATTAATTTCCAATTAATACGCATTTAATTAATTAATCCCAAAAATAAATATAGCCAAAAATACGGGGTATTACATACTTCCCCCCTAATAACTGAATTTCGTCCCGAAATTCGAAACTAGAAAGTACCTGCTAAAAACAACTCTGGATAACGTTCGCGCATGTCATCCTCGCGCTCCCATGTGGACTCCTCGACATTGTGATGTCGCCACTGAACACGCACTAACGGAACTATCTTTGACCGCAGTTTCCTCTCGCTTCGGTCAAAAATGGCAATCGGCCCCTCCTCGTAGGAGCTATCCGGCTGAAGATCGATGTCCTCCACAGCAATGTGAGAATGAGCCAAATTATCTCTAAGGTATTTCCTCAGCGAGGAAATATGGAACACATTGTGAATCCGATGCAAATGCTCCGGTAACCCAAGTCTATACGCAACCGGTCCGATCCGCTCAATAATAGGAAACGACCCCACATACCTTGGTGCCAACTTCACTTTCTTCCAGAAATGCATAATCCCCTTCGTAGGAGATACCCTGAGCAAAACACGGTCCCCTACTTGGAACTCCTTGAAAAATCTCTTCGCATCAGCATAACTCTTCTTCCTGTCTTGAGCTACCCGAATGCGACTCCGAATCAACTCAATCCTTGTCGAAGTATCCTGAATCACTTCCGGCCCAAGTAGTTTGTTGTCCCCCACCTCTAACCAACATGCTGGGGAACGATAAGGCCTACCGTACAATGCTTCAAACGGAGCCATGCCAATAGTGAACTGATAGGAGTTGTTATAAGCAAACTCCACCAGTGGTAAGTACTGCTCCCATCCACCACCAAAGTCAATAATACACATGCGCAGCATGTCCTCCAACATCTGATTTGTGCGCTCTGTCTGCCCATCGGTCTGCGGATGATAAGCCGTACTCAACCGCAATTCCGTGCCCATGGCCTCCTGGAAACTCTCCCAAAATCTCGAAACAAATATCTTGTCTCTGTCAGACACGATATTTAGGGGCACACCGTGAAGTCTCACAAGCTCTGAAATGAAGAGCTGGGCATACTGTCCCGTAGTGTAGTCAGTCCTTACGGGTAAAAAGTGAGCGACTTTGGACAACCTGTCCATAATTACCCAAACGGAGTCGTGACCCCTCTGCGACGTAGGCAACCCCGTGATAAAGTCCATGGATATGCTCTCCCACATCCACACCGGGACCTCCAACGACTGTAGCAATCCTGCCGGTCTCTGATGATCTACTTTTACAAGCTGACAAGTGGCGCATTTCGAAACAAACTCAGTGATATCTCTCCTCATACCGCTCCACCAATACTGGCGTCTCATGTCTTGGTACATTTTGTCCCCTCCGGGATGTACCACGAACCATGAGCCGTGCGACTCTTCCATCACCTCGTGTCGCAATTCCTCCCCTTCCGGAACCACCAATCTCCCATTTAAGCGTAATCCCCCGTATGAGCTAACGGTATAGGACTCGACTCCCTCTGCTAGTAATCAAACTATCTGCTCCTGACAGAACGAGTCATTAGCCTGTGCCCGTACTACCTTCGTGACAATCTGCGGTGTAACAGTCATCATAGACATGAAAGATCGGGCCACTGCATCCTGGTGTCCCAATTCCTTCCACTTTGCCTTCCACACCTCTGCCACCTCATCTGCTGGCCTACGGCTCAACGCGTCTGCTACCACATTAGCCTTGCCTGGGTGATACTGGATATCGAACTGGTAGTCTTTCACAAACTCAAGCCACCTACGCTACCGCATATTCAACTCCTTCTGCATGAACAGGTACTGTAGGGACTTGTGGTCCGTGAACAGTTGGAACTTCTCCCCCAAAAGATAGTGCCTCCAAATCCGTAGGGCAAATACCACTGCCGCTAATTCCAAATCATGCGTGGGGTAATTCTTCTCGTGAGTATTAAGCTTACGGGAAGCATAAGCTATGGCCTGTCTCTCCTGCTGCAATACACCTTCAAGCCCTTGCAAAGACGCGTCGGTGTAAACCAAATACTCAACTCCCGGTCTTGGCAATGCTAACACAGGTGCTGAGGTCAATTTGTCCTTTAACTCATCAAATGCCAACTGACAGGCATCACTCCAGATGAATGGCACACCCTTACGAGTCAGATGTGTCAAAGGACCTGCTATCTCTGAGAAACCCCGAATGAACCTCCTGTAGTATCCTGCTAGACCCAAGAAACTACAAATCTCCGTCGGTGTCGTGGGCTGTCCCCACTCCCACATCGCGGATACTTTCCCTAGATCAACAGATATACCCCGGTCGGAAATAATGTGTCCCAAAAACTGGACCTCCTTCAACCAAAACCCGCACTTCTCATATTTTGCATACAACTCGTTCTGACGGAGTGTCTGCAAAACTTGCCTCAAATGCTCGGCGTGCTCCTCCTCTGTCTGGGAATAAACCAGAATATCATCGATGAAGACAATGATAAACTAATCTAGGAAATCCCTGAACACTCTGTTCATCAAGTCCATAAACACTGCTGGAGCGTTGGTCAAACCGAAAGGCATAACCCGAAACTCGTAAGAACCATATCTCAACAAGAACGCAGTCTTCGAGACATCCTCCTCCCTGATATGCAACTGATGATATCCCGATCTCAAATCAATCTTTGAGAAGAAAGAAGCTCCTCTCAACTGGTCGAATAAGTCATCGATTCGAGGCAACGGATACTTATTCCGTATCGTGACCTTATTCAACTCTCGGTAGTCCACACACAATCTCAGTGAACCGTCCCTCTTCTTCATAAACAAAATTGGAACGCCCCAAGGTGAGGTACTCCTGCGAATAAATCCCTGACCTAACAGCTGCTCTATCTGATCCCGTAACTCCCTCATCTCAGCTGGAGCCATACGGTATGGTGCGCGTGCTATAGGTCTCGTACCCGGTAGAAAATCTATAACAAAGTCTATCTCTCGACTGGGGGGTAAGCCTGGTATCTTCTGAAACACATCCGAATACTCCCTAACTACTCGGATAGAATCTAAAGGAATCACTACCTCCTTAGAGGTATCCTCCTCAATGTAATACAGATGAATGGTCGATCCTCCCTCTAGGCGAGGCATCACCACTACAAATATCTCTTGCCCCGGAATGGCAAAAATAATGCTCCCGCTGAAGCAATCAATCATGGCCCTATAAGCTACAAGCCAATCCATACCGATAATCACATCGTGAACATGCATATCTAATACCAAGATGTCTGCAGGTAATACCAATCAACCAATCTCTACCCCCACTCCCCGGCATATAAAGAAAATAAGTGACCCACTCCCCAATGGTGAGTCGACACACGTCATTGTGCTCTCTGCCATAGCTAATAATCCTAAAGCTTTCGCGAAGTGTGTAGCTATAAAACAATGTGTAGTCCCCGTATCAAACAATACCCGACCCATAGTGCCATGGATAGGAAACGTACCCTCAATCGCGGGCGGTGCCTGTGGAACTGCGGCCTGGTGGACGTTGTAGACACGTTCATACTGTAGCTGCCCCTGCTGAACTGGGACTGCTGGAATGGGTGGCAATGCTACCATCTGTGGTGGTGCGGGGAGAGCGGCGGGAAACATAGGCCTCTGTGGCTCCTGGCTAGCACCCTGCTGCTGCTGCTGTGGGGCCCTGCCCCTATCAGGACAATCCTTTCGCTTATGGCCAGTCTTGCCACAAATAAAACACTTCCCTGGGAAGTTTCCTCCTCTCTGCCCCTGGTGGCCGTTACCGTTCCTACCTTGGCCCTGCTGGCCCTGGTGAAACTGCTGCCCATTCTGCCCCTGTTGGCCCTGATAGCCGTATGGACCTTGATGGCCCTGACGGAAACCTCCCTGTCCCTATCTGTAGTTCCCTGATCGGAACCTCTTCTGATCCCCCTGCTGCGAACCCTACTCACCCTGTCTGTGCCCCTGGACAGATTGTGCCCCACCGGCACCATGTCCTCCTGTCATGCCCTGATGGCTAGACTCTCCCGACCTCTTGCCCTCAGCCATATGAAAGCGGTGGTCCTGGCAGTGTAACAAAGCAGCGTTAACCACATCAGAATACGTGGCCAACGAAAGGTTCCCTAACAGATGCTGACGGATCCTCCATGTTAACCCGTCCGTGAACTTCTCAATCTTCTTCTTCTCTGTTGGTATCTCATCTGGAACGATATTCAACAGATTCGTGAACTCGACCTCATACTCGACCACGGTCTTACCCTCTTGCCTCAGATTCATAAGTTTCCTCCTCATTTCCGTGTGAACAGTCGACGGAAAGTACTTGCGGTCAAATCGCACACAGAAGTCCTGAATAGTGAGAGTATCCCTCTCCTCCACGGTGGTAATAGACTCCCACCACTGCAGTGCTGATCCAACTAGCTTGAAAGTAGCTAGCACCTGCTTCTGGACGTCCGTGCACTCATACATCCTTAAGTGCCTCTGCATATCCTTCCTCCACTGGCTCGAGACTACCACATTTGAGCTACCTACAAACTCTGGCAGATGCGCTTTCTGAAAAGCGTCACGTACACGCTCCAAGGCAGACGGGAATGCATTTGCCTGTGCTGGCGCGGCAACCGGCGCCTGAGGTGGTGCCTGCTGAACAACGGCAATTGCGGCATTTACCGCTTGGGCTACTATAGCTGCAACCTCAGCGGTGTTCATCATGCCCTGAACTGGAGTGGGCTGGGGTTCGGGCGTTGCATCCCTGGGAACTCGTCGTGCACGTCGTGGAGGCATCTGAAATAAGAACAAAGTTTATAAGTTCGCTGTTTATAAACTTAAAATAGCTGAAGAACGAAGCATACACAAAAAGAGTACAACAGTCCTAAAATATAGGGCTCTATATCAAAAAAACTTAGCAGAAACATAATAAGCCGTCAGATCCTAAAGGACACTAGAACCTGATGCTCTGATACCACCTGTGACACCCCGACTAATTAAATACCGGGTAGCTACTCCTTTATTAAATTAATTCAAAATGCCAAGTTGGCTCAGTTAATAGCGTCACTGTCGAAAACATTTTTATTATTACTAACCACCTAGTATTTAAAAAGTAAGTGCCAAATTTTATTTTAAGTCCGATTAACATGCAACAAGTGTAATGATGAATAATAACACCATTCATCATAATGAAGTAAGTAGAATAACCATCACATAATGTAAATAAAGTCTGGAGGAAAAACTCCTCACTACAATCCCACAACTGAAATAAGTAAACCGAATACTAAAACAATACATGCCAAAGTCTGAAAACTGTAATGGAAAGATGTCTTTAATAGAAATGGGCAACATCCCTACAACTGATAGATAATGAATCTGGAATCCAAGTGATACAAGCGTCTACAAGCAAATCCCTGTAGCTTCCACAAACAGCTACAGCTCGTCACCTGAATGAGTATCCTATGCATGGTGTCCTTGTGGCTGGGCACCTAAAATGGTTTTACAAGAAAAAAATAGATTTGAAAGCAAACAGGTCAGAGCCCGAATGTGGAGATATTTTAAAAACCTGCAAGTGCTTTAAAAACATTTAAAACATTAAATGCAAAGTACATGTTAGGACGTGCACTCACATGATATTCTCACTTCTCGTCTAACTGTGCACTCCTAACGTAAGTACCCATCTACAACGACCCAAACCACTAGCTAAGTGACATAATATCTAGCTAGATTGTCATAGGTCCTACCCTTATTACTCGGTTCTATTAACATTATAACGCTCGTAATAAAATAGGGGTTTAAAGTAAACTCAGATGCTCAATATGCATTATATTTCACTATCAGCTAACCCGTTATGTCTCTCGAAACAATACCGTAATTATATTCACAACATTAATCATGAAGGTTCCCATTAATTAAGTGTATATTATTCACATCATAAATATACAATACAAGCACCCCGAGAACTAAACTGTGGTGCACACATACTCTGCTATCCATCCTGGTACATCACGTACATAAGGATTACATATTCCGAATCTCTCAGGAATAGTTCACAAAATCAACATCACAAATAATGGAGGCGAACACAATCACATCACATGGGTCACGCACATACCTACGCTCCCACGATCAGCGGACTTATTAATATCCCAATAAGTCTTTCTATGACCTATGGTGATCAAGGTAACCAGTCTAAATCCGGGCAACACAAGGACTAGAGGGCCCTAAGCGAACGCAAACCTCCCGTGATAGCAAGTATGGTAGGTATGTCATACACACAATTCATATACCAATACTAAGTAAACACACGTCTTAGTAATCTCGTAGTTTAATTGTGGTACTATTCTCATTCTAGTACCAATGTATAATTTATACACTTTATACGATTTCAGTTTATAATCATACGCGCCATAATCTATTCTCAAGTCGTAGTAGACACTCACGTCTCAACCCAAACGGTTCATCGATTTAAATCACTCGTATATAATTTACTCCTCATAATAACCCAAAAGTCCCAAATCTATCAATACATCATCAAAGAAATGTTAACTCTACCCTCGAACAAGTTTACGGGACTCCAAAAATCAAAACAGGCCAAAAAGGCCCAAACTGCCAGCTCGTTAGAAGTCTCGTTCGAACGAGGCTGTTCGAACGAGATTAAACTGTCGGCTCGTTAGAAGTCTCATTCGAACGAGATCCAGTTCGTTCGAACGAACTCTACCTTCTAACGAGATCTCGTTCGAATGAAGTATCGAACGAAATTCCTTTTCGTTACAAGCGACTGGTCAACTGGTTAGAAGCTCATTCGAACGAGGCTCGTTCGAACGACCTGGGGAGGCTCTTCTAACGAACGACCAGATCGAGCCCAGATTTTTCCTTCTTCGTTTTTCATCAATTTTAACACCTCAAGTCTCAACAAAAATTCGTCCAATCAATGTTTTAAGGTCTCCAATCATCCTAAAACATACTAAGGTCATATACTAACAACTTTTAAGGAATTAATACATCCTAAACATCATTAGATCACAAGATTCTACACTTTTCCCAAATCTTTTCAAGAACACAAACCCTAACATTTTAAATCATGAATTAACCCAATAAGAATCCATTTTAATTTCTTCCAATCACAAATATCATGAGAATAATCATCTACCTATCATTCTACATGCAATTTTCCTCAAGATTTTCAAGTTCTAAGTTCCAAACTACATGGGTTTTCATATTTCACCAAGAACAAACATCAAATTTGAATTATCTAACATGGAAAGAACATTCTATGAAATTAAATGGAATTAAGTCACTTGCCTCAAGTTTATCTCTGATTTAGATGTTGGTTTGATGGAGCTTTTCTGCAGAATTTCCTTTCTCTCTCTTTCCCCAAGCTTCTTCTCCAATGGTGGCTATGGTGGCTAGGGTTTGCTTTGGGAAGGTATTAGAAAACCTAATTCTAATAACCTACGTAGCTTGTTGGGGTAATATGGGTTGGTTAGTGGCTTAGTGGATCAATTCCCAATCAGTTTAAAACTCCCAATTTTCGTCACTTTTAATTCTCCAAAAATACAAAATTACTAAAATGTCCTTTATGTTGCCGGTATGGCCTAAAAATACTCCGGGACCCAAACTAAACCCCCGGCTAGTGTTTTCTGACTATCTCGACCCTTCCGGACGCGTTGGCGCACTCGAAACGACCATAGGGTTTAAATAATTTAAATTCACTTTTATAATCAAAATGTTATACCGTGACGCGGCGGTCACACGCGTCTGAACAAAATTTCCAAAATGTCGTATATCAATCTCACGACAAATTTTTCATAATCCAATATTCATATAAAAACATGTATGCACATAATCAAATACCAACTCGCATCTCGTTAGTATTTTATCCGGATTAACTTCCAATTAATACGCATTTAATTAATTAATCCCAAAAATAAATATAGCCAAAAATACGGGGTATTACATTTATATGGAAATTTGCTGATGTGACGTGGCTAGAATTTTCGAGTGCAACATGTAATGTCCATCTTAGTATAGCCACTGATGGTTTTAATCCATATGGGAATCTCAGCTCTAGTTACAGTTATTGGCCTATCATTGTCACTCCTCTTAATATGGGACCGTCTTTACGCAATTAAATGGAGTTTTCAATGATGTCTATTTTAATATCCGGGCCGAATGCTCCGAGCAAAGACATTGACATTTACCTTGCCCCCTTGCTAGGTGAGTTAAAGGAATTATGGTTTCAAGGTGCAATGGCTTACGACTCATTTACAAAAACTATTTTTTCTTTGAGAGTGATGCTGTTGTGGAATGTCCATGACTATCCTGTATATGGAACTCTATTGCGTTGCATGGTTAATGGTTATAAGGGGTGCCCAGTTTGTGCGAAAGAAGTTGAATCTGAACGACTTATGAGTAGTAGGAAAATTCGTTATCGTGGTCATAGAATATTCCTTCCTCTTGATCATAAGTTCTGGGAGGAGAAATGTAATTTCCATAATAATGTTGAACATCGTAAAGCTCCACGAAGGTTATCTGGTTCAGAGGTTGAATAGAAAGTGAAACGCATTGAGATGATAATTGGTAAATAGATTTCTAGAATAAAAAGAAAATGTAAAGGTGATAGGAACGTGGTTAGTGATGTTACCACTCCATGTTATCGAAGGCCTGTTTTATTTGATTTTCCCTATTGGAAAGAGCATAGAGAAGAACGTCACTGATCATCTTTTGTCAACCATTCTATACTTAAAAGATAGAACGAAAGATAGTAAAAAAATCCCATAAATATATGAAAACCATGGGTATCAAGAAGAAAATGTTGATGGAAACAGACGAAAGTTCAGGAAAAACTATGAAACCAAAGGTTGCATTCACTTTAAACAAGAAAAGAAAAAGAATGTTTTTTCATACTTGAAAGGAGATAAAATTTCCAAGAGGTTTTTCTTATAACATGAGTAATTGTTTGAGTTCACGACCACTTGGATTGAAGAGGATCAAATCACATGACTATGATGTAATTATGCAATATTTGTTGTTGTTGCTGCTTTAAAATGCTTATCCAAAACACAAGCACTTGCGAATAGAAATTCAATGGTTAAGCTTCTTTTTCAATGTGTTATGTTCCAAAGTGATCGCGAGGGTTGTTTTAGAGTTAGAAAGGAACACATTGTTTAAGGCTATGTGTGTTTTGGAGAAATATTTTCTACCTAGATTTTTTGTTATTACTACCCCCCTCGTTATACACTTAGGAGAGGAAGTGGTTATTTATGGGCCGATAAGATATAGGTGAATGTATCCTTATGAGAGGTAATTAAATAATAAATGATTTTCTTAACCTTTTTATTTTGACAAACATTTTTTTTGTAATCAATATATTTTTTATGCGTAGGTTGATGAAAGATTACAAGAAGTATGCTAATAATAAGAAGTATGTTGAAGGGAGCATTGCAAAGAAATATATCATAGAAGAATCGAAATTATATTTCATGGAGTACATGTCAAACCCTAGCGAAGGAAATCACAAATATACGCATGAAGATTTTCTTGATGAAGATGAAGATGATGAATGCGCAGGGGAGGGTCCTTTAGTACACGGGAAGAATGTGAAGCTAACTCCATTACAATTTACATCGGTACCATTCCCATCGACGTGACAAATTCTCTAAAGAACTAACATTATCTAATCCATATTTTTATGCCCTAGGGAGTCCAACCCTAAACTTCGTCCAAATAATAATCATAGTACTCAAAATTTTTATTTTTTAAAATTATAACCTTTTACCAATCATTGTTAATTTTTTCATTTCAGAGGATAATGCTTTACCCCATAAGTTATGAATTCCTCTTCAATTAAAATTATCACATTTATTTTTCTCCCACAATGAACTTTTGTAACATAAGTGTAAACAAAACATTCTAGGACCCCCCTAAGTATCTCCTTAGCTCCCTAACACCTCCCCATTTAATAATCTAGTGGACATCATGCACACCAAGGCCCTGTTTGACTCTACTTAACTTTATCATGAGAATGAAAGATCAATGAACCATCGAATGGATATGAATCCACTTTCCAACTGTCTAACCCATTCACGATTCAGGATAATGATTTGCCCGAACGTACCATTTTAATAAAAAAACTGACCTTGAGGCCAATGGTTCTCCCGGGACCCGATTTGACCCTAGTCAGCTTCATCATCAGAGAAAATGCTCCATGAGTCTTCGAAGGTCACTAAAACCCATTTCCAATGGTCATCCCGTGCATGAAACATCATAACGGTTAGGATGAAGGATTCATTTTTACTTAAAAACTGATCTAAAGGCCACCAAATGCTCCTGGTCTCCATTTGACAAAATTCAACTCTTCAGCTCAATTGAGATTAAATTAATCTTTAAAGGGCACTGAATACTCTTTTCAATAGTCCTCCTCGTAGCAAAGCATACATACAATACCAAATAACTTCTCGTTTAACTCCGATAGGCCACTGGGCACTTTCGGGTCCCGTTTAAACAAAGTCAACCTTATGAACCAAACAAACCTATTTGGAACCTCCAA
Organism: Sambucus nigra; assembly: GCA_949130495.1. Lineage (NCBI taxonomy): Eukaryota > Viridiplantae > Streptophyta > Magnoliopsida > Dipsacales > Adoxaceae > Sambucus > Sambucus nigra. The sequence continues at coordinate 301,283,371 of OX422217.1, read as the reverse complement.
TTGCCTCACATAACCTTTACAATTGTCCACCTCATGCATTATTCATACTTATATTGTGGAAAAATGATCAATCTTCGTTCAATGATCTCTTGTCCAATGAATCGATGGGCACTTTCAATCCCCGTTTGACCTGAAGTCAACTCCTGAACCCAGGAGAGACCTAAAGGATTATTAAAGGTATATGAATAACCTTTCCAACGGTATGCCTCGTACATGATTTGGACATAAGGATTGTGTTTTACAACCTTTATTCAAAAATATGTACACAAGATTGGCAATTGACGGGTCCTTTTCCCTGCCTATCGGTAGTGTGTCTAAGGTTACCTGTCGATATGCAAGGTAATTAAAATGCCGATCGGTAGTCACTTGACCCTATATAAGGAGAGCATGGTCTCACATTTTTAGGACCATGAGACACATCAACTCTAATATGCCAACAACATTCTTCTAAGGTCAATGAGGTTTCCTTGTTTGAAACCTTTCTCCGCCTTTCATTTCCATCACTTTCACACCAAATTTGGCAAAATACCCCTACATTTTTCACTCACTTGCGAGGAATTTCATCATCAATCAAGAGCAATCTCCAAGTCACCAAAGAAGGTCCAAACATTTTCTCACTTTTTAATTTTTTTTTTTTTGCATTAGTTATATAAGTTCTTAATTTATCTTTTACTTTAGATCATACACATATTAATCTTCACTACTTTATTAGTAATATTGCACACAACATATTTTCTATAAAAAAAATCGAAACAAGAAAATAAAGGGTTACCCCTATAAATTCCAAACGACATTTTCACCACTTTTTCTCAAAACTAAAAACTCCTTTTTTCTTACGCATGTATAATAAAATCCCTATTTGAATTTATGGGATAAACCCCACCCTCGTATCGCATGTTAACAACATGAACTTTTATGATTTTATATGCTAGGTAGACGTCTTAGGAGAAAACTCGACACTCGAGTCCTATTTTCCTATTTTTCTCTTTGTCCCATTTTAGCCATATATTATTCATATATATCATACTTTTAATTCATACTTGCATTGTATCTAATACATATTATCACTTCAACGTAACGATCAATATCTTGATAAGCTAATACATATATATTATTCATATATATCATACTTTTAATATCAGTACTCGTAACGATCAATATCTAATACATATATATTATTCATATATATCATACTTTTAATTCATACTACATCATATTTTTAATTATTATTTTGGGAACATTCCTATGGATGACCTCACTTTGTCTTTTCCATGATGCGAGTTGAGCGATTCCGATCTCCACTTATTTATTCATGAACTCACACTTCACAGGGAAATTAAGAAAAATAGTAACACAAGCCCATGAAAGATCAAAAGGTGGGATGGGTTCCCATTCCATAACATAGCCCCGAACCTATGATCTAATTAATTTCACAAACGTGTTCTTTTTCCCGTTTTATGGAAAATAGGATGGCGATTATATCTCTTTATATCACGACACATCAACGATGACCAAAGCATTCCGATAAAGAACACGAGACCTCTCTCTCTCCACCGCATGCGCGAGTGACAAACCACGAGATAAAAAAGGAGATGGGAAACGAAACCCGAGAGGGATGGCCACAAAATGCCATTAAGTTATTTCAGTAAGTTATCTTAAATTATATATCTTAATTTCTCAATAATAAAACTTATTAATTCTACCTCATTACAATTATAAGTTCAAATACATTATGAAAATTATCACTCATAGTTCAAATAATAAAATAGTTTGACAATATTTTCTCTAAATTAGTTATTTATCCCAATCGAAGTATAATTATCTTGTCCTCCTCGGCATCACATATTATTATTTTAATAAAATCCCTGCCATATTACGTGAGTCCTCTATTTGTCTCTACAATGCGCATGCGAACACCAATCCACGAGATGGAGAAGAAGATGAGAATCGTGTAAAAGGGTAGTTTAGATTAACGAAGGCGTAACCCCTTTTGAGTATGGTAATGATAAGTTAATTAACATAACCTTGGACTAACTATAGGACACACAAACACAAGTTAGTGAAGAGGAAGTTGGGATAAACTCACATATGTCTAATGTATAACTCAATCAGATAACAATGAACTTAGAAGTTACTCATTTAAAGGGAGAGAGAAGTAAGCACACAAGATACACCTTGTCAGGCAACCAAATACACCAACCACCCTCAAGAATCACTGTCAAGTATTAAAAGCTTCGTGATAAATGACAATGGTGGGTGACTGAAACTCTCTAGTTTTTAATAACTCCCTCTCTTGTATATTTATTCTCTAGAAATAACTTCTGGACTCTCAGAAAGAACCTGATCCCTCCACGGAGGTGGTTGGGTCTTTAAATAGCCCCCACACCGCTCCCAATGTAACTCAGTCATTAATACCTGTGACAGACATCCCTCATACTTTATGTCACCAACATTAAATACCTAATGCACTAGTTAGCTCCACGTCATAGACATTAAATGCCAAGGTATGCCTTTTGCCTAACCACTGTGTGTTAGGGGACTGTTGCTACAGAGGTGTCTTACCAACCATTTGACATCCCCAAATACCGTGGTGTTTTACTCAAGTGCAGATTTGACATTGTCTAGCTGTCTGGTGATATCACCTACAGTAGATGTGAAATTATGTAGAGCATTGTTTGGTTCACAGCTCAACGCCCGATGGAACTCAAAGATGCTCCGCCTGAAGTTCCACGATAAGGTTCCTTCGGTATTTTACTAGGTGTATCTAAGATTGTCAGTACAAGTCCCAACGGTGGCTCACTTCTTAATCATCCAAACCAAGTCCTTCTGAAGTTCCCACGACGAGGTCGTTCGATTGAGCTTGAATACTCTCCCAGACCCTGCCAAGCTTGGTCTCTCGCAAGTACCGTTCGACCTCACACCAAGTTATTATCATTCTCATTATTTCATTACAACCGTTATAGCTCATAGTCAATATAAAAAAAAATATGACTATCTAATAGAGCAGGTTAAAGTACGAGTTGCCATGCTAAGCTGCCACGCTTGAGCTACCATGCTGAACTGCCTCGCTTGAGCTTCCATGCTTGAGCTACCTTAATCCCGAACACTATTATTAAATGGGGGGCTTATCTCTAATATCAGGATTACCTTTAAGCCCCATCTACAAATTGAAACCGGGGAGGGATGGCCTTAGTGGGGACTGCGCTTGGGACACTAAATTACATAATATGGATAGACTCGTTTTGCGTGTGTGTTATCATTTTATGCTTGTGTACGTATGTACCTACATTTATGCTCCTTTTTTTTATCTATTACTTCTTGTATGTATCTACCTCATCTTTATATCACCTCTCAACCATTTTTCACTACAAACACATGTAAATACTCTCCATGTATACCTCACACTACCTACACTCTTATTAATACACCAAAAATAACAATTTGCCACACCCTGATATTAAAAATATGGCACAGTTTAAAACAATGCAAAATTTTAGCACTAGTTAATGACAATCTAGCAAACTTTAAAACAATGCCAAAATATGGCACACTTAACTAAAATACAAATAACCTAAAAACTTCTAGTCATAGGTTTTATTTTTCCTTCTTTCATCTTCCCTGAACTTTTACCCTCCTTTTTGAATACTGATCTCTCTCCAAGATTTGAGAAAGAAAAACCTCTCGGTCCCCAAATCATATCCCCCTCCCTTCTTTCATGCCCAAATCTCACTTGCCTCTGCCTCTGAATATCCCATTTCCTCTGCCTCCACTATGGCCCACCCCATGCGCTTCCTCCATAGCCCTCTACCATGCCCATCCCTTAATCTGAATATGTGAATCCTTAGTTTAGGAGCTTGGCTTCAGTATAATATCCATACGAGGTTTTTGGTGTTAATGGTGTAACCTAACCTTCCCCAAACGCAACCTTGGAGAAAAACTCGACTCCCCCTCAAAGTTACAACCTACCCCTATTCCTAATTTTCATTTTTTAAATATTTTTAATTATGTTATTTTCTCTTTCTATGTGTTATATATATATATATGTTATGAGACTTGCATGGGTAATCGGTATTTAGTATAGAATGTGAATGGTGCACTGATGTGTCAAGATGAATACTTTGAGTTGAAAATTTTGAATTTTTGTAATTTGTAATGAAAATTTATTCTATTCTATATTACATTGAGTGTTAGTGACATGGTGGATCTATTTTCATATTTTTGAACTTTCACATAAGATTTTTTGTTTAGGGAAGGAACTGTTATCAGGTGAATCAAATTGGTGATATAAATTAAGAGATTTGTTATATGAAGTAAATTCTAAAAATGGTAACGAATGAGCACATAGTGTTGTTCCATTTATGTTCACTATAAATCGGTTAAATTACCCATGTGAATAAGTTTAACTATTTAATGACAAAGTATTGTGTAATTGCAATGCCGTATTTGAGGTTTTCCTTTTTAAAGTAATGAGTTTGATGAAGCCTAATTCAGTAGTGGTGGTAGTGACGACCAATCACTAATGGAAAATTTTGCAAAAGAAAGGAAAGAGAGTTGTTCAGGCACAAAACATGTTTACTATTGTTTTACTTTGATCAATAAAAATTCCTTTTATTCATGTTGAATAATAATTGCTTTGATTTATCTTGAGCCTTTTTCGCTATGATTGTATTTTGTTAAATTGAAATTTTAGCTTAGATTAGGTTTAGATGAACTTTTGACACTTTGGGGATTTAAGTGATCCAAACAATCTTTTATGTTTATAGTAAATAGAGAATACAGTCTAATATGAAGATAATATTTGATTGTAAAATTCATAAAAGTTGATATGCAAGAACCCAATATATTATCTTTTTCACTCTTTGTACATTTGGTGTTACAAATAACCCCGTAAATTGCAATTACTCATTTTGTATAAGTAGTGTCGCTAAAAACCTTGTTATTAACACTAGATATTTGCAATATATATGAATGGTTGGGGGAGTTATTTGCATCTAGTGGATAGTTTGAGGAATTTCCAATTTAATCATGGAAATTTATAACCATTTTAGTCTTCAGTTTATATATCTAATCTATTTTCTTTGATAAACAATTTTAGTTCTAGGATGCCAATAGTTTATTTGCATAATTGAAACTATTTTTTAACCATGTAGAAAAGATAATTATAAAGTTTTATTTGATTCACGGTAATCACAGTTTTTTGGGTCTTTATAGTATATTTTTTATGTCCTTCACAAAGTAAATTGGTATCATTGAACCAATTTTGTGTCGAATGATGACTAAAACTAGTTTGCATTCCATCATCCACATGAGATGAACTAGTTTTGACATAGTAACCTTAGAAATGGTTGATGATTGGGGATTTATAATTGATTATCATCTTCAATTTAAGTATAAGCATAAGATTGTGGATCAATTTTGTTTCTTATATTCGTTTGCACTATATTTTTAGCTGACAGTGTCATTCGGTGTCTAATGCACTATGTTATGTTCAATATATATTTTCGTAATATTATATGGTATTAATATAATGTCCAACTATTACCACTTCCATTAAATCATAAGATTGTATGGATGTTGTTTTAAATTGACATATATAGTACTATGTGAAGTTGAAATATGAAATTTTATTAGCCAATGGTATACTTATTTTCGTATACAGTTGATATAGTGTGCTGAGATTAATTATGGAGAGTGGAGCCAAGGGATGTGTGTTATGTCACCTGAAAACCTATTCCCATGTGAGTATTATATAACGACAAAGAACTGTCTCAACAACTATCTCATCATTCCCACTAGACTTAAACTTTATGATGGATTTAATCTTGGGGGTTATGGTGGGCTGAAGTAGTTTCTGAATTAAGTTTGGCTTGATCATTTCATTAGACTTGGTGATGACCCTTGAAATTTAAAAAAGTGATATTGATAGATATCAAAGTGTTGGGTTCACATAGTTATGTAAATTAGGAAATTAGTTATGTTAAATATACTTGGGTTTGTCTTTATATAGACTTGATATTGTGTTACTTCATGATATGTTGGCTTCGAAACATTTCGGTTGGTTTCTCACATTTTTAATCACATTATAAATAAGTACTATACTTATCTTGCATATCGCGCGGGGTTTAAAACTAGTACCATATAATAAGGATATATTAATATATTATCAAATTAAGTTTTATTTTACTACTTGGATAGTTAATATGGGCATCTTATGGACAATTATGAATTCATTATATTTGGTCTAATTCATTGTTACAATAGATATTGTTCTGTTATATATCAGTTGTTTTTTCATAGTTTAGTGTGATAGAATAGGAGTAAGTTTTCCATTACTAATTGTTTGATATGTGTTTCCAGGACAAGATGAAGGCATAAAAATTAAAGGGCAAGTAGTGCTTTCACTATGATGATCTACACATAATATTTGGCAACAATACAATGACTAAAGATAATGGCAAATGTGGTAGTGAAATACATTCCAATTTCACTCGGCTTCAATATGCAAATATAGTATGTTTTATATATTTATGTTATCAGATATGCAATGGAGTGCCAAAAGACCAATACAGGGCATAAAAATGCTAATGGCATGGTTAATGAATAATATGAACTATTATTTGATTCATAATGATTAGTTTATTCTAAGTTTCGGGTCCAACGGATTTATGTATAAACATGTATATTGCTGGCCTGCTACATAGAAAAATATTTTTCTTGTTCAGTTAGCTAAGTTATCATCATATTCAAAAAATAAGAGCAATACCTGAGGCATTAATATTAATGTCCCATGTTCCTTTTCAAAATTTTACTAGAACACATTTGCTACCATACCATACTAACATAATTGCCTAGAAACATCCCATAATTGCCCAGACATTAGTTATCCATTGAGTTACAATCGAAACTAGTGTGATCTATGCAACTCAAAGGTCCTCCAAGCATGAAGAGTATGATTAACAAAAATCTGCTCCACCAAAAATATGCACCGGCTGCAATGAGGACGATGATTCCAACCATGACTAGAGCAAGAAGAGTGCGACTTGCATTAGTTTCATGTGATAAGTGGCATAACCTCATACCAAGTGTGGAAGAATGAATTTATTAGCCACCGAGTTCCAATCCAAACCATCAATCTATCAGTGTTCCAGCAGAATGACAATTGTTCTTATGGTATATATTATTTTCTTATGCTGGTTTTTGTTTCAAAATAACTGCTATATTGAATAGTTGGATTTCTGTCATGAAAAAAAATCATATAAACTAGTAAACATACTCATGGAAATTTTTATATACAATTGTTTCTCTAAGGTCCATTTTTGAACGCTTGAATTCACCACGACATCTCACAAAATGGGTCAAAATTGGTGCTGATCTGCATGGAGAGTCTTGGAGAGGCATTACGTGCTCAGGCTCAAGAGTCACATAAATGTAATTTATATTTCCCTTTTACATTTTCACTTTCTTGTGCTCAAATATAATTCATGCTGTTGATACATATTTTCAATATTACATTTTCTAAATAGTGCATGAATTCTTCGATTTATGTGTTGTAATTTGAATTCAATGTCTGAAATTTCAGTTTTGTTATTTGAATTTTGTGAGATTTAACTTCATATATTATGTTATGCTTTATTGTAATATTTATTTAGGTTTACTCTAGATTTAAGAAAACATCGCCCCATGAATAGAAGACAACCGAGGAGTCAGACATGACAATATTGATGCTTCTTGTAGAGAAGGCTTTAAAAACCACAAAATCTTCCGATCAACCATAATTCCTTCTCTTACCTTGTAAGTGCTCTTTGGGACTAATTTAATAATAATCTCATATTATCTTCTTTAGTTCAAATAGTAAGCAATCTTTTGATGACACGTCTCTTCGCTCCCTTGGCCCGTACCTATCTTTCAAACAACAATATAGTTGTTACACATATTGCCTATATATAAAAGTTATTTAATTGTTAAGGTTGTTATAGTTATATATTACAACGATAATAGATTTTTAGATATTATATATATGGACGTGTCGGGATTTAGTCCCACGTTTTAAGAATCGATAGTGGTTGATCCCAAGCATTTTAAATTTTTGTTGTTAGTCTTATTCATATAAATTGTACCAACCAAAACGAAAGTTAACTTCAACACACTTTTAGAACAATAGGAGTTATAAGCGGCATGACAATTAGAGTTTTTCAGTTACGGGACTATTGACTAAATAAAAAATATCATGGGATCAATTCCCATTTTCTTACATATGGGATGTTTGTTGTTGATGTTGTTATCCAACCCCAAACTGGGTGCGTGTTTGAATCTTGAGGAAATTGTAGTGGCGGTGCCTTTTTTAATAGGTACCAACATTTTTCAATGGCCAAAGCTAGGGTTTAAAATTATAGGTTTTTGGCGTTGTTTGATGTGATCTTATTTTTGTCAGTTTTACGAACTTTTATGTCACGACTTTTTATGTCATCTCTGAAAAATTCTAAAACTGACATAAATGATCATTCATGTCTATTTTTAGTGACATAAATGACTTTTTTTTCTTGTAGTGAGGGATACATATTACAGTTTTATGCACAACGCTTAACACAATGTGTGCTTCAAGGATGAAAGGTGTCACTCCATACTTTTTTTAATGCATTTATTTTTATATGATAATAGTAAGACCATAAAAGAAAAGTTCATTGAAGTTCAATTTGATATATTTTGTCTTGGTCATTGCAACAACTATGCTTGCAACACAAAGTAACCAATTAGGCATTAACGATGTGTTACACCCCACGATTTTTGGAGACTGAGAAATTAAATTTGGGAAAATAAAATTTAATTGAATTGAAGAATTTTAAAATTTGGGAATTGAGGCCCAAAAATATAGAAAATTTCAAAGTATTCTGGATGATCATTTTAAGGGTACCATTGATCCTGGAAGGGTCGAGATAGTCAAAATGACTGTCATTGGGTTTTATTTTGGCTCCGGAATATTTTTAAGTCAGTTTCACTCGAATTTTAGTAAACGAGTCATTTGAAGTGTGTAATAACATTTATATTGGGTTTATTGTTTTAAAGGGGTTTAAAGGCTTATGGAATGAAGCCTTCTCATTTAAGAAAGAAAAGAGAAGACAAGAGAGAAAAGATAAAGGAAGAAGGAAAGAAGAAGAAAAGAGGAGAGAGAGGAAGAGAAGCTTGGAGAATCCGGCCTAACCACGACATCGAGGACGATCAAACCTCTACAAATTTGAGGCAAGTGTTTAATCTTGCTAAATAGCTTTTTGTGTATTTCATTTCATAATTTGTGGGTTAAAGAAATGGATTTTTGGGTATAAATATCAAAACCTAGATTTTTGGGTTTAAATCTTGAAATCAATGTTTATGTATGGTTTGATAACATGTAAATGGTTGGGATAAGTTGTAGGATGGATTTTCTTGTTACAAATATTATTGGGTTAAAGATTTGGGGGCTTGAGGATGATATGTGAGTGTTTGGGGGTTGTGGGTTTGCAAAAACTGGAAAATCAGCGAAGGCAACTGGTATGGCCGGTCGACCGCGGTCTGGGGATCGGCCGACCGCGCCTTAGGGGAAAAGCCTACTACATTTCTTCGTAGACAAAATTTGGACCCGCGATCGACTGGGGTCTGGGAGCGGTCGACCGGTCCCCTATTTTTAGCCCAAAGTTTGGAGTCCTTTTTCTTTCTTTTTTCTTTTGGAGTTTATTCTTAGGGGCTTCCTTCATGGGCTATTTTAGGGGGTTTTTCTAAGATGAACTCTGGCCCTTTTTGGTTGGTTTTATTAATTAGAGGCTTTCTCTTATGAAGTAAGAGGTATTTTGGAGACTTATAGGGGGCCTCGCACTTAGTAAATGATAGTGGGGACTTCTTGGAATAATTAGAGAAGAATATATCCATGTATGGGGTGAAATTTCTGGGCCGACATTTATGTAATATCCTTATAAGGATAGGATAGTATTAAGATAAAATTTGGGGCCAAATGGAAGAGAGTGATTGCCTACCCTTAGAAATCATAAAATTTAAGGAATAAAATAAATCCGAGAGATCTTAGACTAGGGGATTCACAAAAGTGACTGAACCGTAGCCGGAACTGAGAGCGACGGGATTATATTACCAACTAGATTAGAATGTAAAAATCTAGTTGGAGTAGTTGTTTTTTATCGGTGTGTGATTTACAACGGGTATTTTCCCTAAGAAATGGGATTTATCTGATGACAATAAGACAAAGTTTGAGGTTTATAGACTATTAGTTATGTGTATACCGATAGTCAAAATTATTACTAGAGTCTTTAATGCGCTCTCAGATATAGATGGTATGTGTAGTGATGGTTTCCTACACAAAATTTTGGGTGATAACCTTAATGTGGTGTATATAAGTATATATATATACATATGATTTTTGGGAGACTATTCATCATAGGAAACATGATTGAATATATTTCAAGTGAGAGTGAGAGAGTTGGCGCTTGCGTTCAAATAAGAAATAATATAATAAACACCAATTTTAACCCAAATTAACCCTAAGCATGCAACTAGGTGTGAATGAAACAATATGAAATCATGCACAAGATATTCAACACACAAAGTTTAAGGAAAAATCCCCCACAGGGGCAAAACCATTTGTATATCACTATAATTTGTAAAATACGGTTTACAATCGGATTACAATGAAATACAGATTGACTAAGAATTACCCTCGGGTATCGGATTCTGTAGTCGCGGCTGGAAGAAAAATCCCTTTCCAGAAGGGCTTGCGGCTGGAACTATCCCTGTCCAGTAGGGCTGCAATGAAGAGGAAGAAACGGTCCACTTCACAAAGGGTTGAACAACATCAATGGTGTTCTTTGGGTTACCGAATTTGATTCACAAAGATACGAAAGATGTGTGAATCTAAAAACCTAGAATCATAGGACTCAATAGGTGAAGACTTTAGGGTTGATATGCTCTGATAATCGTGGGAAAGTCTTGTGAAAACCAACTGCTGATCGTGGTTTAAATAAGGGATCGAAACCCTTCAAAATCGGCTGCACGATCTGGCAGTGATTATCCTCACCGGATCGGTCCGGTCGATTAGGCGGATCGGTCCGGGTAAGTCGGATCGGTTCTTTTTCTGAAACCGGATCGGTCTGGATGGCATCGGATCGGTCCGGGACTTTTGCCTTCATCGGTTCGCTATGGATCCGGTGGCTACTGGAGTCTGACAAAACGGATCGGTCCGGTAGATGATCGGATCGGTCCGGTAAACCGGATCGGTTCTTTTTCTGGACCGGATCGGTCCGGTCAGGTCTGATTCCCAAATTCTTTCTTCTTTTGATCTTCGGATTTTGTTGATGACGATGTGATCTTTTCAACCAACAATCTTGTAACGGCGTATGACATAACATATACATAAAGATGGACAAATTGTCCTTACAAATCTCCCCCTATGTCTATGCCGGAACAAACATAAAAAATCCGAATTATCAAATATGAAATTTCCTATACAAATCTACCCTTCCATGAACCCAAAACTGAAAGAGTACAAGTGAATAAGACTGCATCGTTTGTTCTTCAATTCTTCAGGAATCTCAAAGCTTTTCTCATCAGGGTGTGCAATTCAGAGATCATCAAGATAGTGCCCTACACACATGAGATAAAGCAAAATACCAAGTGACGTATCGAGTTTTGAAATGAGATAAACATAAGCATATATATCAATGTAAGATGATATTCTCAGAATTTCAAAAACTCAAAAACTCCCCCATAATCAGATAATTCATTCTCCACCTTTTTATGATGTCCCCAAATAGACAAAAGAGAGAAAAAAATCAAGCAATCAAGTACTGGAATGTCACAAGGCATAAAATCACACCATGAATGAACATAAAACAACCAAGTCGGTGATAGCGTAAAAGAATGGGTGTGAACAAAATTCAATAGGAAAATCAAAGCATACAAACATGACATATGTGCACGATGAATATTGGATATTCCTAACGAATGAACTCAAATGCTTCCTTTGGTGTAAAAGATTGGAAATATATGACATTGACTATCAAATCTACAAATCAAAGCTCAAAGTGATTTCTACACCAATAACGTCCAAAATGATTTTCATGCGTTTTCAGGACTTTCAAGGAAGTGCAAACCCGTTTTTCAATCTCCAAACTCCCTCAGATTTATATTTTGAATAGAGATATACTAAATTCTCAAACTTTGGAGAATTGGTGGTGAAAACCTAAATGGCCCATATATGGCATGTATTGCTTTTGAATGCCTTAACAATTTTTTTTTTCGGGCTCTTTTAACCTCTTAGGACCTCGGATATTAAAATTCCTCCATTTTTTAGGTCCTTTTTAACGGTGGCTTTTGCGCAAAGGATAAGAATCAACTTTCGCAGCCCCTCCCCGTTATGAAAATATGCGCACAGTCTCACCAAACGGTTTTTACATGCAATCCAATCTTGTCAAGTTTTATCGCATTTTATACATTGTATAGACAGGATTGAGATGGAAACACCCAAGCCAACATGAGATTGACAAGTGCAACAATCAAATATAGCCGTGCATGTGTGCAAAAAAAAGGATATAGGAGTCAAGCATGTAGGAAATATCACTAATTACATCTCAAGGACTCCAATCAATGTTAAGCACATGGATGAAATGATGTAGCCTCTCAAATCTCTATCAAACGGTCACATGGATATATGAAATGAAGTTGTGACTTGGCTATCTTAAATGCTCATCCATAAAAAGCAAATCTCTTTTTGATTTTTCAAAAATTTATCAAAATAAAATCTTTTTGTGCTTTTCTCAAAATTTTTCAAAAAAAATCTTTTTGTATTTTTCTAAGAATAAGAAACACATACATAAAAGCTGTACAAGAAAGCTATGGTACATATAAACAGACTAGTAATAGGAAGCATATGATATGAACATGAAGAAGCATCCTATTCTAGACATAGACCAACCCCTCAGTCAACAGTGCAAATCCCCAAAGACTTCCTAAGACTCTCAAATCTAAGGGCATCTAAAGGTTTCGTGAAAATATCGGCTAATTGACGGTCGGTAGGAACAAAACTCAGGGTTACGACTTTCTCTTCAACTAACTGACGTATAAAGTGCTCGCGTAACCTGATGTGCTTTGTGCGCGAATGTTGGACAGGATTGCGGGATATGTGTATCGCGCTCGTGTTATCACAGGAAATGGTCATGGTGTCCTGTGAAATCCCATAATCCTCCAACATTTGCTTCATCCACATGAGTTGCGTGCAACAACTCCCGGCGGCGATGTACTCAGCCTCCGCAGTGGACAAAGAGATGGAGTTTTGCTTCTTGCTCAACCAAGAGACAAGAGCAGAACCAAAGTAGAAACACCCACCAGAAGTGCTCCTACAACCATCTACGTCCCCAGCCCAATCGGCATCCGAATAGGCGGACAAACGGTCATCGGTATCAAAGGAATACCAAATACCGTATGAGAGAGTCCCACTCACGTATTTGATAATACGTTTTAGAGCGAGTAAGTGTGACTCTTTGGGAGACGCCTGATAACGCGCACAGACTCCAACACTAAAGGCAATGTCGGGACGACTAGCAGTCAAGTAGAGAAGACTGCCTATCATACTCCGATACAAGGTTTGCTCTACGTCCTTGCCTGAAGTGTCCTTACTAAGCTTGGTAGTGGTACTCATAGGTGTACGAGCATGCTTAGCGGAGTCTAAACCAAATTTCTTTACTAGGTCTCTAGCATACTTGGATTGGGAGATGAACATCCCATCCTCTAGATGACGAACCTGGAGACCAAGGAAGAATGTAAGCTCACCTACCATGCTCATCTCAAACTCACTTTTCATCTCCTCCTCAAAGTGGTGAGCATGCTGGGAGCATGTGGATCCAAAGACTATGTCGTCCACATAGACTTGGGCAACCAAGATAGCACCGTCATCTCTCCTGACGAACAACGTCATATCAACTCCCCCTCTCTTGAAGCCACGGGCTAAGAGATAGGAAGTAAGCCTCTCGTACCAAGCACGGGGTGCTTGCTTCAAACCATACAAGGCTTTCCTCAGATAGTAGACGTGTTCAGGGTGCTTAGGGTCTTCAAACCCTTTTGGTTGTTCCACATAAACCTCTTCCTGTAGAATGCCATTCAGAAAGGCACTCTTGACATCCATCTGATATACCTTGAAGTGCAGATGACATGCGATGGCGAGTAGTAAGCGGACGGACTCAAGCCTCGCAACAGGAGCAAATGTCTCTCCAAAGTCTACACCCTCTATCTGTGTGTAGCCTTGAGCGACCAACCTAGCCTTATTTCTGATTATGGTACCATTTTCATCCATTTTATTCTTGAAAATCCACCGGGTACCAATAACATTAGTATCACTAGGTCGGGGGACAAGTTCCCAGACATTGTTCTTCTTAAACTGAAGCAACTCATCCTGCATAGCAGATATCCAGTGTTCATCTTTGAGTGCTTCCTTGTGATTCTTGGGCTCGACTTTGGACGTGTAGCAAAGATGGCTAACAACGTTCTCTAGCTGAGCACGAGTCTTGACCCCTAGAGTGGGATCACCAACAATGGCAGAAGGGTCATGACTCTTGCGAACCCAAGCAGGTGTGTCCCCTAACACAGGAATAGGGTCCACAGAGTGTGGGAGAGGAACAGGTAAATCACTGTCAGAATTGTTCTCATCCTCACACTGAAGGTTGGGATCAATAACCGTCGGAGGTTCGTCATCTTGCACAGTGACGTTTATTGATTCCATAACCTTAGAGCTCTTCAGGTTAAAAACCCGGTACGCTCTACTGTCCGATGAATATCCTAGCAATATTCCCTCGTCGCTCCGGGAGTCAAACTTTCCTAATTGCTCTCTATCCCGTAGGATGTAGCATTTACTCCCAAAGACACGAAAATAAGCCAGGTTGGGTTTCTTGCCTGTCCACAATTCATAAGGCGTCTTAAGTGTGTGTGGACGCAGATAGACCCTATTCACCGTGTGGCATACAGTAGACACTGCCTCTGCCCAAAATCTCCTAGAAATTTTACGACCTAGAAGCATAGATCTAGCCATTTCTTGGATCGTTCTATTTTTCCTCTCAACAATCCCATTTTGCTGAGGAGTTCTCACAGCAGAGAACTCATGTTTGATCCCAAGGCTATCACAGTACAAATCCACCTTTGCTTCCTTAAATTCAGTGCCGTTGTCACTACGTATTCTGTTAATAGTGACCCCGTGTTGATTTTGCAGGACACGGCACTTAGTCGTTAAAAATTCTACAGCATCAGATTTCTCTCTTAGAAAACCTACAATGGAGTATCTGGAGAAATCGTCTACCATCACGAGAATGTATCTCTTACCACCTAGACTCTCCGTGCGAGTAGGACCCATAAGATCCATGTGAATCAACTCAAGAGCACGGGAGGTGGTAATGGAATTCAACTTCCTATGGGGGCTACGGATTTGTTTTCCCAACTGACAGGGTCCACAAATCATGGAAGTTGGCTTTCCAAGTGAAGGTAAGCCACGTACTAGGTCCTTTTTGACTAAACGAGATAAGTCTCTGACGTTCACATGACCTAGACGTTGGTGCCACAGATCCATAGGAGTGATCGTGGCGCTGTTGCAGACAAGTGAGGATTTGGACACAGTCCCATAACAGTTATCTTCTGTCCTCACCCCTTGCACTAATAGTTTACCGGCTTGATCATAGACCTTACAAGTTTTCCGGTCAAACTTCACTGCAAAGTCATCGTCGCACAGCTGGCTGATGCTAATAAGGTTTGCTTTCAAACCTTTGACGTACAGCACGTTCTCTAGCTTTGGAAATCCTGGTAACTCTACTGTACCTCGTCCTACTATGCTAGATTTGCTACCATCTCCAAAGGTGACTCTCCCATCATTATAATCCTCAAGATGGGTAAAATATGAGGTATCACCTGTCATATGTCTGGAGCAACCACTGTCAAAATACCACTGTGAGGTATTATGGGCTTTGAGAGCGACATGGACAACAAGGGCCTTTTTCTCTTTCTTAGGAACCCAAGAGTAGGTACCTTTTAGTATTCCCTTGTTGTTGTTGGTTTTAGCCGGAATGCGGGGCGCATTCATTGATGGTAAGGTCATCCGTCGGAATTCCTCCATCAAGCTCTGTGATGTGGCGGCTAGAAACTCAACACGCTCTCTCAGACTGGCAAACTCATCAGTCTGAAGTGGTGGAGCAACCGTACGTCGTGTCCGACCCAACTTATAGCAATCATCCCTAAGGTGTCCATTTCTTTTGCAATGGGAGCAAAAGGGCACAATATTAGGAGAACCTTGGTTTGCTTTTCTTGGTCGAACTCTCCTTCTTGGTTTTTTATGACGGCCATAAGGAGTCGTAGTAAACTCAGGAATTGGTCCGGGTGCAATTTGAGACGTGGAGGCACCATCAAAACCTATTCCATGCCGGTCACCAAAACCTAAAGCGGGACCGAGGAGCATCTTTCCCATCTTCCCAGATCTGTCCTCGATTTGTACCTTGACTTTCCTAGCTCTCTCAACGTCATGAGTAAGCTGAGCAACAAGGGATTCAAGTTTCTTTCGAGTCTCCAGGGAGGAATGGAGCTCACTCGTAAGACTAGCCACTTGTTTAGTCAAGTCCGCTTTCTCTTTATCAAAACTGCACTCTCTCTCTTTAAGCAAATTTTCTTTACTAACCCAGGCAGACTCTCTCTCTTTCATAGCGGTGCAGGTGGAGGACTCTCTCTCTCTCATCTTTACTAACTCTTCTTCTAACGCGGTGATCCTAAGAACTAACGCCTTGTTACGTTTTTTAGTTTTGAAGGACTCATCATATAACTCGGCGTAGGCGCGTTGAAGGCTACTCTCGTCCTCACTACCTTCCTCCTCTCCCTCACTCTCTTCGCTTTCGCTGTCGAGGTGTCCCTGTGAAGTAGCATCCTCATCGTCGTGAGATGCACTAGGAGTACTCACATGACTAGCCATGAACGCGGTGAAGTTACGCTCATGCGGTGACTCATCTCCCGAGTCCACCGACTCGACCTCACTGTCGTCACTAAGGGTAGCGTTTAGGACAGCTTTACCCTTTTCCCTATTCAGACGAGTGGCACACTCAAACGCTCTGTGTCCCTTACCGTCGCACTCAAAACACCTCTCACTGTCTTTAGGGGGTTCTTTAAAGTCTTTCTTTTCAAACTTATTTTTCTGAAAATTCTTTTTATCTTTGAAATTCCCATTTTTCTTAAATTTCAGAATTTTCTTGAAGTTTTTAGCAAAAAGTGCCAAATCATCTAGGTCAAACTCACATTCATTTTCATGCATGGTGATGGTTTCAAATTGAGTTGTTAAATTTTGCAATTTTGACTCTTTAACAGCATTTGTTCCTTCATGGGTAAGTTGCAAAATATCCCATGCTTCTTTTGACGTGGTGCACGTCATTATGCGTTTGAACTCATCAGGAGTGACAGACCCAGAAATAGCACTTAGACCTTTAGAGTTAAAAGACGACCATTTAAATTCATCATCAGTCCAAGTGATGTCAGGTTTCAAGTTGGTCACATTATCAACAGTCACGGTTGGAGGAGTCCATCCTCGTTCAACCAAAATCCAGACACGTTCATCAATGGCTTTTAAAGCCGACCTCATACGGGCTTTCCAATAGGCATAATTCCACCCGTCAAAAATAGGCATTTTATAATATGACTTCTCCATTTGAACACGCTCTTTTCAAAAATCAATTTATTTCAAAAATTGATATCTTTAGAAAAATTTTGCGGAAAAAGGAATACGCGATAGATTAGCGTAACCCGCTCTGACACCAATTTGAGAGAGTTGGCGCTTGCGTTCAAATAAGAAATAATATAATAAACACCAATTTTAACCCAAATTAACCCTAAGCATGCAACTAGGTGTGAATGAAACAATATGAAATCATGCATAAGATATTCAACACACAAAGTTTAAGGAAAAATCCCCCACAGGGGCAAAACCATTTGTATATCACTATAATTTGTAAAATACGGTTTACAATCGGATTACAATGAAATACAGATTGACTAAGAATTACCCTCGGGTATCGGATTCTGTAGTCGCGGCTGGAAGAAAAATCCCTTTCCAGAAGGGCTTGCGGCTGGAACTATCCCTGTCCAGTAGGGCTGCAATGAAGAGGAAGAAACGGTCCACTTCACAAAGGGTTGAACAACATCAATGGTGTTCTTTGGGTTACCGAATTTGATTCACAAAGATACGGAAGATGTGTGAATCTAAAAACCTAGAATCATAGGACTCAATAGGTGAAGACTTTAGGGTTGATATGCTCTGATAATCGTGGGAAAGTCTTGAGAAAACCAACTGCTGATCGTGGTTTAAATAAGGGATCAAAACCCTTCAAAATCGGCTGCACGATCTGGCAGTGATTATCCTCACCGGATCGGTCCGGTCGATTAGGCGGATCGGTCCGGGTAAGTCGGATCGGTTCTTTTTCTGAAACCGGATCGGTCTGGATGGCATCGGATCGGTCCGGGACTTTTGCCTTCATCGGTTCGCTATGGATCCGGTGGCTACTGGAGTCTGACAAAACGGATCGGTCCGGTAGATGATCGGATCGGTCCGGTAAACCGGATCGGTTCTTTTTCTGGACCGGATCGGTCCGGTCAGGTCTGATTCCCAAATTCTTTCTTCTTTTGATCTTCGGATTTTGTTGATGACGATGTGATCTTTTCAACCAACAATCTTGTAACGGCGTATGACATAACATATACATAAAGATGGACAAATTGTCCTTACAGAGAGATTATATTCACATATCGAGGTAAAATTTAAAGGAAATTGTGGTGACAGCTTGTATATCGAGGATTATGTATACTTATAGCCGGGTGTATATATCTCATACTTACAAACGAGAATTAGTTGTATATAAAGATTTGTGAAAATATGTTTATATATCTATATAGATATGAAAATATGGATATATTTATGTTATGGACATATGTGGTATGGATACTTAAACCGTATATGATGGTTTAATGTTTAATTATATGATTGGATCATATAGATGTATATATATTGTGCATGTGAATGATATATATACTTATGTGCTTAAACATACCCCACTCATGTTATCATCGGGAAGTTGCGCGTGTAGAGGGTGAGCATCCTGGCTAGAAAAGCAGGCTGTGGATATTCCCTAGGTCATAGTCGTCCCGTGTGTTATTATATGATATATATATATATATATATATATATATATATATGTATTTTTGGGATGAGACGTGGTGGGTATGTTTTGTCTCATTCCCGGTTAGGAGCTATGACCGATTCCCGGGACGTTGTGTGCGTGAGTTTACCACGACATGGGTGTCATTTAGTCTCACCATGGTGGCCCCAGTATTGCTACATGAGCCGAGCACTGGGAAGATGATAGCATTGATGAAGTTTATCAACGCTATATATAGCCGGCTATTTATTTTTTCATGGCCTTTGTACATCATATATGGTATGTATACATGGTCATGGAATTGGATGATGGTGTGTATATATATATATGGTTAGAATGAAATATATATATATATATATATATATATATATATATATATATATATATATATATATATATATATATATATATATATATATATATATATTTATATATCCTATAGATGAAAGGATATATAATCTTCGCAGAGTACATCCTGGATGATTATGGTGTACTAGATTGATGGGGGTTGATGTATCGCATTTAAGGAATATTTTGGTTACATCATCCCAAGGATATTATTGCTGATGTTAGTTGTAGTAGTAGTATAATATTGTATACATGGAATTATGGATCTCTAGGATCGACATTGTCTAAGAGTAGTGTAACGGGGTGGCTCCCTGTTTGCATTTCGCTTTGCGAGACACCCCATGCATGAAACGCAGTGCAGTGTTGAGATTGGAGAAAAGTTCTGCCAATTATGGTATGTACGACATTATGGATCTCTATGATCGACATTGTCAAAGAGTAGTGTAACGGGGTGGTTCCTTGTTTGTATTTCGCTTTGTGAGACACCCCACGCATGAAATGTAGTACATTGTTGAGAATAGAGAGAAGTTCTATCGATATTTATGTGTGGCATAATTGATCTCCAGGATCAACGTTGGCATGGACTAGTGTAACGGGGTGGTTCCTTGTTTGGATTTCGCTTTGCGAGACACCCCACTTACGAAACGCAGCGCAACGTTGAAATTGGAGGGAAGTTGCGTCAATAATAATCTTGCATGGACATTAATTAGAAATTAAATCCTATGTTTCAACCCAAATTCATATTGGGTAACTTATTAAATTATAATTGGTTAAAGTATAAACCGGAATCCACTAGGCCTAATAAGGCACATATGATTGAAAATAAATACTTAATTGTGTTTAGATAAGGGTTGGATTCTTGGGTTAAGTTAGGAAGGTAGATCTCATGGGTATAGGCTAGGCCTATGATAAGTTAGGTTCTCCTAAAAATGGGGGTAATTTAACTAATAAAATTGAGGACGCGAATAGGTGCGCGCCTTTAGATGAGAGGTGAGTTGGGATTCCACGAGATTGCGATTCCACTTTAATTATGAAATAAGTGCACCGATATTTATTATGCACGGTTAACACACTGCTAAATATTTTTCACAACTCGGTCTCTGACCCGTTTACTTTTCTTTTCTGCCTGTATGTATATATTACTACAGGTATCCTACCGCATGGATGTCGGATGACTTTCTATCCAGAGTCTTGGGAGCCATGACAGGTGCGGACTGTTGTGGGACTTTGATGGTAGTCGGTTCCTACTTTTAAAAAAATCTAGGTAGGATTCATTCTATATCGGGTTTTTACCCAAGGGATATTTATAGATGTTTATATTTATTTCATTCCAGTTATTGTATTGGTTGTGACCCGACAGCTTATTCGGGTCTACTTTTTGTATTACATTCTGTTGTAGTTATTTATTTCGTTTTATTCTAGCATTTCATTTCTCATAGTTCTTTCATGTATCTTTCTTTCTTTTATTTGTAGTGTTAGTTGGTTGTCTGTTGCACATTTTATTTTATTTTAACATCTCACTTATATGATACCGGGTAGTTAGATCTATATTATATTGTACCGACAGTTGATGTTGAGACTGGACCATCTGAAATTCCTTATTTAATGTAGTATAGGGTTGACCACCCGTTATTATTTTGAGCGGGGTGTTACCGATGGTATCAGAGCATCAGGTTCTAGAGTCCTTAAGATCTGTGCGAGTTTTCAGCATTCTTCCGTTAACGTTCTTGACATAAAGCCCTACAAATAGGACTGTTGTGTTCACTGCGTTGTTTTCTTCTGTGAAGTATATTCATTTGATTGGCGTTATGATAACGGTTGCTCTTGTTTTATTTCCGACGTCGCCTAGATCTTGTCGTATAGGAAATGATAGGATTAGAAGTACAATACCCATAACATATTTTGGGTACGCTTTAATCGGGGGTATTTGTTTTCCCCAATTCCGGAGGAGATATTGAGGAGATTTCTAGCAGTGGTGTGAGGTGATTTATCTGCAGTTGAGTAAGAAAGGAAAATTTACTCGAATGGTGAATCTTGGACTTAGTAAGGTAAGTCCGAGGAGAGGTATGTAGCATAGTCCTGGGGAGGTTTAGGTTGAGAAACCCATTAACCTTTGTTAGGAAACCTGATGTTGGTGATTCTTACCGAGGTGAGGTAGGTGTAGTTGTCACAATATTAGGAATATTTCCTTCTAGGAAGAGGGAGTAAGAAATTGGAGACTCGGTTTCATTAAGTTGGACTGAGGGAATTTTTAGTAATCGCAATCGCATTTTGTCCTTAGAAATGGTTAGGAAGGATTTTGGGAAAGATGTTCCTCTTGTGGAGAAATAGGTTTAGTAATAACGATTGTCCTAGAAGGAGTAAAGGACTTTAAATAAGGATCCAAAGATGAAGTAAAGCAACTGGATTATGGAAGTATAAGGTAGAATACCTTTCTTTGGGTTTAAGTCATACTTTGTGCGATATCGGGAAGGTTGCGCATAAGGTATGATGAGTAGTTAGCCGCTACACCTCTAGGGTGTACAGAATTTCCTTGGAAGAAGGAGTGAGAAAATACGGCCTTTATATGGCATCTTTTGAGAAAATAATTCTTCTCATGAGGAGATAGTCGAGAGTTGTAATAATTGAATTTCGGAGGTTCGGAATGTCAAGGTTTGTCGAGTAGTGACTATAAGGTTACTGTATTATGGGCAGGTTAGGGCGTGTAACTACAGTGTTCCAAGGAGGGAAGGACTTACATGGAACGATGTTTTGGTGTGATGTAGAGGAATTTCATAACTGAGAGGTTCAGAGTTTAGTGGATTTATTTTGAGCGAAGAATTTAGCTCATAGTTGTGCTAGTTTTGAGAACTAGGTAGTGGTTAGAAGTGTTGTATGTGTTGATGCCTTGTGTTTTAAACATAAGGTGTTTGTTTGGCGTGTCGAAAGACTCGGAATATAAATAATATCGTATTATTGTATAGGCCCTCAAGAAGTATCTAAAATATGAAAATATTTTTATAAAACCTTAACCCTGGTTCAACTAATCTCAATCCCCTACCTAGCTACACAGTAGAGTAATGGGAGGGTTCCTTGTTTGGATTTCGCTTGCGAGACCTCCCTCGCACGAAGGTGGCTAGCGTCAGGAATTGAGGAGAGTTCAACCATTGGGGATTTTCAAACTTATATATATTTATTATGTTGTCATAGATTATAATGTCGAGGGTTATGTTACAATTGAAGGCTAATGGAGCCTGATTATAATTCTACGAGTAGAGCTCGGGTACTGGGTGTATGGGCGCCTCATGGTAGTTTTTTGTTTTTAAAAAAAAATCTTTATGGTTCAAGGTGAGAACTAGAAAGGATCGGTATAGTGATCCTAAGGGTTGATGTAAGGAATAAAAGAGATTGAGGTCCTAGGCATGTCTTAAATTTCACGTGCGAAATTTTTGTAAGGGGGAAGATTGTAACACCCCACGATTTTAGGAGACTGAGAAATTAAATTTTGGGAAAATAAAATTTAATTGAATTGAAGAATTTTAAAATTTGGGAATTAAGGCCCAAAAATATAGAACATTTCAAAGTATTCCGGATGATGATTTTAAGGTTACCATTGATCCTAGAAGGGTCGAGATAGTCAAAATGACTGTCATTGGGTTTTATTTCGGCTCCGAAATATTTTTAAGTCAGTTTGACTCGAATTTGAGTAAACGAGTCATTTAAAGTGTGTATTAACATTTAAATTGGATTTATTGTTTTAAAGGGGTTTAAAGGCTTACGAATTAAGCCTTCTCATTTAAGAAAGAAAAGAGAAGAGAAGAGAGAAAAGAGAAAGGAAGAAGTAAAGAAGAAGAAAAGAGGAGAGAGAGGAAGGGAAGATTGGAGAATCCGGCCTAATCGCGACATCGAGGACGATCCAAACTCTACAAATCTGAGGAAAGTGTTTAATCTTGCTAAATAGCTATTTTTCTATTTCATTTCATAATTTGTGGGTTAAAGAAATGGATTTTTGGGTATAAATATTAAAACCTAGATTTTTGGGTTTAAATCTGGAAATCAATGTTTATGTAAGGTTTGATGACATATAAATGGTTGGGATGAGTTTTAGGATGGATTTTCTTGTTACAAATATTATTGGGTTAAAGATTTGGGGGCTTGAGGATGATATGTGAGTGTTTGGGGGTTGTGGGTTTTCTTAAACTGGAAAATCGGACAAGGCAACTGGTATGGACGGTCGACCGCGGTCTGGGGACCAATCGACCGTGCCTTAGGGGAAAAGCCTACTGCATTTCTTCGTAGGCAAAATTTGGACCCGCGGTCGACCGGGGGTCTGGGACTGGTCGACCCGTCCCCTATTTTTAGCCCAAAGTTTGGAGTCATTTTTCTTTTTTTTTTCTTTTCGAGTTTATTCTGAGGGGCTTCCTTAATGGGATATTTTAGGGGGGTTTTCTAGGATGACCGCTAGCCCTTTTTGGTTGGGTTTATTAATTTGAGGCGTTCTCTTATGAAGTAAGAGATATTTTGGAGACTTATAGGGGGGCCTCTCACTTAGTATATGATAGTGGGGACTTCTTGGAATAATTGGAGAAGAATATATCCATGTATATGGTGAAATTTCTAGGCCGACATTTATGTCAAATCCTTATAAGGATAGGATAGTATTAAGATACAATTTGGGGCCAAATGGAAGAGAGTGATTGCCTACCCTTAGAAATGATAAAATTTAAGGAATAAATCCGAGAGATCTTAGACTAGGGGATTCACAAAAGTGATTGAGCCGTAGCCGGAACTGAGAGCGACGGGATTATATTACCAACTAGAGCAGAATGTGAAAATCTAGATGGAGTAGTTGTTGTTTATCGGTGTGTGATTTACAACGGGTATTTTCCCTAAGAAATGGGATTTATCTGATGACAATAAGACCGAGTTTGAGGTTTATAGACTATTAGTTATGTGTATAACGATAGTCAAAATTATTACTGGAGTCTTTAATGCGCTCTCGGATATACATGGCATGTGTAGTGATGGTTTCCTACACAAAATTTTGGGTGATAACCTTAATGTGGTGTATATAAGTATATATATACATATGATTTTTGGGAGACTATTCATCATAGAAAAAATGATTGAATATGCTTCAAGTGAGAGATTATATTCACATATCGAGGTAAGATTTAAAGGAAATTGTGGTGACGACTTGTATATCGGGGATTATGTATACTTATAGCCAAGTGTATATATCTCATACTTATGAACGAGAATTAGTTGTATATAAAGATATATGAAAATATAATTATATATCGATATAGATATGAAAATATGGATATATTTATGTTGTGGACATATGTGGTATGGATACTTAAACCGATATGATGGTTTAATGTTTAATTAAATGATTGGATCATATGGATGTATACATATTGTGCATGTGAATGATATATATACTTATGTGGTTAAGCATACCCCGCTCATGCTATCATTGGGAAGTTGTGCGCGTAGAGAGTGAGCATCCTGGCTAGAAAAGCAGGGTGTGGATATTCCCCAGGTCATAGTCGTCTCGTGTGTTATTATATGATATATATATGTATTTTTGGGATGAGACGTGGTGGGTATGTTTCGTCTCATTCTCGGTTAGGAGCTACGACCGTTTCTCGGGACGTCGTGTGCGTGAGTTTACCATGACATGGGTGTCGTTTAGTCCCACCATGGTGGCCCCAGTATTGCTACGTGAGCCGGGCACTGGGAAGATGATAGCCTTGATGCAGTTTATCGGCGCTATATATAGCCGGCTATTTATTTGTGCATGGCCTTTGTACATCATATATGGTATGTATACGTGGTCATGGAATTGGATGGTGGTGTGTATATATATATGGTTAGAATGAAATGCCTATATATATAAATTCATATATCCTATAGATGAAAGGATATAGGATCTTTGTAGAGTACATCCTGGATGATTATGGTGTACTAGATTGATGGGGGTTCATGTATCGCATTTAAGGAATATTTCGGTTACATCATCCCAATGATATTATTGGTGATGTTAGTTGTAGTAGTTGTATAATATTGTATACATTGCATTATGGATCTCTAGGATCGACATTGTCCAGAAGTAGTGTAACGAGGTGGTTCCTTATTTGGATTTCGCTTTGCGAGACACCCCACGCATGAAATGCAGTGCAGTGTTGACATTGGAGAAAAGTTCTGCCAATTATGGTATGTACGACATTTTGGATCTCTATGATCGACATTGTCAAAGAGTAGTGTAGCGGGGTGGTTCCTTATTTGGATTTCGCTTTGCGAAACACACCACGCACGAAATGTAGTACATTGTTGAGAATAGAGAGAAGTTCTGTACATATTTATGTGTGGCATAATGGATCTCCCAGATCGACATTGACATGGAGTAATGTAACGGGGTGGTTCCTTGTTTGGATTTCGCTTTGCGAGACACCCCAGGCACGAAACGCAGCGCATCGTTGAAATTGGAGGGAAGTTGTGTCAATAATAATTTTGCATGCACATTAATTAGAAATTAAATCCTATGTTTCAACCCAAATGCATATTGGGTAACTTATTAAATTATAATTGGTTAAAGTATAAACCGGAATCCACTAAGCCTAATGAGGCACATATGATTGAAAATAAATAGTTAATTGTGTTTAGATAAGGGGTTGATTCTTGGGTTAAGTTAGGAAGGTAGATCTCATGGGTATAGGCTAGGCCGATGATAAGTTAGTTTGTCCTAAAAATGGGGGTAATTTAACTAATAAAATTGTGGACGCGAATAGGTACGCGCCTTTAGATGAGAGGTGAGTTGGGATTCCACGAGAGTGCGATTCCACTTTAATTATGAAATAAGTGCACCGATATTTATTATGCATGGTTAATAGACTTGCTAAATATTTTTCACAACTCGAGCTCTGACCCGTTTACTTTTCTTTCCTGCCTGTATATATATATTACTACAGGTATCCTACCTCATGGATGCCGGATGACTTTCTATCCAGAGTCTTAGGAGCCGTGACAGGTGCGGACTGTTGCGGGACTTTGATGGTAGTCGCTTCCTACTTTTAAAAAAATATACGTAGGATTCATTGTATATCGGGTTTGTACCCAAGGGATATTTATAGATGTTTATATTTATTCCATTCCAGTTATTGTATTGGCTGTGACCCGACAGCTTATTCGGGTCTACTTTTTGTATTACATTATGTTGTAGTTCTTTATTTTATTTTATTCTAGCATTTCATTTCTCATAGTTATTTCATGTACCTTTCTTTCTTTTATTGGTAGTGTTAGTTGGTTGTATGTTGCACATTTTATATAATTTTAACATCTCGCTTGTATGATACCGGGTAGTTAGATCTATATTATATTGTACCGACAGTTGATGTTGAGACTGGCCATCTGAAATTCCTGATTTAATGTAGTATAGGGCTGGACACCCGTTATTATTTTGAGCGGGTTGTTACACGTTTTTGTCGCTGATGGTGGCATGGAATTCATGTGTAGTGTACGTAAATACCCAGCAGAATGTGTATATTTGATTGGTATTTTTACCTCTCATGCTCATCTAAATCTTTTTCGATCATTCTGTGTAACTTTTCATTGAATAAGATTTGAGTAATATTATGTATATTTCTAGAGTTTGTAGTAGATATTCCAACTAGGTTGCATTCATGATGATCTTCTCCATTGTTTAATTTTATGTGCAAATTCAGAGAAAATTTGAATCTTTCGATAAATATTTTTGGGAATTTTTAAATCGATAGCCTTATGGGAACCAGCATTATACACTTCATGTAGACCGATTGCCTAATCATTGACCATTTAATTAATGTATTTGAACATGGTTGTTGTATTTCATAATGATTTCCGAAATTGCATCATGTATTGGGTTGAATTTTATATGAATTAAGATGAATTTTCCATTAATGAAATTTGAGCCATTAATTTTTATTAGGCATATTGTATGGATGTGTATTTATGTTATCGCTCAAAGTTGTGCCAAAAGTGTGCCAGAAATATCAAATTTTGGGCTGAATTAAAAGTGTACCAGAAGTGTTCCCATTTGGGCAAATCTAGCACACTTTTAAATCGTGCCACAAAAATAGCCATTTTTGGAACACATAATTCTGTCACAGTTCAAAACCGTGCTAGATGTGATCCGATATAGTTTTAAACCATGTTGGTTTAATGTATATAGGGTCACTTATATCCACAAGTTCCGCCCAACACTTAGAATATCCATGCTTAGTTGTCACTAACACACACCTCCACTTATCATACTTATATATATATCCATATACTTATCACACACCACTTGCAGTTGATCCATACTTAGATTCACTACCACACACTCACTTATAGATATTCACACATCACTCACACTTGGATGTGCATCCTTCGTGTAATCTTCCTTCTCTATGATAAATTTACTTTTCATGTTACTTATACGTTATTCTTTATTAGTATAATTCTCATCATGCCAAATAAAATACTCTCTCCATAATTTACTAATAAAAAATCATGAATTTTTCATAGTAAATCACCAAGAGAATTGCTATATTCACAAAAATGATCCCTTACTGGGGGGTCACTTGGTGATGGGCGATGGTCCAGCAGGGCTAAGAAATATGACTCTCACCTTCCACTGGCCTAGTACCTTTGACATATATCGAACAGTTCCCCCCGCATCATATTACCTGACAAAACTCCTTATGGAAGGTATATAACAGGTAACTCATTCACGTTCATCGAGGAAATCGAATTCTCTCTTACACGTACTGTCCCTAAGAGGTATACAGTGAGGTAATTCACGCACACTCAGGTATATCAAATGGATTCTCCACACGTACTGATTGCCCTCAATAGAAAGACGTATATTGTGTAAGTCATGCCAAAGGGGGGAAACTTTCCACTAACCCAACGACTGCATACCCTCACATATGCGTCCAATAAAGGAACATAAATTTATTTTGCCGGTTACTACACAAAAATGTTCCAAAACGACGGGTCGGCACGCAACCCAAATTTTTGCCCAATTTTGTCATTTTTCAAAATGGGATCTAGTCCATGAGCCCAACAATAACTCAAACCTTTTTTTACATATTTTTAATCCTAAATTTTCAAAGGCTCGGGTCTTGTCTTACATATCTTTTACTTTTCATTAAACCTAATACAAGTGAAAGCATAAAAATAATAATTGTTGGTGGGATCGAAGATAATCTCATACAAGGCAGCGACACTAATAGTGGCAGCGACAGCAAAAGTGGTAGCAGTGGATCTTGGATGAGCAACAGTGGTGGTAGCCCGGGGGACGCTTGAAGAAGCGAAAGTAAGCGATAATGACAGAAAAATCTTAGTGAGGAAGGGCTATGGATGAATATGGAGGAATACAACCACAAGTGGCGATGAAAGAGATGATGAAAGGGAGAGAACCAGAGAAAATCTTGTTAACAATGGCGGTTTAAATCTTTCTCTCTCTTAAAAATGCTCTGGGTATTTAAAGAGGACGAAGAAAAAATGGCTAAGTTTTTTGAAAAATAAACGTTTGCAATTCTTTAAACCTAAATTTTGAGTTTTCCCACTAACACACTTGCAAAGACGCCTATAATCATTTCAAATGGACACGTGGCACTTTGGGAAGTGTCTTGACAGTTGAAAAGATGGCATTGCCTCATTAATGAAGTGACGCATGGGGTTAGAAAGTGTTTCATTGAATCTGGCACGACGGTTCAAAAAAGCTATGATGCACCCTCACCATAAGTCCAAACGTAATTTAATTGTGGCTAAGATACATCAAGGAGAATTTTCTTTGGTCTTTCGAACGTGAAGAAACGATGACATAAAATAGCCCAAACAAAGTATCACCTTCAAATAGAGAGAAATTCCTATGGAGAAGTTTACAAGGGATAATTCTACAAGTCTCAATGATAGGAATGCCCAAGGAGGATATTTTATACCACTAGGGGCAGTCCTAACGCAAAAACACTTACAACTAGGCTCCACAACAACCCAAACGGGAGAATATCACATAGCTAAAGAAGCAAATACATAACGGATAAGGCTCAATGACAGGAAAAAGTTATGATGTCTCCAATCACTAACAGACCAAAGTACTTTAGCCCAGATACATCGAGGATAATTTTACTTTTTCCTGGAAGTGATAATGGTAAAGGGCTTAATGAAGACAGAGACACTAAGGTTCATCGGATTGAGAAGTTTTCATGCAGTCACTTCTCGTTCCCATAATAAATCTCTCCACAAAGGGGCAAATGTAGGGGGCTCTAAGATAATATCGATATTGGAGTTAATACCCCCATCTAATACAGAGACTCAAGGGATTAAGGCAGCGACGTAGTTGAGCGTGGCAGCCCAAAGGGATATTCTAGCGAAAAGGCTGGCCGAGAAAGATGTTCCTTTACCCCTATTATTCTACTTAGTCTTGTTGAATCTTTTTATTTATATTGACTATGAGTTATAATGATTATAATGATTTTTAGTGTGAGGTGGAACGGTACTCGCGAGAGACCAGGCTTGGCTGGGAGAGCTTTCATGCTCTATCGAAAGACCTCGCCGAGGGAATTTCAGAGGGACTTGGGTTTGGACGATTGAGAAGTGAGGAACCATTGGGGGTTGTCCTAACCATCTTAGATACACCTTGTAAAACACCAAAATACCTTAATCGTGGAACCTTGGATGGAGTAGCCTTGAGTACCTCCAGGTGTTGAGTTATGAACCAAAAAACCTTTAACTGAATGCCACATCTACTTTACGTGATGTAACTAGCGAGGTAGGCAATGTCAAATCTTCACTTGAGTAAACAACCATGGTATTTAGGGCTGTGGCACAGTTTGTGAACCACCTCTATGACGACAACCCCCTGACGCATAGCGGTTTGCCCGAAGGAATATGTTGGCATTTAATGTTTATGACGTAGAGATGACTTGTCCATCAGGAATTTAATGTTCGTGACATGGGGTATGAGGGATGTCTTTTCAAAATTATTTTAATGATCGAGCCATCTCGAGAGTAGTTTGAGGGGGTTATTTATTGGCCTTAAACACTTTTGAGAAGAGAGAGTTCTTTTCTAGAGATTTTTTGGGCTAGAGAGAGATTATCATTAAGAGAGAAATTATTACAAAACTAGAGATTTTACTCACCCACCATCGCTATTTATTATGAATCTTTTAATACTTGAAAGAGATCTTTGAGGGTGGTTGGGGTGTTTGGCTGCCTACCAAGGTGTATCTAGGATGCTTACTTATCTCTCCCTCTAAATGAGTTACTTCTTAGTTCATTATTGTCTTCTGAGTTATACACGAGCAATTTGTGAGTTCAAACTGAGTTTATCTTCACCAAGTTGTAATTGCGTCTCTTGTAAGAAATCAATATTGCAGCTGGTTAACTTATCATTATTATACTCAAAAGGGGTTACACCTTCATCTAGTCTAAACTATCCTCTTACAATAATAATCATAATGAGACTCTTCTCTCATTTTTCCCTCCATCTTCACCAAAAGTGTCAAAACATTTTCCCCTCTCTTTTATCAAAGTACCAAAAACATTTTTCCTCCTACTTTTTATCATAATACCAAAAACATTTCCCACCTTTTTTTTATCAAAATACCAAAAACATTTAACATCTTTTATGAAAATACCAAAACTATTGTATCCTCCCCTTTCCCAAAAGGGTGAGAAAAACATTTTCCTCTTTTCCAATAAAAATAATTATTCCTTTTCTCTTTCTAAAAAATGAAATCGAATCATTTTTCTCCTCAGGTCGATCACATACCTGACCCTTGGTCTGTGTCCCTATTGGCTTCGACCCTCCCTCAAACCGCCTCGAATATCCATTGGTTCTCCCACTACTTCCTCTGAGTTCAAAATCTACCTTCACCAACCCTCAATGGATAAAGAAAACCAAGTACCCGTAACACCCCGCCTAATTAAATACCGGGTGATAAGTCCTTTAATAAATTAAACCAAAGTCTCTTGTTGGTTTATTCTTACCATCACCGTCGAAAAAAAAATTTCTTTATTAATCACCTAATAAATGATTAACCTAAGTGCAAAAAATATTATTTTATAGATTAACTCCTATTGCTATGATTTAATATACAAAAAGCATTTTCATGAACTCAAGCAATAATATTGAATACCAAACCATCCAAGTGGAATAAACATGCTAGATTAATCATCCAAAATAAAATATCCCAAATCGAAGGGCATTGAAATAATTAAATCCATCCAAAATAAAACTGAATACTAAAATAATAAAGATTATAAGCCTCTTTGAACTAAGTTAAAACTAGAAACGGGCGACACATGCCCCATCTAAAATGACTAAGTGAATAGTTGAAATGAGAAGGATGAAGTCATATAACTGCAAAGACCTGCAAGTCCCACACTAGCTCCAGCATGTCAAAAGTCCAAAGATCTTAATCCGACTCCCCTATGGTTGGGAACCTGTAATACATACATATATATATATATACAAGATAAAGAAAAGATGACAGGAAGCGGGTCAGAGCCCGAGTGTAAAATAGCTTAAAATTAGTTTAGCAAGGATTTGAAATGCTTACCATTTGATATAAGATACATGTTAGTTAGTACCTCGACACCCACTAGGGAATTCCCACCCCTCAACTAGCGTACACACCATATGTACTACTAAATTAATTTAGATAAGCTATCCCAGTTAACTAGTCTAACCCAATATCCCTTACCATTCCTAATTCACTTGATCGCATGACTATGGTTTATATATGATAACCACTTTTTACGTATTTACCAAGCCATCTATGTACATCTCAATATAGACCTAAGATCTCAACCACTTAATTTATTACTCAATTTTATCTACTTACAAGCACAGTAGATGAATCACATGTACATATACTTATCACTCATAATATATCTATATAATAACAGAGAGTGGTGTTTGAATAGTGCCAACAAATTAACGGTTGGGATCGAATTTTTTATGGTGATCTAATGGTCTAGGGCTATGACACGTCACAATTTTAACATTGTGACGTGGAAAAATTGGAGTCCCACCCAACTTTTTTCTCACAACTCCCGCCCATCTTTCAAAATTGGAGACAACATGTCTTCCTCAAGTCTCCCATACGTCCCATCTTTCACTCACTCACTTTCTCCCTGCAAAGCATCCATGCTCTCTCCCATTTACATCCTCTCAAACCTCTTCAGGTGGATTTCATTTTGATCTCAAACCTACGGTTGGTGAGTTTTCATTTGAAAGTTATTTGGTATTTTGGTTTTCATTTCAGATTTCACATTAGGCATTTTGATCTCTGTACGAAACTGACTCTGTACGAAATTGACTCTGTGTATTTTGGTATTTGTATTAGGATTTCAGGTGTTGTGTTCCGAGCAAAGAGAACCACAGATTACATGGGTAATTTTTTTCACTTCATATCAACCTTATATTCCTTGTTTTCTCATTAGTTTTTCAGGATTTTAGCTATTTATTGTAATAATATCATACTTGATAGTGTTGGCAACAATTTCTACAACCATTTCTAATTTTTTAATTATTAATATTTTTTTAGGAATAATCTAATTTTTTTTCAGTTCATATCTACCTTATCTTCATTGTTTTCTCATTAATTCTTGAGGATTTTGGTTATTCATTGTAACAATTTCTACAACCATTTCTACTTTTTTTTGTTACTTATTATTTTTTAGGAATAACCCAAATAGTTTAGGGGTCAAATGAGCACTTTAGTTGTTTTTTTCAAATTACCCATTTGGATTTTTATTTATTTTTAGTGTAGTGTTGGACTTGATACAACCTAATACAATCTGATATTTAGGTTTAATTGATTTTTGGTTCGATTTTGATTTAATTTTAGGTGCAGTGGACTTGATTTATTTGTTGGCTATTACCATTGGTTAGATTTTGATTTCTTTCAAGTTGCTATTTACAAGGTTTGTTTAATAAATTTAATAAATTACGTTGCTATTTAATAGATTACACTGCTATTTAATAGATTACATTGTTATTTAATATATTACACTTCTATTTAAGCTCTTACTAACTTTATCATCTGTTATATTTTATTATTTTGTAGTCTTTTAGGATTGAGTGGACATGAATTATATAACCCTTTCTCAACAGCTCGAGCGCTTCCTTAGAAGAAATACTGGTGTTGTGATCCGTGACGTA
Source organism: Sambucus nigra (assembly GCA_949130495.1). Classification (NCBI taxonomy): domain Eukaryota; kingdom Viridiplantae; phylum Streptophyta; class Magnoliopsida; order Dipsacales; family Adoxaceae; genus Sambucus; species Sambucus nigra. The sequence goes on along the minus strand of OX422217.1, from coordinate 301,249,642 downwards.
TCTGAACAGGACATCATTCGTACAGAGGTAACTTCAACCATTTTTTGTTCGTTACACAACTACGCAGTCTACTTTATTAATAGATATATTGTATTTCAAAAGAGAAAACACGCAGAGCAATTTATGGATAATGGAAAGGGGAAAGGGAAAGAGAATGACTCCCTTACTCGGTTCGGTTCTTCTTTCATCTGTAATTAAATTCAATTTTCACACCATATAACTTTGATTATATTTATTCTTAATTTCCTAACTATCTATAAATTAGCAGGAATATTTTACCATCATATTGGGTCAAAGACTCTGTCGTGAATGAGAATGGTCACAAAATGAAGCGAGTGTTTCCCGGCCTACATCAAGTCGTGTCAATATAACTTCTCCGTTTCTAAGCACACCTACACTTCTGTGTGGCCCTCTACGAAACTACACCGCCATATCAAACATTCATATGGGTAACCTTGACTCAGTGAGATTTTTTTTATTTATACTTAATTTCATTTTTGAACCATATAACCAATGTAATATTGAGTTTTCATTTTTTATTCTTTCTAACCGCAGGTATGTTCAACTTCACACGTCGAAAGACACACTTCCACCTTAAATGTGCCTATGGTGTGACATTTCTTCCATTTCCATGATTATTATTATTCTACTTTCATTATCTTTCGTCTTCATTTACTAACTATCAATAATGTATCAGGAAATTCCACCTACTTTCCCCCGTATCTCGGGTCAGAGACACCGACATGAACGAGAATGATCTCAGAATTCTGCCCATGTTTCCCATTCAGAAACTTCTCTGTTGTTGATCATGCATACACCGCAATGTTTCCCTCTGCGTAATCTCACCCCCATACTTACGGATATCACCCGCATCTCACCCCCATATCAACATTCTGATGACCAGATTCAATTTGCCTCTGTTGCGTAATCTGAACTTAGATTTCGATTCTAACATCATATCAATGGATGAAACTTCATCTCCAAGAGTTATGTAACAAGAAACGTCTAATCACGATACCACTCCCCCATTGGTAAATAATATACCATCGACATTTAGGTACATTTACCTACTCACTTCTTTATTTCAATATTTGGTTATTTTATGCATCTCTTGCACTATGTTTAACAAATACTCTGTTCCTCCATTTCAGGTAAGGGATACTATCCTTTTGAAATGAACCGAGTAGAAGGGCACGAGGTCGTGCATATGATGCGTCGGGAAGACATGATTTGGGACCTATGAATGTAATATGCCCTCACTGTAGTGCGTTACACTAGATTGATGAAAGGTTGTCAGGATCCTCAAAGATAAGACCGTTTTTTGGGAAATGTTATTGACAGGGCCAAATTTGTTTACCTTCGCTCATTGAACCCCAGCCTAAAATTAAGCTTCCATTTGAGGGTGTGATGATCAGTCTAGATCTTTTCGTTCTTATACAAGAGAGTATAATGTCGCCAATGCATTTACGAGTTTGGGTGTCCAGATGGATGACCGGGCCCTCCATGATAGGGGTACATCAAGTTTTACGATTCATGGCGAGCTTCATCATCGTACTGGATCCTTATTACCCGATGTTAGTCACGAACATGATGCAACTTACACTCAATTGTACATTTACGATCTAGATGTAGCTTTAGATATTTATCACCATAGAAATCCTCATTTGAAGAGGGATATCCTCAATACACTACAACAATCTTTCTTGGAGAATAAAGCATTCACGAACAAACATCGTGAGGCATATGCTATTTTGGATCACTCAAATAGGATGGGCCATGACTTACTTGCTTACCTTCATTATAGTTTTGCAATGGACCGTCGCACGTATAATTTTCCATCATTCAATGAAATTGCTGTTATTTTACTTGGGGATGGCTCAAATGTCAGTCTTATGCGAGATATTATTGTTCGGCTCAAAGGAGGTAATCAATTAATGCCGATTAACGAGTGTCACTCTACGTATTTACCTTTGCATTATGTCTTATTATTCCCTTACGGGGAATGTGGTTGGCACTTAGAGATGAAGTTATGGGATTTGAAATGTTCAATTGAACAAACTAAGCGTTTAACCTAATTGAATTATTATGGTTATCATTTGTTTCAATATGCTTCCAAGTACTCAACCCTTCTAGGAGTTCATTATTGATGCATGGGATTCTAATGAGCAAAACCGTCTAACTTATTACACACTTAATCAAAGAAAACATTGTGTGGAGTGATACAAAGATCTTAGTGATAGTATGTCGAATGGGTTATAACTAGATCAGATTGGTAAATGGATGATTCTACCATCGTCTTTCACTAGTAGTGCGAGACATATGTTTGAGATTTATCAAGATTCGATGGACATCACACGTTTTAACTAACATCCAGATGTTTTCTCACCATGACTGTAAATCCAAACTGGACAGAAATCACAAAGGAATTGATGCCTCATCAGAATGCCTTGCGTCGTCTTGACTTGGTTTCACTCGGTTTGAACTTAAACGGAAGGCACTCATGAAGGAGATTGAGAATAAACATGTATTTGGCAAAAAAAGTGGCGCACATCTTCACAATTGAATTTCAAAAGTGAGGTTTACCTCACATGAATGCATTATTATTTCTTGATGGTCCAAGCAAGATTAACACACCTGCCCAGGTTAATAATGTAGTATGTGTTGAATTTCTTGTCTTGGACAATGATCCGACACTTTTTATTACTATTTTGGGTTGTATGGTTCATGGATCGTGCGATTCATAGTCTCTTCGACCTCCCTGCATGGAAAATTGTAGATGTATGAAGAAATATCGTAGGGATTTTGCTGAGTCCACAACTATGGATAAGGATGGGTATCCAATTTATCGGCATCGCAATGATGGTTGGATGTTTACTCTTGCAAATGGGAACACAGTTGATATTCGAGTTGTCGTTCCATATAATCCACATCTTAGGCGACTGTTCAATTTCTACATCAATGTTGAAGTTTGTGCCAGGCTCCGATTTGTCAAGTACATACACAAATACATTTACAAGGGATACGATCGCACCACTATGGTCTTATAGGAGGTGTAAATGAGATCCAACAATACTTAGATGCTAGGTATATTGGCCCACCTGAAGCTGCTTGGCAGATATTGAGTAATCCAATGCAAGAAAAGAAACCTTCTGTTAAGCGATTGTAACTGCACCTTCTGGGTATGCATCATGTTCTTTTCAATCCAAGTGAGTCAATGGATGAAATTGTGCGCAGGGCTTCGGTTTAACATAGTTCTTTAACGACATTTTTCACATATTGTGCAGCGAATGAATACGCATGTGCATATACATATCAAGAGTTTCCCCAACACTATGTTTGGAACAAGAATTCAGAGACTTGGACTCCCAGATTAGAAAATGGGGGTTTTACAATTGGTAGGATGTACCATGCTAGCCCAAACTTGGGAGAAAGATTTTATTTGCGACTACTTCTAACAGTTGTTAAAGGGATGCATTCTTTTGAGTTCTTACGGACTGTCAACAATGTCATACATAATTCTTTCAAGTTCGCGTGTGTGGATATGGGGCTTTTAGAAGATGATGACGAATGTGTGCAATGTTTACAAGAGGCGGTCGTAATACAGACATGCTATAAACTCTGATGACTAGTCTGTGTTTTACTCACCCAGTGTTTACCTTCAAATCCGGGTTTTCTATGCGATCTATTTTCATTGGATATATGTGACGACCTAGCGCACATGCTACGTAGCGTATTCACTATTCCATATCCGACGGAATCGAAAGTAAAAGACTACGGTTTGTATCTGCTCAACGAATTGCTACAAGAGTCAGGCAAAAGTTTGTCTCACTTCCCTTCGATGCCACTCCCTGTCAGAAATTGGAGTACCTCTGGAGAAAATAGACTAATATGGGAGCATCATTAGATTCAAGTTGATACAAACCACTCAATTGTGCAAGCTAATGTTGATCGTCTTAATCCAAGGCAGCAAATTTCTTTTGGATAAATAACTAAGTCTATATTTGAGGGTAATGGAATAACTTTTTTTTTTAATGGTGAGGCCGGAAAGGGGAAAACTTTTTTGTATAACACATTTTTTGCGATTTGTCGTGGTCTCAGACATATAGTGATTATTGTTGCCTTTTCTGGTATTGCTTCCTTATTATTGGTCGGCGGTCGAACTGCTCATTCAACATTTTCTATTCCTCTTGACATCCTTGAAAATTATAATTATTGGTTTGCAAAGATGTCTATTCAAGAAGAGTTATTCAAACTAGTAAAGCTCATAATCTGCAATGAAATGCCAATGCAACATCGGTTCAGTGTTGAGGCAGTTGATCGATCGTTACAAGATATATGTAATAATAAAAGACCCTTCGGTGGAATCACAGTGGTGCTCGATGGTGATTTCTGTCAAATATTGCCCGTAATTTCTAAACTCGTTTGAGAGGAAATCGTTGTTGCCTATTTAAGACGGTCCGCGCTATGGAAAGATATACATGTTCTGACCTTAAACTCCAACATACGCCTCAATAATAACGAAGTTGAAACTTTACAATTTTTGAACTTCTTGACCAAGGTATAATCATTTTGACACTATTGTTTACATACAAGATATATATGTATATATATATATATATATATATATTGTTTTTTTGACTTACTTCCTTTTTTTTCTCCAGATTAGGACTAGCCCAGAGGAAACCGTGCTTATGCCCTCAACACTACACCATTATAAAAGCATTGAGGATTTAATGGGGGTTGTATGCCCATTGTTTCACGTGGAGGGAACTGTTACATCTACCTTCTTCAATGAAAGAACAATTCTTTCGTCTTGCAATGACGATGTGAATGCCACAAATACAACCGCGTTGAGTATTTTCCCTGGTGAAACATTTACAAACTTTACTGCCGATAAATTGTGCCCCAATAAAACTAATCCCAGCATAAGTAACCAGTTCCCAAATGAGTTTCTAAATGCTCTTAACCCATCAAGGTTACCGATGTTTAAATTGGACTTTAAAGTTGGAAGCCCAATCATGTTGCTACGAAATATTGCCCGAAAGATGGCCTCTGTAATGGCACCCTCTTGATAGTTAAAAAATGTTCCGAGCATGTTATTTAGGTCCAAATCATTAGTAGTGAAAATTTAGCACATTAGTTTTCATTCCCAGAATCTCTTTAACACCTTCATCTGCAGAAATGTCAATTAAGATGACTTGCCGTCAATTTCCAATCATGTTGGCCTATGCCATGACAATGAACAAATCGCAATGCCAGTCTATCAAGTATGTTTGGATTCACTTGCGCACTCCGATCTTCAATAATGGTCAGTTGTATGTTGCATTATCACATTACAAGAGTGCTAATCGTATATCTATCCTACTTACCACCATTAAAGGGAGTTCAACTACTAACAATGTATATCCAGAAGTTCTGCTATAACCAAATTATTAATGTACGTTTAACCATCTCTTCTTCATCAAATTTTTTGCCAGATTGGATATGGATGTGCTTTTTATAATTTGGTTACTGTAAATATGATTCTGGGATTGGAATTATCCACTATAATTCAATTTTTAGTTGCCAAAATTCACTACTTTGCAACAATTTACTTATATAGGTAATTTGGTATATGAACAGATATGAATTGATGGACTGATATAAACTCATATGAATAGTTGATATGAATAGTTAGAAATCTAATTTGACATTAATTTGGTATATCAATTTGATATGAACAATATATATTAACATTAGGGCTTAATAGCAGCTATTTAGTGCTTCATTGTACGTGCACATTAGTGCTTAATAGCTACAGTGCTTGCAGTAGATAAAGATATCACACAAGTGTATTGAAGTGTAAATTTCAATCGTCTTTCTTGATTGTGAGAAGAAATAAGATCTATAGTAGTTCCTGTTTTGAAAAGCAGACCCTATTTTAAAAATCATCTGTTGATTACACATGGATTTCATTTCTTCGGCCCTCGTTTTAAAAATTCCCTGATCGTTCTTCTGATTTCATCCAATCATGTGATATGTTCTAAGTGAAGAGATCATGTTATTTCCTACCAATCATGTTATTTTCAACCAATCGTGTTATTTTCTACTGATATATGCATATTAAATTACTTAATTAGTAAATATGCTTATTCATGTGAAGTGTCTTTTGCTTATTCTACTGATATATTCTTTTTAATAATCGATTATTTTAAAATTACATATGTTCAGTGCTTATTCTACCTGGAGTTCTTTATCATATTTCTAAATTGAGTCATATGCTTTTTGTGTGTCCATACAAAATTGCGATGTAAACCATTATACACGTGGTGTTTATCCCATGTGTATTATATTGCGATGTAAACCATTCATGGTACTTGAATTTCAGGTCGTATAATTTGTGTTTCCCAAATTATCGTTGATATCAATTTCTTACATTCATTAACAAAGACCCTCTCCATTGTTTTTCTGTTATTACTATCAAGCTTGATTGGAGATATGGATGTTGGAGATTTATCTACTCAAGGTAGTCCTAAATTTTTTATTACATCTAAGAAGTAATTACCTAATTATTGATGTTGAAAATATATTTCTTTTAATAAAATGTGTCCGTTTGAATTAATAAGCATGATATTAGATGTTCTTGAAAATGAAAACCATGGAGGTAAAATCTTTTCTACTATTTTCACACATCAATCACAAAATGGGGATGTATATACACAAGAATCTGTTCTTCTAGACAATGTATGATATAAGTTGTTTATGAGAAGGAGCATACTGAAGTAGAAGGAGCATATACACAAGAAACTATTTATGATATTAGTTGTATATGGGGAAATATATGGGGATGCATATGCACAAGAAACTATTGGTGATATTAGCTATGTACACATGAAGTAGAAGGGGCATGATATTAGCTGTGTGCACGTGAAGTAGAAGGGGCATCATATTAGGTGTGTACGCATGAAGTAGAAGGAGCATGAAGTAGACTTAGCTATGTACACATGAAGTTGAAATATGCAGTTCTACTTTGGGCAATTCTCAACATTGGTATGCTCATTATCACATGAATTGATACTGATGTTTTTTCATACATTTTCAGGGAAGTTATTTTTTCTTTCTTTCTAATAATATGTGTGCATTTGCTAATAGTCAGTGAATTTACAAATGTTGAAACATCTCGGGATTGAAATGCCTCACCACAAAAAAACACACAACACAAACATAAAAACAAGCAAACAATGTGTAGTTAGTTATCCCCTATCTTGGAAGTTCACTTGGGTAAATCTAAAATCTCTGTTGCAAAACTTTTCATGAATAAAAAACTTTGATATGTACTCACATAATATTTACATTACAAACGACTTTGGATATTTTTCTATATCAACCTCGGATGTAAGTGTTTCTCAATTTCCTAAATATATTCACCTCATGCCTTAATATTAGTGTAAAATATGCTTATCTACCTTTCTGTATACACCAACTAAAGGTTGTTTCTTTTATACACCCATTACGCTAAATATTTACGCTTATTTTGAAACCGGCTCGAGACAAGTGTAACTCAAATTTCGTGGAAGTCTTGGAGGTTTGTCCTGAAAATTATGATACATTACAAGTGAGTTTATATGAGATATTTTGGTTCTTGCTGAGAAACTTTAAACTTTTTTTCAAGTTTGATAGTGACTAAAATTTACTGTTCTTTTATATAGGCAGGCTCTTGGACAAATTTACATTCAGTTTGGCCAGACTGTGAGCCCCCTAGAGGCGGGAGTTTTTTACAGTGGCTGAGGCAACTAATTTTGATATAAATGAGAAAAATTTAGACTGCAGTTCTAACTCCATTAGTGGTTTCATACTGTGGGAAGATTCTATTGAAAAAAGGGAAAGACAAAGAAGGAGAATATTATTAAAGATAGCCATGTTATAAGAAAGGTGGCTTAGGAGAGTGGGGGAGGGAAATGGACCACATCGCTGAAGGTGTCAGGACATCGTCCAGCCACAAGAGTCCTAGCATAATGACCTTGCCAGCTAAAAATAATCAAAGTTTCATAGATATGCTAAAAGATGCTAAGAGTTCGTAGACGATGACGATGATGATGAAGAAGACATTTTTTTTTATAAAATGCTATATTCTCCAACCACAAAGGTAATCATGTCTGATTCGACTTCATTATTTGCTTATAAAACTAGGCAATCATGTTATCAATTGTGGATATGAGATGTCTGGATGTGTTGAACAAATGAATACAATGGGACATGTGCAAAGTTTACGAAAATAGAAATTTTGAACAAAATTTAGGAATGCATATCTTTATCATCGTTTGATTTATAATGGGAGTAAAGTATGGGGTTTTTATCATCTGATTAAACCACCATGTGTAAACACTTTCTAAAATCATCAGGTTGGGTGTTTATAATGGGTTTTTGTTTTAGATTGGTATTTATTTTGAAATAACATTTATAATGGCTATCGACATCGAGCCAATAAATATGTTTGGAAAATGCCACGTTTTAGGGAAAAAATATAATACCTTACAGATTGCGGACCAAGCTTATAATTATTTAGCTTAGTGTTCTTATTTGGTTTGGTGGGTAGTTGTTTTGGACTAAATTACAGCATGTATAGATATAACTTTGTGTTTTTTAAAACAGGTATATCCAAGCTCTAAAGGAAGCTCCAAGCTCTAAATTACATCAGGTATAGATCTAACTTTTCCTTTGTTAACTCGAATAAAGTCATACCAAAACTACTCATGAAGTCATATGTAACATGGGCGCAAGTGTTTTCATTAACATTTAAGCTTAGTTATAAGTTTTTTATGGTAGTCATTTTAAATTAATGATTATTCTTGATAGTTTTTGTAATTGTAATGTACTTATACAATACGTGGTTCTTTCTGGTAATTTGAAGTAGTTCAAAATTTGATACTTCTTTATTAAATATCTGTTATATGATAAAATGTGCATGTGAGTATTTTAAAAAACATGAGTAATGTTGATATAAAGGTCATGGATGGTTCACATCTAACGTACATTTAGTTTCTAAGTCATGTGAAATTTCCCAACATTATACATAGCGTTGAATGTGTACTTATAGTGTTGAATGTCACAATAAGTATATGGTTGTAATTCCTAGGACATTGTACATAGTGTTGAATGTGTACTTATATTGTTTACATAGTGTTGAATGTGTACTTATAGGCATTGATAGAAAGTAAATGGGAAGATATGTGGAAGCTTATCACAACTGATATATATACACACTCAAGGGATGTCACACAGTTTCTGGATTAAAACCAATACTTTTGCGGTTGATATATAATACACGTGGGGGAAGATACAGGTACACTTGATATAATTTGTATATTTTTACATATGTTTACCCTTAATTTTTTACCATTTGAAATGTACCCTCTATCCAACAGCAACTTACTTTTTTAAACCTTAAAGAAGCTCCTATAATTTGTTCCTTCAATTCGAAGAAGGGTGAAATTGTTCTTCCTCGCGCTGCCATTGAGCAATGATTGTAAATGATCCTCGCTCTGCCATTCAGTCTCCGAAAGACAAGTTCAATGTGTTTTACGTTGACTATGGGAATCAAGAAGCAGTTACTTACAGTCATTTGCTGCCTTTTGACCCTTTTGTGTCCTCAGCACTATGCCCGATTTATTGATGTTTGCATACATTGTCTTCCGAGTAATAATTTACAGTGGATTCTAATATTGGGTGGATTTATTGATGTTGTGTTCAGAAAATATTGATTCACCATTAAATGGTTCAACACAAATTTTGGTCTAGGATGAGAGACCCGTTTTGAATTGGTATCGGGTTTGGTTTTAGCCAAGACGAAACGATACATGTTTTAGAGTATATCAAATTGACAAATAATAAAAATTACATATTTTTCACAATTGAGTGCAATGTTCTGAAAGTCAAGGCCAATATCAATTTTTTTGCCATCTTCTCACAAGACATCAAATTACGACATAGTGACATACACATATTTTGGCCTATCTTCTATTTGTATCTGATTTTTTCTTCTTTGCCTTTGACCTTACTTACATATTTTGAATTAGAGACATGGATGAGACTAAGCAGTTCAGATTGAAGCAAAAAGCAATTGAAGCACTTCCAGATCATTATAAAGCAGCAGCATTTGTCCCAGATCTAGAGCCATTTCCAGCAACTTAATTCAAGTTAAAGCATGTACTCAAACCGTACAATTGATTCAAACTGCATAATTGCCAAACATTATTGGAACTATTATTTTTGGGCTCTTTTAATATTGTTGGAAGTGTTGTTGCCCCTTAAGTGTGGATTTTCCAATAAATAAAGGAGACTATATCCATTATTGAAAAAAATTGACATTTTGTTTATTTGAAGTACAACGTGAATTCGGTTTATAAATATTGTATATTTCATGAATTGTATTGAATTGATGATTTTATTTGTATGATGTTTAAATTTTTATTTGATGGAAATGATGTTTATGTGAGGTCCAAGATGGACTATTACTATCTTTATTGTGGACAATTTTTATTTTTGAACAGGGTGTATAGTCCTATAAATAAAGGGAAATTTGCCCAAGTTTTCTAAATTGTTTTCACATTTGCGTTCTAAAAAAGTAACGTAAATTTTTTACATATTTTTATACTTTAGACTGCATTATGTTTTTTCGGGGAATGAAATTTTTGCCGTTTTGCAATTATGTACTTAGAAATTTTTCGCCATTGTGCGATTATGTATCTTGGAAATTTTTCATCGTGCTTTCAGTCACGGGCATATACTAGTATACTAATATGGCACCCCACATAAATATACGGTGCTATCATACTCTGTTATCAAGTCCCCGTATCTCTCATACAAAAGGGAAATACTAGTTCGAGATCACTCTCAAACTGTTTTAACATAAAACACACATATTGGAGGCGAAGCATAATTTCCAGTCACTAAAAGGTCAGCACATACCCTCACGTCTCTTAGGACCGCCAAACTATCATTCTCAGATAGCATGTACCAAGGATCTTATGTTCTAGGTTAGAAGTCAATATCACCCATAAAGGTCACATCGAGATAAGACTGTCCCAGCGCGAAAACCTCCATAATAGCAAGTAGCGGGGGTATGATTGAACATAGACGTTCACATAATATATATATTCAAACACTCATATATATATATATATATATATATATATATATATATTTACATTATTCAGATACGTAATCCCATGACACATAACATATTATAACCATATGCAACACGTAGCACTTGAGTCCTACATATAATTAATTTTTTATTTTACTTTCTCAATTACTGCAAGTTCTTAGGTATTTCTTGACTCTTGAAGTGTTTGATTTTAATAAATATCAAATCAGTAGGAGTACTCTCTTTACCCTATAGGTATAAGTCATCATTGGCTAGCACAACCGTCAATTTATCACACACGCAATCATAACCTATTTTATACCTTCGTAATCCTCATGATTTAATTCCATATGAAATCGTACAACCCAAACTTTGACCACAAACCTACTGGTCCTTCTCAAGTTCCATTATGATTTTTAAATTATGTCTAAGGGTCCTTACACATTGGGTTTGGATTAAATTTAAAAAGGAAGAAGATTAAAATTTTAGGAGGAGTCGATCGATCGATGAGAATAGTCAATCAATCGATCTAGTCGAAGATCAACATTCTTGAGTCAATCGATCGATCTAGCAGGTTTTGGCCCAGATTTTGTAATTATATGCCTACAAGTTCCTGTGACACCCCGACTAATTAAACACCGGGTAGCTACTCCTTTATAAAATTAATTCAAAATGCCAAGTTGGCTCAGTTAATAACATCACTGTCGAAAACGTTTTATTATTACTAACCACCTAGTATTTAAAAAGTAAGTGCCAAATTTTATTAAATCTGATTAACATGCAACAAGAGTAATGAATAACTAAATAACACCATTCACCATACTGAAGTAAAAAGAATAACCATCACAATATGTAAATAAAACCTGGAGGAAAAAACTCCTCAATACAAATCCCACAACTGATAAGTAAACTGAAGTAAATAACTAAAAACTGAATACTGAGCAATACATGCTAGAGTCTGAAAACTGAAATGTAAAAATGTCTAATAGAATTGGGCAACATGCCCTACAACTGATAGATGCTGAGACTGGAATCCAAATGAGAGAGGCGTCTAAAAGCAAGTCCCTGTACCTTCCACAAACAGCTACAACCCGTCTTCTGAATGAGAATCCTATGCTTGGTGTCCTTGTGGCTGGGCACCTAAAATGGTTTTACCAGAAAATATATTTGAAAGCAAGTGGGTCAGAGCCCGAAAGTGGAAATCATTTTAAAAACCTGCAAGTGCTTTAAAAACATTTAAAACATTAAATGCAAAGTACATGTTAGGACGTGCACTCACATTAAATTCTCACCTCTCGACTAACTGCGCACTCCTAACGTAAGTACCCATCTATAACGACCCATATTACTAGCTAACTGACAACATAACTAGCTAAACTGCCAAAGGTCCTGCCAATAGTACTTGGTTCCATTTACATAATAGTTCTCGTAATTAAATAGAGGTTTAACGTAAACTCAGTTACTAACTATGCCATTGATATAACTATCAGCTAACTCATTATATATCTCGAAACAATACCGTAATATTTTTACAACATTAACATGAGGATTTCCATTAATTTAATGTATATTATTCACATCATAAATATACAATACAAGCACCCTGCAATCTAAGCTATGGTGCACACATACTCTACTATCCATACCGGTACATCACGTACATAAGGATTACATATTCCGAATCTATCAGGAATAGTTTACCGATAACAACATCACAAATAATGGAGGCGAACACAGTCACCATCACATGGGTCACGCACATACCTACGCTCCCATGGTCATGCAGACTTATTAATATCACAATAAGTCCTTCTATGATCTATGTTCATCAAGGTACCAGTCTAAATCCCCCCCGTAGGCACACAAGGATTAGAGGGTCCTAAGCGAACGCAAACCTCCCGTGATAGCAAGTATGGTAGGTATGTCATACACACAAATACTATATCAATACTAAGTATACACGCATCTTAGTAATCACCGTAGTATAATTGTAATACTCTACATCATTATACCATTTCCAAATTTATATATTTTTCAAGTCTCCCGTTAATATAAAGTTACATTGCCAACACGTCTCACGCTGTAGTCCCTTATCCTTAAAACCTATCTTGAATAGACTATTAAGTTCCCATAATTCCCACATATGACATCTATATACCTAAGGTCTTTACTTCTGCCCTAAACCTTATTTCATCGAATTACACAATTTTACACTATTAACCTAAACGTTATCTCGCTTCACGAATTTCAATAATCTAGAATAATTCCTCGAATTGTATTCTAATTAAAGTCCACTATAATAATCACTCCTACTGGTCTCCTTAAGGTTGAGGGTATTCATAAGTTCTCCAAACATATTCTCCGAGGGTTTCCACCATTAAAATAAAATTAAGGAAAATTTTACTCATTCTAGGAAGGTCGATCGATCGACCTATGAATATCGATCGATCGATCTAGTCGATCGATCGACTGATGAATGTCGATCGATCGATCGAACAGGTATGGCTACGGACTGCTTCGTTCTGCAGATTTGAAAACGTCCCAAAACTTATTTCTAACGTGTGATTCTCAGATATAACGTTATAGTAATGTCATATAACAATCCTACAATATTACTAACGTCCACAAATCAATATTTCAACAACTATAGGCTACATATGGATCAATCTTTATCAAAAACCTAGTTTCCAGATTTTATCTCAAGAACAGTCATAAACTTCATCTAAATCCGTTTTTGGTATAACAAAAGTCGATAATTCTCTTAATATAATCTTCCAGTAACATTCTACATGCAACCTATATCCCAAAATTTAAACTAATAACTCCAATCTTATGGGTTTTTCATTATCTTCAAAGAACATACAAAATTTATGAATAATCTAACATGGAAGAAGCATTCTCTGAAATTTAAATGGAATAAATCACTTGCCTTGGTTTGATTTCGGATTTGGTGTTGATTTGGTGAAGAATCTCTGCAGAATTCCTCTCTCTCTCTCCTTCTCCAAGCTTTCTTCTCCAAAAGGCTATGGTGGCTAGGGTTTGCTTTGGGAGAGTTGGAAGACTAAATGATAACCTACGTAGCTTATGGGGTTAATAAAGGGTTGGTTGGGTCAATTCCTTATCAGATTACAACTCTCAATTTTCGTCACTTTTAATTACCCAAAAATACCAAATTACTAAAATACCCTTTAAGTTACCGGTATGGCCTAAAAATACCCCGGGACCCAAACTATACCCCCGGCTAGTGCTTTCTGACTATCTCGACCCTTCCGGACGCGTTGACGCACTCAAAACGACCATACGGATTATATATTTTAAATTCACTTTTATTAACAAAATAATATACCGTGACGCGGCGGTCCCACGCGTCTCAACAAAATTTCTAAAATGCCGTATATAAATCTCACGACAAATTTTATAGTACCAAGTTCATATATAATCATATATGCACATAATCAAATACCAATTCGCATCTCATTAGTATTTATAACCCGGATTAATTTCCAATTAATACGCTAATTAATTAATTAATCCCAAAAATAATTATAGTCAAAAATACGGGGTATTACATACTTCCCCCCTAATAACTGAATTTCGTCCCGAAATTCGAAACTAGAAAGTACCTGCTAAAAACAGATCTGGATAACGTTCGCGCATCTCATCCTCGCGCTCCCATGTGGACTCCTCGACATTGTGATGTCGCCACTGAACACGCTCTAACGGGACTATCTTTGACCGCAGTTTCCTTTCGCTTCGGTCCAAAATAGCAATTGGCCCCTATTCGTAGGAGCTATCCGGCTGGAGATCGATGTCCTCCACAGCAATGTGAGAATGAGCCAAATTGTCCCTAAGGTATTTCCTCAGCGAGGAAATATGGAACACGTCGTGAATCCGATGCAAGTGCTCCGGTAGTCCAAGTCTATATGCAACCGGTCCAATCCGTTCAATAATAGGAAACGGCCCCACATACCTCGGTGCCAACTTCCCCTTCTTCCCGAATCGCATAATCCCCTTCATCGGAGATACCCTGAGCAAAACCTGGTCCCCTACTTGGAACTCCCTGAAAAATCTCTTCGCATTAGCATAACTCTTCTGCCTGTCTTGAGCTACCCGAATGCGACTCCGAATCAACTCAATCCTTGCCGAAGTATCCTGGATCACTTCTGGCCCAAGTAATTTGTTGTCCCCCACCTCCAACCAACATGCTGGGGAACGACAAGGTCTACCGTACAATGCCTCAAACGGAGCCATGCCAATCGTGAACTGATAGGAGTTGTTGTAAGCAAACTCCACCAGTGGAAGATACTGCTCCCATCCACCCCCAAAGTCAATAATGCACATGCGTAGCATGTCCTCCAACATGTGGTTGGTGCGCTCTGTCTGCCCATCGGTCTGCGGGTGATACGCCGTACTCAACCGCAATTCCGTTCCCATGGCCTCCTGGAAACTTTCCCAAAACCTCGAAACAAATATCTTGTCTCTGTCAGACACGATATTCAGGGGCACACCGTGAAGTCTCACAATCTCTGAAATGAAAAGCTGGGCATACTGTCCCGTAGTGTAGTCAGTCCTTACAGGTAAGAAGTGAGCGACCTTGGACAACCTGTCCACAATTACCCAAACGGAGTCGTGACCCCTCTGCGACGTAGGCAACCCCGTGACAAAATCCATGGATATGCTCTCCCACATCCACACCGGAACCTCCAACGGCTGTAGCAATCCTGCTGGTCTCTGATGGTCCACTTTTACAAGCTGACAAGTGCCGCATTTCGAGACAAACTCAGCGATATCTTTCTTCATACCTCTCCACCAATATTGCCGTCTCATGTCTTGGTACATTTTGTCCCCTCCGGGATGTACCGCGAACCGTGAGCCGTGCGACTCAGCCATAACATCGTGCCGCAATTCTTCCCCTTCCGGAACTACCAATCTCCCATTGAAGCGCAATCCCCCGTCTGAGCTAACGGTATAGGACTCGGCTCCCTCTGCTAGTAATCGAACTATCTGCTCCTGATAGAACGAGTCATTGGCCTGTGCCCGTACTACCTTCGTGACAATCTGCGGTGTAACGGTCATCACAGACATGAAAGATCGGGCCACTGCATCCTGGTGTCCCAATTCCTTCCACTTAGCCTTCCACACCTCTGCCACCTCATCTGCTGGCCTGCGGCTCAACGCGTCTGCTACCACGTTAGCCTTACCCGGGTGGTACTGGATGTCGAACTGGTAGTCCTTCACAAACTCAAGCCACCTACGCTGCCGCATGTTCAGCTCCTTCTGCGTGAACAGATACTGTAGGGACTTGTGATCCGTGAACAGCTGAAACTTCTCCCCCAAAAGATAGTGCCTCCAAATCCGTAAGGCAAATACCACTACTGCGAACTCCAAATCATGCGTGGGGTAATTCTTCTCATGAGGCTTAAGCTTATGGGAAGCATAAGCTATGGCATGTCTCTCCTGCTGCAAAACACCTCCAAGCCCTTACAAGGACGCATCGGTGTAAACCAAATACTCAACTCCCGGTCTCGGCAATGCTAACACAGGTGCTGAGGTCAATTTGTCCTTCAACTCATCGAATGCCAACTGACAGGCATCACTCCAGATATATGGCACACCCTTACGATTAAGATGTGTCAAAGGACCTGCTATCTCCGAGAAACCCCGAATAAACCTCCTGTAGTATCCTGCTAAGCCCAAGAAACTACGAATCTCTGTTGGTGTCGTGGGCTGTCCCCACTCCCTCACCGCTGATACCTTCCCCGGATCGACGGATATTCCCTGGTCAGAAATAATGTGACCCAAGAACTGGACCTCCTTCAGCCAAAACCCGCACTTCTCGTATTTTGCATACAGTTCGTTCTGACGAAGTGTCTGCAAAACCTGCCTCAAATGCTCGGCGTGCTCCTCCTTTGTCTGAGAGTAAACCAGAATGTCATCAATGAAGACAATGACAAACTGATCGAGGAAATCTCTGAACACCCTGTTCATCAAGTCCATAAACACTGCTGGAGCGTTGGTCAAGCCGAAAGGCATAACCCGAAACTCATAAGAACCATATCTCGACAAGAACGCAGTCTTCGAGACATCCTCCTCCCTGATACGCAACTGATGGTATCCCGACCTTAAGTCAATCTTCGAGAAGAAAGAAGCTCCTCTCAACTGGTCGAATAAGTCATCGATTCGAGGCAACGGATACTTATTCTGTATCGTTACCTTATTCAACTCTCGGTAGTCCACGCACAATCTCAGTGAACCATCCCTCTTCTTCACAAACAAAACTGGAGCGCCCCAAGGTGAGGTACTCCTACGAATAAAGCCCTGCCCTAACAGCTGCTCTATCTAATCCCGTAACTCTCGCATTTCAGTCGGAGCCATACGGTACGGTGCACGTGCTATAGGTCTCGTACCCGGTAGCAAATCTATAACGAAGTCTATTTCCCGACTGGGTGGTAAGCCTGGTATCTCCTGAAACACATCTGAATACTCCCTGACAACCGGGATCGAATCTAAAGGAATAACAACCTGCTTAGAGGTATCCTCCTCTATGTAATACAGATGAGCGATCGATCCTCCCTCTGGGCGAGGCATCGCCACTACAAACATCTCTTGCCCCGGAATGGCAAAAACAATGCTCCCGCTGAAGCAGTCAATCATGGCCCTATATGCTACGAGCTAATCCATACCGATGATCACATCGTGAACATGCATGTCTAACACTAACATGTCCGCAGGTAATACCAAACCACCAACCTCTACCCCCACTCCCCGGCATATAAAGAAAATAAGTGACCCACTCCCTAAGGGTGAGTCGACACACGTCACTGTGCTCTCTGCCGTAGCTAACAATCCTAAAGCTTTCGCGAAGTGTGTAGCAATGAAACAATGTGTAGCACCCGTATCAAATAACACCCGACCCATAGTGCCATGGATAGGAAACGTACCCTCGATCGCGGGCGGTGCCTGTGGAACTGTAGCCTGGTGAACGTTGTAGACACGTCCATACTGTAGCTGCCCCTGCTGAGCTGGGACTGCTGGGATGGGTGGCAATGCTGCCATCTGTGGCGATGCGGGAAGAGCGGCGGGAAACATGGGTCTCTGTGGCTCCTGGCGAGCACCCTGCTGCTGCTGTGGGGCCCTGCCCCTATCAGGACAATCCTGCTTCTTATGGCCAGTCTTGCCACAAGTAAAGCACTTTCTTGGGAAATTCCCTCCCCTCTGCCCCTGCTGTCCCCGGCCCAGGTGGCCGTTACCGTTCCTCCCTTGGCCCTACTGGCCCTGGTGAAACTGCTGCCCATTCTGCCCCTGTTGGCCCTGCTGACCATTTGGACCCTGATGGCCCTGACGGAAACCTCCCTGTCCCTGCCTGTAGTTGCCTGCCCGGAACCTCTTATTGTCCCCCTGCTAGGTACCCTGCTCAGTCTGTTTCTGCCCCTGACCGGTCTGTGCCCCGCTGGCACCATGTCCTCCAGTCCTGCCCTGATGGCTAGACTCCCCTGACCGCTTGCCCTCGGCCATATGAAAACGGTGGTCCTGGCAGTGCAATAGTGCAGCGTTAACCACATCAGAATACGTGGCCAACGATAGGTTCCCTAGCAGATGCTGACGGATCCTCCAATTCAACCCATCAGTGAACTTCTCTATCTTCTTCTTCTCCGTTGGAATCTCGTCTGGAACGATATTCAACAGGTTAGTGAACTCGGCCTCATCCTCGGCCACTGTCTTGGTCTCCTGCTTCAAACTCAACAGCTTTCTCCTCATCTCTGTATGAACTGCGGATGGAAAGTACTTGCGGTCGAACCGCACCCAGAACTCCTGAATCGTGAGGGTATCCCTCTCCTCCGCGGTGGTAATGGACTCCCACCACTGCAGCGCATATCCAACTAGCTTGAAAGTAGCTAGCACCTTCTTTTGAACATCTGTGCACTCATGCATCCTCAAATGCCTCTGTATGTCCTTCCTCCATTGGCTCGAGACTACCACATCTAAGCTTCCTGCAAACTCTGGCGGATGCGCTTTCTGAAAAGCGTCGCGTACACGTTCCCAAGCAGACGGGAATGCATTAACCTAGACGGGCGCGGCAACCGGCGCCTGAGGTGGTGCCTGCTGAATCACGGCAATCGCGACATTCACCGCTTGAGCTACTATAGCTGCAACCTCAGTGGCGTTCAACATGCCCTGAACTGGAGCGGGCTGGGGTTCGGGCGTTGCATTCCTGGGAACTCGTCGTGCACGTCGTGGAGGCATCTGAAATAAGAACAAAGTTTATAAGTGTACAGATTAACTTTAAAATAGCTGAAGAACGAAACGTACATAATAAGAGTACAACAGTCCTAAAATATAGGGCTCTATATCAAAGAAAACGTAGCGGAAACATAATAGCCGTACAGATCCTAAAGGACACTAGAACCTGATGCTCTGATACCACCTGTGACACCCCGACTAATTAAACACCGGGTAGCTACTCCTTTATAAAATTAATTCAAAATGCCAAGTTGGCTCAGTTAATAGCATCACTGTCGAAAACGTTTTATTATTACTAACCACCTAGTATTTAAAAAGTAAGTGCCAAATTTTATTAAATCTGATTAACATGCAACAAGAGTAATGAATAACTAAATAACACCATTCACCATACTGAAGTAAAAAGAATAACCATCACAATATGTAAATAAAACCTTGAGGAAAAAACTCCTCAATACAAATCCCACAACTGATAAGTAAACTGAAGTAAATAACTAAAAACTGAATACTGAGCAATACATGCTAGAGTCTGAAAACTGAAATGTAAAAATGTCTAATAGAATTGGGCAACATGCCCTACAACTGATAGATGCTTAGACTAGAATCCAAATGAGAGAGGCGTCTAAAAGCAAGTCCCTGTACCTTCCACAAACAGCTACAGCCCGTCTTCTGAATGAGAATCCTATGCTTGGTGTCCTTGTGGCTGGGCACCTAAAATGGTTTTACCAGAAAATTTATTTTAAAGCAAATGGGTCAGAGCCCGAAAGTGGAAATAATTTTAAAAACCTGCAAGTGCTTTAAAAACATTTAAAACATTAAATGCAAAGTACATGTTAGGACGTGCACTCACATTAAATTCTCACCTCTCGACTAACTGTGCACTCCTAACGTAAGTACCCATCTATAACGACCCATATTACTAGCTAACTGACAACATAACTAGCTAAACTGCCAACGGTCCTGCCAATAGTACTTGGTTCCATTTACATAATAGTGCTCGTAATTAAATAGAGGTTTAACGT
Source organism: Sambucus nigra (assembly GCA_949130495.1). Lineage (NCBI taxonomy): Eukaryota > Viridiplantae > Streptophyta > Magnoliopsida > Dipsacales > Adoxaceae > Sambucus > Sambucus nigra. Next base: position 301,229,254 of record OX422217.1, on the reverse strand, counting down.
AAACTCAGTTACTAACTATGCCATTGATATAACTATCAGCTAACTCATTATATATCTCGAAACAATACCGTAATATTTTTACAACATTAACATGAGGATTTCCATTAATTTAATGTATATTATTCACATCATAAATATACAATACAAGCACCCCGCAATCTAAGCTATGGTGCACACATACTTTGCTATCCATCCCGGTACATCACGTACATAAGGATTACATATTCCGAATCTCTCAGGAATAGTTTACCGATAACAACATCACAAATAATGGAGGCGAACACAGTCACCATCACATGGGTCACGCACATACCTACGCTCCCATGGTCATGCAGACTTATTAATATCACAATAAGTCCTTCTATGATCTATGTTCATCAAGGTACCAGTCTAAATCCCCCCCGTAGGCACACAAGGATTAGAGGGTCCTAAGCGAACGCAAACCTCCCGTGATAGCAAGTATGGTAGGTATGTCATACACACAAATACTATATCAATACTAAGTATACACGCATCTTAGTAATCACCGTAGTATAATTGTAATACTCTACATCATTATACCATTTCCAAATTTATATATTTTTCAAGTCTCCCGTTAATATAAAGTTACATTGCCGACACGTCTCACGCCGTAGTCCCTTATCCTTAAAACCTATCTTGAATAGACTATTAAGTTCCCATAATTCCCACATATGACATCTATATACCTAAGGTCTTTACTTCTGCCCTAAACCTTATTTCATCAAATTACACAATTTTACACTATTAACCTAAACGTTATCTCGCTTCACGAATTTCAATAATCTAGAATAATTCCTCGAATTGTATTATAATTAAAGTCCACTATAATAATCACTCCTACTGGTCTCCTTAAGGTTGAGGGTATTCATAAGTTCTCCAAACATATTCTCCGAGGGTTTCCACCATTAAAATCAAATTAAGGAAAATTTTACTCATTCTGGGAAGGTCGATCGATCGACCTATGAATATCGATCGATCGATCTAGTCGATCGATCGACTGATGAATGTCGATCGATCGATCGAACATGTAATGTCATATAACAATCCTACAATATTACTAACGTCCACAAATCAATATTTCAACAACTATAGGCTACATATGGATCAATCTTTATCAAAAACCTAGTTTTCTGATTTTATCTCAAGAACAGTCATAAACTTCATCTAAATCCGTTTTTGGTATAACAAAATTCGATAATTCTCTTAATATAATCTTCCAGTAACATTCTACATGCAACCTATATCCCAAAATTTAAACTAATAACTCCAATCTTATGGGTTTTTCATTATCTTCAAAGAACATAGAAAATTTATGAATAATCTAACATGGAAGAAGCATTCTCTGAAATTTAAATGGAATAAATCACTTGCCTTGGTTTGATTTCAGATTTGGTGTTGATTTGGTGAAGAATCTCTGCAGAATTCCTCTCTCTCTCTCCTTCTCCAAGCTTTCTTCTCCAAAAGGCTATGGTGGCTAGGGTTTGCTTTGGGAGAGTTGGAAGACTAAATGATAACCTACGTAGCTTATGGGGTTAATAAAGGGTTGGTTGGGTCAATTCCTTATCAGATTACAACTCTCAATTTTCGTCACTTTTAATTACCCAAAAATACCAAATTACTAAAATACCCTTTAAGTTACCGGTATGGCCTAAAAATACCCCGGGACCCAAACTATACCCCCGGCTAGTGTTTTCTGACTATCTCGACCCTTCCGGACGCGTTGACGCACTCAAAACGACCATACGGATTATAGATTTTAAATTCACTTTTATTAACAAAATAATATACCGTGATGCGGCGGTCCCACGCGTCTCAACAAAATTTCTAAAATGCCGTATATAAATCTCACGACAAATTTTATAGTACCAAGTTCATATATAATCATATATGCATATAATCAAATACCAATTCGCATCTCATTAGTATTTATAACCCGGATTAATTTCCAATTAATACGCTAATTAATTAATTAATCCCAAAAATAATTATAGTCAAAAATACGGGGTATTACAGTTCCCTCCATATTAATCATCTAAACCTCCACAAAAATGTCCCAAACCCCCAACCAAACATGACAAACATTATATAAATAGGTATGGGTGATTTTTAACGTAAAACATTCATAAATTCTCTAAGAATCACCATTAAGTTTGTTTAAATTCATAATTTGGTCTCTAACCCTAGTTTGTAATTTTAATTCAATAAACTACATGATATTGTAATACCACGTACTTTTGGCTATATTTATTTTTGGGATTAATTAATTAAATGCGTATTAATTGGAAATTAATCCGGGTTATAAATACTAACGAGATGCGAGTTGGTATTTGATTATGTGCATACATGTTTTGATATATGTATTTGGTATTATAAAAGTTGTCGTGAGATTTATATACGGCATTTTAGAAATTTTGTTAAGACGCGTGGGATCGCTGCGTCACGGTGTAATATTTTGATTATAAAAAGTGAATTTAAAATCTATAAATCGTATGGTCATTTTGAGTGCGCCAACGCGTCCGGAAGGGTCGAGGTAGTCAGAAAACACTATCCGGGGGTGTAGTTTGGATTCCGGAGTATTTTTAGGCCATACCGGCATCATAAAGGGTATTTTGGTAATTTTACTTTTTGAGGAATTAAAAGTGACGAAAATTGGGAGTTTTAATCTGATGTGGATTTAACCCACTAAGCCCATTAACCAAACCATATTAACCTAGAAGGCTACATAGGTTATTAGAAGAGTTTTCTAATTTTCCCAAAGAAAACCCTAGCCACCTTAAGCCACCATTGGAGGAGAAGCTTGGAGAGAGGAAAATCTACATAAATCTTCACCAAACCAACACCAAAATCAGAAATCCAATCAAGGCAAGTGTTTTAACCATATTTAAATTCGTATAATGTTTCTTCCATCTTAGAAAATTGATGAATTATAACTGTTCTTGAGAGATAATGAAAACCCATGTAGTTTGGAGCTTAGAACTTGAAAATATTGAGGAGAATTGCATGTAGAATGATAGGCAGATAATTATTCTTATGATATCTGTGATAGGAAGGAATTAAAACGGATTTATAGTGAGTTAATTCATGATTCAAAAGTTAGGGTTCATGTTCTTGAAATAATTGGGAAAAAAAGTGTAGAGATTTATATTTTGATTGATGTTAACGAGATCTAATCCTTGAAAACATGTTAGGAGTTGACTTGAATATGTTTAGGATGAATTAGAGACCCTAAAACGTTGTTGGGATGAACCTTGGAAGAGATTAGGAGTGATAAAATGGATAAAAACGAGATGGGGAAAAATCTGGGACGAAACTGGCAGGTCGTTAGAAGCCCCTACCCAGGTCGTTCGAACGAACTCGTTCGAACGAGCTTGTAACGAGTTGACTAGTCGCTGCTAACGAAAAGGGATTTCGTTCGATATCTTGTTCGAACGAAATATCATTAGAAGGTACAGTTCGTTCGAAAGAACTGGAATCTCGTTCGAACAGCCTCGTTCGAACGAGACTTCTAACGAGTTGACAGAGGAATCTCGTTCGAACAGTCTCGTTCGAACGAGACTTCTAACGAGTTGACAGTTTGGTACTTTTTGGACTTTTTTGATTTTTGGAGTCCCGTAAACCTGTTCGAGGATATAGATAACCTTCCTTTGATGATGTAAGGATAGATTTGGGACTTTTGGGGTATTACGAGGAGTAAACAATATACGTGAGTTATATTAAATGAACGGTTTGGGTTGAGACGTGAGTGTCTACTACGACGTGAGAAAATTATGGCGCGTATGATTATAAACCGGAGTAGTATAAATTGTGATAATTATAGTTAGTACGACAATGCGATATGTACTACGATTAAACTACGTTATTACTAAGACGTGTGTTAACTTAGTATTGGTATATGAATTGTGTGTATGACATACCTACCATACTTGCTATCACGGGAGGTTTGCGTTCGCTTAGGGCCCTCTAATCCTTGTGTTTCCCGGATATAGACTGGTTACCTTGATGAACATAGGTCATAGAAAGACTTATTGGGATATTAATAAGTCCGCTGATCGTAGGAGCGTAGGTATGTGCGTGACCTATGTGATGTGACTGTGTTCACCTCCATTATTTGTGATGTTGTTATCTGTGAACTATTCCTGAGAGATTCGGAATATGTAATCCTTATGTACGTGATGTACCGGGATGGATAGCAGAGTATGTGTGCACCGCAGCTTAGTTCTCGGGGTACTTATACTGTATATTTATGATGTGAATGATATACCCTTAATTAATGGGAACCTTCATGTTGATGTTGTGAATATAATTACGGTATTGTTTCGAGAATGTAACGAGTTAGCTGATAGTGATATATATATTGCATATTGAGCATCTGAGTTTACGTTAAACCCCTACTTAATTACGAGCATTATAATGTTAATAGAACCGAGTAATATGGGTAGGACCTATGATAGTCTAGCTAGCGATGATGTCACTTAGCTAGTGGTTTGCGTCGTTATAGATGGGTACTTACGTTAGGAGTGCACAGTTAGACGAGAGGTGAGAATATCATGTGAGTGCACGTCCTAACATGTACTTTGCATTTAATGTTTTAAATGTTTTTAAAGCACTTGCAGGTTTTTAAAATAACTCCACATTCGGGCTCTGACCCGCTTGCTTTTCAAATCTTTTTCTTGTAAAACCATTTTAGGTGCCCAGCCACAAGGACACCAAGCATAGGATACTCATTCAGGAGACGAGCTGTAGCTGTTTGTGGAAGCTACAGGGATTTGCTTGTAGACGCTTCTATCTTTTGGATTGCAGAGTCACTATCTATCAGTTGTAGGGCATGTTGCCCATTTCTATTTAGAGGCATCTTTTAGATTTCAGTTTGGTTTTAGACTTTCGCATGTATTATTTCAGTATTCAGTTTAGTTGGTTCAGTTGTGGGTTTGTAGTGAGGAGTTTTCCTCCAGATTTTATTTACATTATGCGATAGTTATTCGTTTTACTTCAGTATGGTGAATGGTGTTACTTATTTCTTCATTACACTTGTTGAATGTTAATCAGACTTTAATTAAAATTTGGCAACTTACTTTTTAAATACTAGGTGGTTAGTAAAATTAAAATGTTTTCGACAGTGATGCTATTAACTGAACCAACTTGGCATTTTGAATTAATTTAATAAAGGAGTAGCTACCCGGTATTTAATTAGTCGGGGTGTCACAGGTGGTATCAGAGCATCAGGTTCTAGTGTCCTTTAGGATCTGTACGGCTATTATGTTTCTGCTACGTTTCTTTGATATAGAGCCCTATATTTTAGGACTGTTGTACTCTTTTTGTGTATGCTACGTTCTTCAGCTATTTTAAGTTTATAACAACGAACTTATAAACTTTGTTCTTATTTCAGATGCCTCCACGACGTGCACGACGAGTTCCCAGGGATGCAACGCCCGAACCCTAGCTCGCTCCAGTTCAGGGCATGATGAACGCCGCTGAGGTTGCAGCTATAGTAGCTCAAGAAGTAAATGCCGCGATTGCCGTTGTTCAGCAGGCACCACCACAGGCGCCGGTTGCCGCGCCAGTGTAGGTTAATGCATTCCCGTCTGCTTGGGAGCGTATACGTGATGCTTTTCAAAAAGCGCATCCGCCAGAGTTTGCAGGTAGGTCAGATGTAGTAGTCTCGAGCCAGTGGAGGAAGGATATGCAGAGGCACTTAAGAATGTATGAGTGCACGGATGTTCAGAAGGAGGTGCTAGCTACTTTCAAGCTAGTTGGATCTGCGCTACAGTGGTGGGAGTCTATTACCACCATGGAGGAGAGGGATACTCTCACAATTCAGGAGTTCTGGGTGCAGTTCGACCGCAAGTACTTTTCGTCAGCTGTTCATACGGAAATGAGGAGGAGATTGACGAGTCTGAAGCAGGAAGGTAAGACCGTGGCCGAGTATGAGGCCGAGTTCACGAATCTGTTAAACATCGTTCCAGACGAGATACCAACAGAGAAGAAGAAAATTGAGAAGTTCACCGACGAGTTGACTTGGAGGATCCGTCAGCATCTGCTAGGGAACCTATCGTTGGCCACTTATTCTGATGTGGTTAACGCTGCATTGTTACACTGCCAGGACCACCGTTTTCATATGGCCGAGGGCAAGAGGTCGGGGGAGTCTAGCCATCAGGGCAGGACTGGAGGACATGGTGCCAGCGGGGCACAATCTAGTCAGGGGCAGAGACAGAATGAGCAGGGCTCCCAGCAGGGGGATAATAAAAGGTTCCGGTCAGGGAACTACAGGCAGGGGCAGGGAGGTTTTCATCAGGGCAATCAGGGTCCAAACGGCCATCAGGGCCAACAGGGGCAGAATGGGCAGCAGTTTCACCAGGGCCAGCAGGGCCAAGGGAGGAACGATAACGGCCACCAGGGCCGGGGACAGTAGGGACAGAGAGGAGGGAACTTCCCAGGTAAGTGCTTTGTTTGTGGCAAGACTGGCCATAAGCGACAGGATTGTCCTGATAGTGGCAGGGCCCCACAGCAGCAGCAGAAGGGTGCTCGCCAGGAGCCACAGAGGCCTATGTTTCCCGCCGCTCTTCCCGCACCGCCACAGATGGCAGCATTGCCACCCATTCCAGCAGTCCCAGTTTAGCAGGGGCAACTACAGTATGGACGTGTCTACAACGTCCAGCAGGCTGCAGTTCCACAGGCACCGCCCGCGATCGAGGGTACGTTTACTATCCATGGCACTATGGGTCGGGTATTATTTGATACGGGTGCTACACATTGTTTTCTAGCTACACACTTCGCGAAAGCTTTAGGATTGTTAACTACGGCAGAGAGCACAGTGACGTGTGTCGACTCACCATTCGGGAGTGGGTCACTTATTTTCTTTATATGCCGGGGAGTGGGGGTAGAGATTGGTGGTTTGGTATTACCTGCAGACATGTTAGTGTTAGACATGCATGTTCACGATGTGATTATCGGTATGGATTGGCTCCTAGCCTATAGGGCCATGATTGATTGCTTCAGCGGGAGCATTGTTTTTGCCATTCCGGGGCAAGAGATGTTTGTAGTGGCGATGCCTCGCCCAGACGGAGGATCGACCTCTCATATGTATTACATTGAGGAGGATACCTCTAAGGAGGTAGTGATTCCTTTAGATTCTATCCCAGTAATCAGGCAGTATTCGGATGTGTTTCAGGAGATACCAGGCTTACCACCCAGTCGAGAGATAGACTTTGTGACCACCCGAATATAATTTTGATAAATTATATTTAAATCATGTTTATATTATGTGATATGAATAATTTGTTATTAGTATATCTAATATTAAGTTCTTATGTTTAGTCTAATCCTACTTTCATAAATCATGAAATGTCGAGTTATGTACGAACACAAGATTTGGTTATTTTCGATAGAAATGTTCCTGTTTAAGACTAGTTTTGACCATTGTAACATTACAATTGACTTGAGGTGAAAACTAGATAGTTGTATACATGTGAGTTAGGGTTGTAATACAACAAACGGATCATCAAATGGATGCCCGAGTAAAGAGTTATACCGAATTTACGAATAAGGGGCAATTTGGTCAATTCCCTTTAAGTGGTAAATTGTCTTTTATTAAACCAAATGGTTTAATTTGATTGGTTGGCTTGGGAGGCAGCCTTGGACGACCTTATACCCTTGAAATAGACTTATCCTTCATCCAAGATCAGCCATGAGAGGGTTTTAAGGTTAAGGAAAGAGAAGGTAGAAGTTTAGGAAGGAAAAGTGAGGAGAAAAGGTGTAGAAAAATCCGTAGAAATTACGTAAAAAGCCCTGAAGGTAATCCTAATTACAATTCTAGTTATTTATATTATATTACTGATTTATATGATCTAAATCATCATAGGTTTATGAAAGTTTCAGCCCTTTATATGTATGTATGGTTATATGCAAGTTTATGTTAAGTTGAATGTAGAAACCCTTAAATTTGCTTTGTATTGAAACCCCTTGTATTCAAACTTGCATATCTAACTGTGTACTTACTGTAATTGAGAAATTATAATTGGATATGAATGTAGACTTATATATTCATATCATATCAGAAAATTAGAATTTATCTCCTTGTGGTTAGGCCGTAATGATGATTTCAAGTTGGTACATGGTTTCTGTTTTTATACTTCATTTCGGTATGCCCTGAGTTTAGTCAAGCTTTTGAGATAGCAAATGAAGTCAAACAATTATGAAACTTTAATTCTGTACGATTAAGTATGTTTAATGAAAGTGGGTTGAAAATCATGGAAAGTTATACTGGATAAAAATTATGAAAATTCTTAGAAGTTGAAGGAACAATTGAGGAGCTTGTAGGGCAGATTTCTTGTGTTGTAGAGAAATGATGATAACTTGCCCTAGGAAGCTTGAAAAATTACACCGTCACTTGTGCTGGATAGTATATTAATATATGTTTCATATTGATAAGGGTGGACCCCTGTGTTTATACAATTTAGGAATATAGGATGGTTAAGGGTGTAGTAAAATAATTTCAGGACATACTGGATACCCCTTGAATGAATGTTTGTATTTTGTCGTTACAAAGGGTACTTTGAGTACATATTTCATGTGTATATACATTGACAAGTATAATTTCATATTTACTTGACTTTGGTTATAAATTACTTATAAGGTGTTTCCTATGGTTGAATGTCCGTAACTTTATCAACATGTATATCATTGTTTTGTCTTTACCTATGTTTTATGGAATGTAACTTTATTGGTATTATATTGTTGATGTATAGTCATGAAACGTTACATAATTATGTTTGAATAATATTTGTGATTGAGGTTCAGTACTGATCTAGTTGGATTAACAGGCGTAAGGTCTAACCAACCCAGTTCAGCTCCACCAGAAGGAAACCTGAATACGTAGTTGTCAACCAAGGTGAGTGTACTCACTGGAATGATGTATTTGTATACTGTTATGAATGTGATCATAATGTTATGAATATAAAATTGTTCATTTCGGTTTACCGAAATGAGGGGTTACTCCTCGACCAGGAATGGGGGAGATTTGTCTATTAATGATAAGGGGTTACTCCTCGACCAGGAATGGGGGAGAATTGTCTATTTAGACAGGATATGTGAATCATGATTGGGAAAAGTTGGTCATTCATTATGAATGAGCCGGATAAGTTAATACATAAGTATATGGACATGATTTATTGCATTTAAATTCATGCAGTAGTTTAGTAGTGATGCATTCACTGGGCTATTTTGCTCACGGTTCCTATGTTCCCATTTTTCAGGTAACGCGACGTCACTTCCAAATCTAGGAAGTCAATCTGGGTTAGCAAGAAATGGGAGAAACAAATATTTTGTTTTAATGTAAATGATGTAATTAAGTTAAATTATCATTCAAGAAAGTTTGTCTAAGTATGACTAGTGTACTGTTGTAAAAAGTTTTTAACTATATGGAATTACGTTGATGACTCTGAAATAAAAATCATTTTTTTGGTTTGGTTAAATGAATTATGGTTTGACTCACTTTGACTTTCAAACTTAATTATAAGTAACTGGGTTGGGGTGTGTCAGCTTTTGGTATCAGAGCCTAGGTTGTAGAGGTTCTGGAGTGAGAAGAGTCTAGATTTGGCAGTGAATGTCAGAAAAATATTTTATTTGATACTAACGATCATGTTAGGAAAGATATGTATATCTGCATGTTGTTATATCTTTGATCCATTTCAGATATAAAAGAATGGGAGTAGGGAATTTGAATGTGGAAATAGAAGATGAGGCTTCAAACATGGCAGCAGAGGCTGAGGTTGAGCAACCTGTTCATGGAAATCTAGAACCTGACCCAGAACAATTGACAGACATGCAAAAAATGGCACGTGCTATGACTCTAATGGCAAAGCAACAAGCTAGATTTATGGCTTATGTGGAAGAACAACAGACCAGGCAACTGGATGCACAAGCCTTGGCTAGGGCTGAGGAGGTGATACACCGGGAAGAAAGGTGTATTTCACATGAAAAATTTATTAAGATGAACCCACCATCGTTCGAAGGAGCAATTGATCCCGCAGAGGCAGAAGTTTGGGTTAAAGAAATTGAACTTATCTTTGGGGTAATGAAGATGCCTGAAAATCAACAGGTAACCTTGGCGACGTATATGTTGAAAGGAGAAGCTAAGTACTGGTGGGATTCCACGAAACATTTGTTGATTACTCCAGGAAGCGGGAATGTGATCTCATGGGGTGCTTTTGTTAAAGCCTTGTATGACAAGTATTTTCCTCCGATGTATCAAAAACAAAAGGAGAAAGAATATTTCCTATTGAATCAGGGGAGTATGACAGTTAGGGAATATGAAGCCAAAATTACAGCCTTATCTCATTTTGCTTCAAGGTTTATCCGTAATGAGGAAGATATGTGTAGCCGATTTCTTGATGGACTAGAGTTAGTTATTAAATCAAGGCTATCGGCTTTAGAGACTGTTAATTATTCAGCCTTGGTGAACAAAGCCATGTTAGTAGAAAGGAACGTGAATGAAGCAAGAGGGAATCGAGAACGAGGTGTAAAGAGAAGCAGATTCGATCCAAGTTATAAAAAGGGTAGTGATACAGAATATTCGAGACTTGGAGGGCAGAAATTCCAACAGGGTAGAGGTGGAAGTAGTTTGCAAAGGGGCGAGGCTAGTGGTGGAAGAGGTTCAAGATTTTCAGCACAAGGAGATCCTAATGTTTGTTTCTTTTGTGGGTCATCGGGTCATATATAGAGAAATTGCCCAAAGTTACTGAATATAGAATGTTTCAACTGTCACCAAAAGGGTCATCTGAGAAAGAATTGTCCTATGTTGGCAAGAACAGTTTCAGTCAGTAGTGTGGGTCCTCATAAAGGATCTTCTCCAGGCAGTGCCACCAGGGGGAGAGGTACACAACAAGCAACTGGATCGAGGGAAGGAGGAAGAGTGTTTGCGATGATGTTGCAAGATGCTCATGCTACACCTGAAGTGGTTACAGGTAAACTTTCTATTGCAAACAAAGATTTATATGCACTCATTGATCCTGGATCTACGCATTCATTTGTGGCATCAGATATTGTTTCATATTTGGGTAGACCATGTTCATTCCTCAATTGTGCCTTATATATTTCTACCCCAATGGAAAGTGTAATTCTAGTTGAGCATGTATATAAAGATTGTGTCTTACGAATGGGTGAGCGAGATTTCTATGTCGATTTGTTACCATTGGCCATTCGGGATTTTGATATTATATTGGGGATGGATTGGTTATCATCGTATCATGCTTCCATTGATTGTTTTCGAAAAGAAGTTACATTTCATCTTCCTGGTGAACCTGAGTTCCAGTTTACAGGGGAAAGGAATGTTGTCCCTAATTGTCTTATCTCAGCAATAAAGAGCAGAAAGTTATTGAGTAAGGGTTGTATGGGGTATTTAGCATATGTGATTGATGTTAGTAAGGAATCACTTAAAGTTGAAGATATACCGGTGGTTAGAGAATTTTCTGATGTCTTCCCAGAGGAATTGCCAGGACTGCCACCCGATAGGGAAGTAGAGTTCTCCATTGATTTAATTCCAGGTACTGGTCCGATTTCCCTTGCTCCTTATAGAATGGCACCAACAGAGTTGAAGGAATTGAAAGTGCAATTACAAGATCTGATAAGCAGAGGGTTCATTCGGCCTAGTGTTTCACCATGGGGAGCCCCGGTGTTATTTGTGAAAAAGAAAGATGGGACAATGCGATTATGTATTGATTATCGGCAATTGAATAAGGTGACCATTAGAAACAAATATCCTCTACCTCGTATTGATGACTTGTTTGACCAATTACAGGGGGCCACTGTATTTTCGAAGATTGATTTGAGATCGGGTTACCACCAACTGAAAGTGAAGGATAGTGATATTTCCAAAACAGCTTTTCGGACTCGATATGGGCATTATGAGTTTTTGGTGATGCCTTTTGGATTGACTAATGCTCCTGAAGTTTTTATGGATTTGATGAATCGGGTATTCCACCCTTTCATTGATTCATTTGTGATAGTATTCATAGATGATGTGTTGATTTACTCGCGTAGCATGGAGGAACATGAGAAACATTTTAGACTTGTATTGCAGATTTTGAGAGAGAAGAAATTATTTGCTAAATTCAGCAAGTGTGAGTTTTGGTTGAATGAAATTGTGTTTTTGGGGCACTTTGTCTCGAGAAATGGGATATATGTTGATCCAAAGAAGGTGGAAGCAATTGTTGAATGGGAGAGTCCTAAGAATGTGACAGAAATTAGGAGTTTCCTAGGATTGGCAGGTTACTATCGCAGATTCATTAAGGGATTTTCAGCAATAGCATTACCATTGACAAAGTTGACCCGTAAAGAAGTGAAGTTTGTGTGGGATGAAGAATGCGAAAGGAGTTTTAAATAATTAAAGAAGCGGTTGGTTTCAGCCCCTATACTTACTATTCCATGTGGGAATGAGTCTTTCGTGATCTATACAGATGCTTTATTTCAGGGGTTGGGATGCGTTCTGATGCAAAATGGGAAGGTAATAGCATATGCTTCCAGACAATTAATGACGCATGAACGAAACTACCCTACACATGACTTGGAGCTAGCGGCAATTGTTTTTGCGTTAAAGTTGTGGAGACATTACTTGTATGGAGAAACTTGTGAGATATTTACGGATCATCAAAGTTTGAAATACTTGTTTACACAGAAAGAACTGAATTTGAGACAGAGGCGTTGGATAGAGCTGATTAAAGACTATGACTGTACCATTCATCATCATCCTGGGAAGGCCAATGTGGTAGCAGATGCTTTGAGTCGAAAATCATCAGGGATGCTTGGTTGCATACGGTGTGCCCGTGTTGGAAATATTCTTGACTTGGCATCGATGGGGATTGAATTGAAGTTTTCAAAAAGTGGAGGATTATTAGCACATGTCACAGTGAGACCTTTATTGGCAGAACGCATACGAAGTTTGCAGATCAGTGATCCATTCCTTGAAAAGAAGAAACGAGAAGTTCGGGATGGTAGAGAGAGTGACTTTGAGATTAAGAATGATGAATCGTTGTGTTATGAAAATAGGATTTGTGTACAGAATGATCCACCCTTAAAGAAAGATATATTAGAAGAGGCACATAGTTCTATTTACTCTATGCATCCGGGAGGTACCAAAATGTACAGAGATTTGAAGGAATATTACTGGTCGAACAATATGAAACGTGAGATTGCAGAGTTCATAGCTAAATGTTTGGTATGCCAGCAAGTGAAAGCAGAGCATCAGAAGCCGGCAGGATTATTGCAGTCTTTGCCCATTCCGGAATGGAAGTGGGAGCATATAACGATGGACTTTGTTACAGGATTACCCCGATCACCAAAGGGGCATGATTCTATTTGGGTGATTGTAGACCGATTGACAAAGTCAGCTCATTTTCTCCCAGTTAAGACCACATACACGGTTGACAAGTATGCACGTATGTACGTTGATGAGATTATCCGTTTACATGGGGCACCGGTGTCAATTGTATCAGATAGAGATCCAACGTTCACTTCTAAGTTTTGGCCTCGTCTCCAGAATTCCATGGGCACAAGTTTGAAGTTCAGCACTGCGTTTCATCCACAAACTGATGGGCAATCAGAAAGGACGATTCAAATATTAGAAGACATGTTACGAGCCTGTGTATTTGACTTCAAAGGTAGTTGGGATGATCATTTGCCATTGATGGAATTCTCGTATAATAATAGTTATCAGTCGACTATTGGTATGGATCCTTATGAAGCTTTATATGGGAGGAGATGTAGAACGCCTTTGTGTTGGGATGAAGTGGGTGAAAGGAAAATTTTGGGTCCTGAATTGATAGACATGACAACTGAAAAGATCAAAATGATTCGGGAACGGATAAAGATAGCGCAAAGCAGGCAGAAATTTTATGCAGATAAGAGGAAGCATCCATTGGAATTTCAGAAGGGAGATTTTGTATTCCTGCGTATTTCACCATGGAAAGGCGTTATGAGATTTGGCAAAAAGGGGAAACTAAGTCCAAGATACATTGGACCATATGAGGTGTTGGAAAGAATTGGGCCCCTGGCTTATAGATTAGCATTACCTCCAGATTTATCCCGTTTACATGATGTGTTTCACGTATCTATGCTTCGTAAGTATTTGGCGGATCCATCTCATCAGTTGAAAACTCAACCAATTGAACTGAAGGAAGACTTGTCGTACATCGAGGAACCGTTGGAAATTATTGATCGTAAGGAGCAGGTATTGAGGAATAAAGTTATTCACTTAGTTAAAGTTATGTGGATGAGCCATGGAGTTAAAGAAGCAACTTGGGAAATGGAGGATAGCATGAGGAAACAGTATTCCCATTTGTTTGGTAAGTGACCTTTATATTAAATTTCGGGGACGAAATTTTCTAAGGGGGGGAAGTTGTGACAACCCGAATATAATTTTGATAAATTATATTTAAATCATTTTTATATTATGTGATATGAATAATTTGTTATTAGTATATCTAATATTAAGTTCTTATGTTTAGTCTAATCATACTTTCATAAATCATGAAATGTCGAGTTATGTACGAACACAAGATTTGGTTATTTTCGATAGAAATGTTCCTGTTTAAGACTAGTTTTGACCATTGTAACATTACAATTGACTTGAGGTGAAAACTAGATAGTTGTATACATGTGAGTTAGGGTTGTAACAGAACAAACGGATCATCAAATGGATGCCCGAGTAAAGAGTTATACCGAATTTACGACTATGGGGCAATTTGGTCAATTCCCTTTAAGTGGTAAATTGTCTTTTATTAAACCAAATGGTTTAATTTGATTGGTTGGCTTGGGAGGCAGCCTTGGCCGACCTTATACCCTTGAAATAGACTTATCCTTCAGCCAAGATCAGCCATGAGAGGGTTTTAAGCTTAAGGAAAGAGAAGGTAGAAGTTTAGGAAGGAAAAGTGAGGAGAAAAGGTGTAGAAAAATCCGTAGAAATTACGTAAAAAGACCTGAAGGTAATCCTAATTACAATTCTAGTTATTTATATTATATTACTGATTTATATGATCTAAATCATCATAGGTTTACGAAAGTTTCAGCCCTTTATATGTATGTATGGTTACATGCAAGTTTATGTTAAGTTGAATGTAGAAACCCTTAAATTTGCTTTGTATTGAAACCCCTTGTATTCAAACTTGCATATCTAACTGTGTACTTACTGTAATTGAGAAATTCCAATTGTATATGAAATTAGACTTATATATTCATATCATATCTGAAAATTAGAATTTATCTCCTTGTGGTAAGGCCGTAATGATGATTTCAAGTTGGTACATGGTTTCTGTTTTTATACTTCATTTCGGTATGCCCTGAGTTTAGTCAAGATTTTGAGATAGCAAATGAGGTCAAACAATTATGAAACTTTAATTCTGTACGATTCAGTATGTTTACTGAAAATGGGTTGAAAATCATGGAAAGTTATACTGGAGAAAAATTATGAAAATTCTTGGAAGTTGAAGGAACAATAGAGGAGCTTGTAGGGAAGATTTCTTGTGTTGTAGAGAAATGGTGATAACTTGCCCTAGGAAGCTTGAAAAATTACACCGTCACTTGTGCTGGATAGTATATTCATATATGTTTCATATTGATAAGGTTGGACCCCTGTGTTTATACAATTTAGGAATATAGGATGGTTAAGGGTGTAGTACAATAATTTCAGGACATACTGGATACCCCTTGAATGAATGTTTGTATTTTGTCGTTACAAAGGGTACTTTGAGTACATATTTCATGTGTATATACATTGACAAGTATAATTTCATATTTACTTGACTTTGGTTATAAATTACTTATAAGGTGTTTCCTATGGTTGAATGTCCGTAACTTTATCAACATGTATATCATTGTTTTGTCTTTACCTATGTTTTATGGAATGTAACTTAATTGGAATTATATTGTTGATGTATAGTCATGAAAAGTTACATAATTATGTTTGAATAATATTTGTGACTGAGGTTCAGTACTGATCTAGTTGGATTAACCGGCGTAAGGTCTAACCAACCCAGTTCAGCTCCACCAGAAGGAAACCTGAATACATAGTTGTCAACCAAGGTGAGTGTACTCACTGGAATGATGTATTTGTATACTGTTACGAATGTGATCATAATGTTATGAATATAAAATTGTTCATTTCGATTTACCGAAATGAGGGGTTACTCCTCGACCAGGAATGGGGGAGACTTGTCTATTAATGACAAGGGGTTACTCCTCGACCAGGAATGGGGGAGAATTGTCTATTTAGACAGGATATGTGAATCATGATTGGGAAAAGTTGTTCATTCATTATGAATGAGCCGGATAAGTTAATACATAAGTATATGGACATGATTTATTGCATTTAAATTCATGCGGTAGTTTAGTAGTGATGCATTCACTGGGCTATTTTGCTCACGGTTCCTATGTTCACATTTTTCAGGTAACGCGACGTCACTGCCAAATCTAGGAAGTCGGTCTGGGTTAGCAAGAAATGGGAGAAACAAAAATTTCGTTTTAATGTAAATGATGTAATTAAGTTAAATTATCATTCAAGAAAGTTTGTATAAGTATGAGTAGTGTACTGTTGTAAAAAGTTTTTAACTATATGGAATTACGTTGATGACTCTGAAATAAAAATCATTTTTTTTGGTTTGGTTAAATGAATTATGGTTTGACTCACTTTGACTTTCAAACTTAATTATAAGTAACTGGGTTGGGGTGTGTCAGGCTTTGTTATAGATTTACTACCGGGTACGAGATCTATAGCACACGCATCGTACCGTATGACTCCAGCTGAGATGAGGGAGTTACGGGATCAGATAGAGCAGCTATTTGGTCAGGGCTTTATTTGCAGGAGTACCTCACCTTGGGGCGCTCCAGTTGTGTTTGTGAAGAAGAGGGACGGTTCACTGAGATTGTGTGTGGACTACCGAGAGTTGAATAAGGTCACGATACGGAATAAGTATTCGTTGCCTCGAATCGATGACTTATTCGACCAATTTAGAGGAGCTTCTTTCTTCTCGAAGATTGACTTGAGATCGGGATACCATCAGTTGCGTATCAGGGAGGAGGATGTCTCGAAGACTGCGTTCTTGTCGAGATATGGTTCTTACGAGTTTCGGGTTATGCCTTTCGGTTTGACCAACGCTCCAGCTGTGTTTATGGACTTGATGAACAGAGTGTTCAGGGATTTCCTAGACCAGTTTATCATTGTCTTCATTGATGATATTCTGGTTTACTCCCAGACAGAGGAGGAGCACGCCGAGCATTTGAGGCAGGTTTTACAGACACTCCGTCAGAACAAGTTGTATGCAAAATATGAGAAGTGCGGGTTTTGGCTGAAGGAAGTCCAGTTTTTGGGACATATCATTTCCGACCGGGGAATATCTGTTGATCCGGGGAAAGTATCAGCGGTGAGGGAGTGGGGACAACCCACGACACCGACTGAGATTCATAGTTTCTTGGGTCTAGCAGGATACTATAGGAGGTTTATTCGGGGCTTCTCAGAGATAGCAGGTCCTTAGACACATCTGACTCGTAAGGGTGTGCCATACATCTGGAGTGATGCCTGTCAGTTGGCATTCGATGAATTGAAGGACAAATTGACCTCATCACCTGTGTTAGCATTGTCGAGACCGAGAGTTGAGTATTTGGTTTACACCGATGCGTCTTTGCAAGGACTGGGAGGTGTATTACAGCAGGAGAGACAGACCATAGCTTATGCTTCCCGTAAGCTTAAGCCTCATGAGAAGAATTACCCCACGCATGATTTGGAGTTGGCGGCAGTGGTATTTGCCCTACGGATTTGGAGGCACTATCTTTTGGGGGAGAAGTTCCAACTGTTCACGGACCACAAGTCCCTACAGTACCTATTCACGCAGAAGGAATTGAATATGTGGCAGCGTAGGTGGCTTGAATTTGTGAAAGACTACCAGTTCGACATCCAGTACCACCCGGGTAAGGCTAACGTGGTGGCAGACGCGTTGAGCCATAGGTCAGCAGATGAGGTGGCAGAGGTGTGGAAGGCTAAGTGGAAGGAATTGGGACACCAGGATGCAGTGGCCCGCTCCTTCATGTCTGTGATGACCGTTACACCGCAGATTGTCACGAAGGTAATACGGGCACAGGCCAATGAATCGTTCTGTCAAGAGCAGATTGTTCGATTACTAGCAGAGGGAGCCGAGTCCTATACCGTTATCTCAGACGGGGGATTGCGCTTCAATGGGAGATTGGTAGTTCCGGGAGGGGAGGAATTGCGACACGAGGTGATGGCAGAGTCGCACGGCTCACGGTTCGTGGTACATCCCAGAGGTGACAAAATGTACCAAGACATGAGACGCCAGTATTGGTGGAGCGGTATGAAGAGAGATATCGCTGAGTTTGTTTCGAAATGCGCCACTTGTCAGCTTGTAAAAGTGGATCGTCAGAGACCGACAGGATTGCTACAGCCATTGGAGGTCCCGGTGTGGATGTGGGAGAGCATATCCATGGACTTTATTACGGGGTTGCCTACGTCGCAGAGGGGTCACAACTCCGTTTGGGTAATTGTGGACAGGTTGTCCAAGGTCGCTCACTTTTTACCCGTAAGGACTGACTACACTACGGGACAGTATGCCCAGCTCTTTATTTCAGAGAGTGTGAGACTTCACGATGTGCCCCTAAATATCGTGTCTAACAGAGACAAGATATTTGTTTCGAGGTTTTGGTAGAGTTTCCAGGAGGCCATGGGCACGGAATTGCGGTTGAGTACGGCTTATCATCCGCAGATCGATGGGCAGACAGAGCGCACAAATCAGATGTTGGAGGACATGCTACGCATGTGCATTATTGACTTTGGTGGTGGATGGGAGCAGTACCTTCCACTGGTGGAGTTTGCTTACAACAACTCCTATCAGTTCACTATTGGCATGGCTCCGTTTGAGGCATTGTACGGTAGGCCTTGTCGTTCCCCATCATGTTGGTTAGAGGTGGGGGACAACAAACTGCTTGGGCCGGAAGTGATTCAGGATACTTCGACAAGGATTGAGTTGATTCGGAGTCGCATTCGGGTAGCTCAAGACAGGCAGAAGAGTTATGCTGATGCGAAGAGATTTTTCAGAGAGTTCCAAGTGGGGAACCAGGTTTTGCTCAGGGTATCTCCTATGAAGGGGATTATGCGTTTCGGGAAGAAGGGGAAGTTGGCACCGAGGTATGTGGGGTCGTTTCCTATTATTGAGCGAATCGGACCGGTTGCGTATAAACTCGGGTTACCGGAGCATTTGCATCGGATTCACGATGTGTTTCATATTTCCTCGCTAAGGAAATACCTTAGAGATAATTTGGTTCATTCTCACAATGCTGTGGAGGACATCGATCTCCAGCCTGATAGCTCCTACGAGGAGGGGCCGATTGCTATTTTGGACCGAAGCGAGAGGAAACTGCGATCAAAGATAGTTTCGTTAGTGCGTGTTCAGTGGCGACATCACAATGTCGAGGAGTCCACATGGGAGCGCGAGGATGAGATGCGCGAACGTTATCCAGAGTTGGTTTTAGCAGGTACTTTCTAGTTTCGAATTTCGGGACGAAATTCAGTTATTAGGGGGGAGTATGTAATACCCCGTACTTTTGGCTATATTTATTTTTGGGATTAATTAATTAAATGCGTATTAATTGGAAATTAATCCGGGTTATAAATACTAATGAGATGCGAGTTGGTATTTGATTATGTGCATACATGTTTTGATATATGAATTTGGTATTATAAAAGTTGTCGTGAGATTTATATACGGCATTTTAGAAATTTTGTTAAGACGCGTGGGACCGCCGCGTCATGGTGTAATATTTTGATTATAAAAAGTGAATTTAAAATCTATAAGTCATATGGTCATTTTGAGTGCGCCAATGCGTCCGGAAGGGTCGAGATAGTCAGAAAACACTAGCCGGGGGTGTAGTTTGGATTCTGGGGTATTTTTAGGCCATACCGGCATCATAAAGGGTATTTTGGTAATTTTACTTTTTGAGGAATTAAAAGTGACGAAAATTGGGAGTTTGAATCTGATGTGGATTTAACCCACTAAGCCCATTAACCAAACCATATTAACCTAGAAGGCTACGTAGGTTATTAGAAGAGTTTTCTAATTTTCCCAAAGAAAACCCTAGCCACCTTAAGCCACCATTGGAGGAGAAGCTTGGAGAGAGGAAAATCTGCAGAAATCTTCACCAAACCAACACCAAAATCAGAAATACAATCAAGGCAAGTGTTTTAATCATATTTAAATTCGTAGAATGTTTCTTCCATGTTAGAAAATTGATGAATTATAACTGTTCTTGAGAGATAATGAAAACCCATGTAGTTTGGAGCTTAGAACTTGAAAATATTGAGGAGAATTGAATGTAGAATGATAGGTAGATAATTATTCTCATGATATCTGTGATAGGAAGGAATTAAAACGGATTTATAGTGAGTTAATTCATGATTCAAAAGTTAGGGTTCATGTTCTTGAAATAATTGGGAAAAAAAGTGTAGAGATTTATATTTTGATTGATGTTAAAGAGATTTAATCCTTGAAAACATGTTAGGAGTTGACTTGAATATGTTTAGGATGAATTAGAGACCCTAAAACGTTGTTGGGATGAACTTTGGAAGAGATTAGGAGTGATAAAATGGATAAAAACGAGATGGGGAAAAATCTGGGACGAAACTGGCAGGTCGTTAGAAGCCCCTACCCAAGTCGTTCGAACGAACTCGTTCAAACGAGCTTCTAACGAGTTGACCAGTCGCCGCTAACGAAAAGGGATTTCGTTCGATATCTCATTCGAATGAAATATCATTAGAAGGTACAGTTCGTTCGAACGAACTAGAATCTCGTTCGAACGAGACTTCTAATGAGTTGACAGAGGAATCTCGTTCGAACAGTCTCGTTCGAACGAGACTTCTAACGAGTTGACAGTTTGGTCCTTTTTGGACTGTTTTGATTTTTGGAGTCCCGTAAACTTGTTCGAGGATATAGATAACCTTCCTTTGATGATGTAAGGGTAGATTTGGGACTTTTGGGTTATTACGAGGAGTAAACTATATACGCGAGTTATATTAAATGGACGGTTTGGGTTGAGACGTGAGTGTCTACATGACGTGAGAAAATTATGGCGCGTATGATTATAAACCGGAGTAGTATAAATTGTGATAGTTATAGTTAGTACGAGAATGCGATATGTACTACGATTAAACTACGGTATTACTAAGACGTGTGTTAACTTAGTATTGGTATATGAATTGTGTGTATGACATACCTACCATACTTGCTATCACGGGAGGTTTGCGTTCGCTTAAGGGCCCTCTAATCCTTGTGTTGCCCAGATTTAGACTGGTTACCTTGATGAACATAGGTCATAGAAAGACTTATTGGGATATTAATAAGTCCGCTGATCGTAGGAGCGTAGGTATGTGCGTGACCTATGTGAGGTGACTGTGTTGGCCTCCATTATTTGTGATGTTGTTATCTGTGAACTATTCCTGAGAGATTCGGAATATGTAATCCTTATGTACGTGATGTACCGGGATGGATATCAGAGTATGTGTGCACCGAAGCTTAGTTCTCGAGGTGCTTATACTTTATATTTATGATGTGAATGATATACACTTAATTAATGGGAACCTTCATGTTGATGTTGTGAATATAATTACGGTATTGTTTCGAGAATGTAACGAGTTAGCTGATAGTGATATATATATATATATATATTGCATATTGAGCATCTGAGTTTACGTTAAACCCCTACTTAATTACGAGCGTTATAATGTTAATAGAACCGAGTAATATGGGTAGGACCTATGATAGTCTAGATAGAGATGATGTCACTTAGCTAGTGGTTTGCGTCGTTATAGATGGGTACTTACGTTAGGAGTGCACAGTTAGACGAGAGGTGAGAATATCATGTGAGTGCACGTCCTAACATGTACTTTGCATTTAATGTTTTAAATGTTTTTAAAGCACTTGAAGGTTTTTAAAATAACTCCACATTCGGGCTCTGACCCGCTTGCTTTTCAAATATTTTTCTTGTAAAACCATTTTAGGTGCCCAGCCACAAGGACACCAAGCATAGGATACTCATTCAGGAGACGAGCTGTAGCTGTTTGTGGAAGCTACAGGGATTTTCTTGTAGACGCTTCTATCTTTTGGATTCCCGATTCACTATCTATAAGTTGTAGGGCATGTTGCCCATTTCTATTTAGAGGCATCTTTTACATTTCAGTTTGGTTTCAGACTTTGGCATGTATTATTTCAGTATTCAGTTTAGTTGTTTCAGTTGTGGGTTTGTAGTGAGGAGTTTTCCTCCAGATTTTATTTACATTATGTGATGGTTATTCGTTTTACTTCAGTATGGTGAATGGTGTTACTTATTTCTTCATTACACTTGTTGCATGTTAATCAGACTTTAATTAAAATTTGGCAACTTACTTTTTAAATACCAGGTGGTTAGTAAAATTAAAATTTTTTCGACAGTGATGCTATTAACTGAGCCAACTTGGCATTTTGAATTAATTTAATAAAGGAGTAACTACCCAGTATTTAATTAGTCGGGGTGTCACAGATATTTCCATATTTCCTCTTCTAATCATCAAAAAAATTCATGGTAAATGTTATTCATGTAATAGGGACATCAGCCTAACATTACTCTATCCAATTATGTGAATTTTAGTCTTCTGAATACATTTAATCTTCATGAAGACTCCTAATTATAATTCCTACTCTAACATGGATGAGATATCAACTCAGGAAAAGAAAGATACATACTTGTCGAAAATCGAAGGTCTGAGTTATAAAAGATTATGTTTATATTTATGCTCCTCTATCTCCGATCTACGCGTTGGTGGTGGAATTGATGGAAACGGTGTAGGATTGATGTTTTCCCCTTGGAAACCTTCTCTCTTCTACCCTACTTAACCTCTCTACAATTCCAGTGTTGCTAACCCTCGAGAACTTCAACTTCTATCAGATATAGCCCTTAAAATTTCTTAATTAATTTAGGCCTAAAATTGGAATTTACCAAAATGCCCTTTGTGGTTGTCGATTAGGCCTAAAAATGTCCCGAGACACAAACTAAACCCCTGGGTACACTTTTCTAACTATCTAGACCCTTTCGGACACATTGGTGCACTCAAAATGACCATACGGGTGACTTAGAATTAATTTACTTTTATTTCCTTAAATTATTCTTGATTCAACTAACACGCGTGTCTCGACTTAATTTTTATAACTACCGGGGTATTCACTCACGACAAGTTTAAAAAATTTAATCTCATGTATTACTTTAGTTATTAAGTAATATTCAATATAATTCTTATCAACCATTATTAACTCCCGCATGCTAGTAAATATTAAATTTTAAATCTGGATTAATATTAAATTAATTTATCTCAATTTAATATAACAAATCCCATAATTAAAGGCCATAAAAATATGGGGTATTACATACTCCCCCGTAATAATGGAATTTCGTCCCAAAATTCTTAAAAAAAGGCATTCCTAGTAAAAAAAAATCTGGATACTTTTCTTGCATATCTGCCTCACGCTCCCAAGTGGACTCCTCAACATTATGATGTTCCCACTTGACCCGTACAGGTGGAACTACCTTCGACCTCAATTTCTTCTCACTATGGTCTAGATAGCCACTAGTCTTTCCTCATAATAATATTTGGGCTGCGCGTCAGTTTCCTCTATCGCAATGTGAATGTGGGCCAAATCATCCCGAAGATATCTCCACAGTGACGAAATGTGGAACACATCATGAATACAGTACAAGCCATCAACACAAGCATGCGTGCCACCGATCCTATACTCTTGATAATGGGGAATGTTCCTATGTACCTCGCAGCCAATTTCCCTTTCTTCCAGAACCTGATTACTCCTTTCACAAGAGACACTCAAAGTAATACATTGTATTTTTTCAATCTGTCATGGGCTACCCGAATGTGACTCCTGATTAACTCAATCCTGGTAGACATGTCCTGAATCACCTATGGCCCAAGTAACTTATTATCCCCCACCTCTAGCCAATATGTGGGTGAAAGATAAGGTCTACTGTATAATGCCTCGAATAGGACCACGCCAATCATAAACTGGTAGGAGTTATTATAATCAAACTCCACCAGTGGGAGGTACTGTTCCCAACCCTCTCCATAATCAAGTACACACATGCGTAACATATCATCCAACATCTTATTAGTACGCTCAGTCTGCCCATTTGTCTGTGGGTGATACGTCATAATCAACTGCAGATCGATACCCATAGCCTCCTCAAACCTCTCCCAAAAGCATGACACAAAAGTTTTATCTCTATAGAACACGATATCCAGGGGAAACCCATGTAACCTCACTATCTCAACAATAAAAAATTGTGAATATTGTCCCAAGGTATAGTCTGTCCACACTGGCAGAAACTGATCTACCTTGGTCAACCGATCCAACACTACCCAGATAGAATCAGCACCCCATTATGATGTAGGCAACCCAGTGATTAAGTCCAAGGAAATGCTCTCCCATTTACATATAAGGACTTCTAACGACTCAAGTAACCTTGGAGGCTTCTGATGATCCACCTCCACCAACTGACAGGTGACACACATGGACACAAACTCCACAATATCCTTCTTCATCCCACTCCACCAATACTGTTGCCTCATATCCCGGTACATCTTATCCCCTCTAGTATGTACCGCAAATCGAGACCCTGTCATCACTGCATGGTGTAAGTCCTCCTCCTCCGAGACCACTAATCTCCCATTAAATGGCATTCCCCTATCTGAACTCACTGAATAGGACTCTGGGTACTTAGAAGTCCTATAATTTGATCCAGGAAAAATGAATCATCTGCTTTGGCATGGATCACTCTGTAACAATCTCTGGTATGACTATCATGACGGACATAAAGGATTGAACCACTACCTCCTGATGTCCCAACTCTTTCCATTTTGCCTTCCACACTTCCTCCACCTCACCCACTGGTCTATGTCTCACTGCATCAACAACTACATTAGCCTTCCCTGGGTGGTAGTGTATCTCGAACTAGTAATCTTTCACAAACTACAACCACCTGCGCTGATGCATGTTCAACTCGCACTGAGTGAACAAGTGTTTCAGTGACTTGTGGTCTATGAACATGAGAAAATTCTCCCCTAATAAGTAGTGTTTACAAATCCTCAAGGCAAACACGACTGCAACTAGCTCCAAGTCATGGGTGGGGTAATTATTCTCATGAGGCTTGAGCTTGCGAGAGATATAAGATATAACCTACTCCTCTTGCTGAAGTACTCCGCTAAGTCCCTGTAGGGAAGCATCAGTATACACCAGGTACTCCACTCCTGGCCTGGGTAAAGCAAGAACTGGTGACAAAGTCAACTTATCCTTTAGATCATCAAAAGACAACTGACAAGCATCATCCCATACATACGGTGCCCCCTCGCAATTCAGATTAGTCAATGGACGCTTCCTTTTTGAGAATCCTCAAATGAACCGCCTGTTGTACCCTGCCAATCCCAAGAAACTATGGATCTCTGACGGTGTCATAGGCTTCCCCCACTCCCTCACTACGAACACCTCTCCCGGATCAATGGATATCCCCTGGAGGAAACAATGTGACCCTAGAACTAGACCTCGTGGAGCCAAAACCCACACATCTTATACTTACCATATAGATGATGCTCTCGCAGAGTCTAAAGAACCCATTTTAAATGCCCAGCATCCTCCTCCTCAGTCTGGGAATAAATCAGAATGTAAACTATGAAGATGATGACAAACTAATCTAGGAACTCTCTGAACACCGTGTTCATTAAGTCCATGAACACGGCTAGAGCATTGGTTAGCCCAAATGGCATAACCCGAAACTCGTAAGATTAATATCGCATTAATAAACTAGTCTTCAACACATCGTTCTCCTTAATTCTTAACTGATGATATCCCGATCTTGATTTTATCTGTGAGAAGAAGGCAACTCCTCTCAACTGGTCGAACAAGTCATCAATTCGGGGCAATGGATAATTATTATGCATCGTGACTTTGTTCAACTCTCAATAGTATACACATAATCTGAATTACCCATCTCTTTTCTTCACGAACAATACGGGACCACCCCAAGGCGAGGTATTCCTATGGATGAAGCCCTATCCTAATAATTTCTCAATCTTATCTCACAACTCTCTCATCTCAGTTGGGCAATATGGTATGGTGCACGGGCTATCAGTCGAGTGCTCGATAGAAAATCTATAACAAAATCTATCTCTCAGCTTGGAGGTAACCCTAGTATCTCCTAGAACACATAAAAAAACTCACAAAATATAGGAATTGAATCAATGGGAATCACTATCTCCTTATAGGTCTCCTCCTCTATATAATATAAATGGGTTGACAATCCTCCCTCGGGATGAGGCATCGCCACAAGAAAACATCTCCTGACCAAGAATAGTAAAAATAATACTCCTACTAAAGAGTTTATCATGCCTCTATAAGCAACAAGACAATCAATGTCAATAATGGCTTCATTCTCTTACATATCTAAGACTAGTATGTTTATAGGCAAAATCAGGCTCCCAATCTCTATACCTACTCCCCGGTATATAAAGAAAATCAATGACCCATTACCTAACGATGAGTCTACACATGTCATTGTACTCTCTGTCATGTCTAATAACCCCGTGGCCCATGTAAAACTAGTGTCTATAAAGTAGTGTGATGCCCTAGTGTCAAATAAAATGCGCCCCATAGTACCGTGGATAGGAAACATACGCTCGACTGAGGGTGGTGCCTGCAGTGCTGCTACCTGGTGGATGTTATAAACACATCCATACTATAATTGTCCCTGTTGCATTGGAACTATTGGGATGGCTGGTACGTCTTGTATCTGAGGTAGTGCGAGGAGGGCTGCTAGTAAGATCTATCTTTACATCTCCTCGCAAGTGCCATGCTGTTATGTGGCCCTCTCCCCCTCGGGACAATCCTGATGTCTATCGTTATTTTTACCACAACCAAACCATATGCCCCTAAAATTTCCTCCCCTCTCTCCCTGTTGTCCTCGGCCCTGATGGCCATTACCACCCCTTCACTGGACCTACTGGCCCTATTGATACCGTTATTAGACCACTAACTGAAGTGACCATGTTGGCCCTGTCTGTAGCCCCCATATCCCTGCCTAGAGTCATTAGATCGAAATCACTTATCAGGGTCCCCTGATGAGAACTTTGCTCACCCTGACGGACCTGTCCTTAGGTTGCTAGTGCCCTAATGGGACTAATACCTCCTCTCCGCCCCTATTGCTAGTGATCAAGTTGATCGATCGACATTCTTGAGTTGACCAATCGATCAAACAGCTATTGCCCCAGATTATGCAATTCTTTGCTTATGGGTTCGTTCAATTTTAATCTTCTAAACCTACGTTAAAATGACCCAAACTCCCAACCAAACATCACAAACATTATATAAACATGTATGGATGATTTCTAATGCAAAACATTCATTAATTCTCCAAGAACCATCATTAAGTTGGTTTAAATTCATAATTTGGTCTCTAACCCTAGTTTGCCAATTTAATTAAAGAATATACATGATATTTCCATATTTCCTATTCTAATCATCAATAAAATTCGTGGTAAATTCTCTATATGTAATAGGGACATCAGCCTAACATAACTTTGTCCAATTATGTGAATTCTAGTCTTCCAAATACATTTAATCTTCATAAAAACTCATACTTATAATTCCTACTCTAACATGGATTACATATCAACTCAAGAATAGAAAGATAGATACTTGCCTGGAAATTGAAGGTCTGAGGTGTAGAAGATGATGGGAATATTTACTCTTTGCATTCTCTGATCTACGCGTTGGTGGTGGAATTGACGAAAATGATGTAGGATTGATGGTTCCCTCTTAGAAGCGTTCTCTCTTCTCCCTTCCTTAACCTCTCTGCAACTGATGTGATTCTAACCCTCGAGGACTCCAACTTCCTTCAAATATAACCCTTAAATTTTCGTTATTAATTTAGGCCGAAAATTAAAAATTACCAAAATGCCATGTAGGGTTACTGATTAGGCCTAAAAATGTCCCGAGACCCAAATTAACTGCCCGAGTACACTTTCATGACTATCTAGACCCTTCCAGACACATTGGCGCACTTGAAATGACCATACAGGTGACGTAGAAATAATATAATTTTTACTTCCTTAATTTAGTCCCTACATGACTGACACGCGTGTCCCGACTTAATTTCTATAATTATCGTAATATTCAATCGCGACAATTTTAATAAATTAAATATCATATATTACTTTACTCATTAAGTAATATTCAACATAATTCTTATCGATAATTACTCGTCACATTAGTAAATATTCATTTTAAAATTTGAAATAATATTAAATTAATTTATCTCAATTTAATTTAATAAATCCCATAATTAAAGGCTATAAAACACGGGGCATTATAGTACCGAATGTGAATCTATATTTAATGGCATTCCCGGTCCAAATTACTGCCAAGATTGACAACATTCAAACCGAGGTTCATGAGATGGAGCGAAATTGAATCCCAATTTTTTAGAAGGCTGAGGTCTTCCTCCCTCGTGCTGTGGGCCAGCATCCACCTGAGCCTATTTGGGTCTCGAAAGAATATCAGCATGCTCCATGTGCCCCTCGAAGTTTATTTGTATCTCTCGAAGAATCCATAATTCATAGTTGGGAGGATGTTGCCCATGAATTCATGTCGAAGTACAATTATAAAGAGGAGTTAGAGGTTACACACTGCGATCTATAACTTCTCAAGTAAAGCCTTAAAGAAATTGTGAGTAATTTAATAGTAAGATGGTCAGAGAAAGCGTCCACTATGACCAACCGAATTTTTGAAGAGGGGCAAGTTAGTATTATAAAGGAAAACTTTTTACCCCATTTCTGAGGAATGATGGGAGGATAGAATAACCCACATTTACCCACCATATAGGAAGTAGGAGTGGAGATTCAAAAAAATTATTGTCAAGATAGAAGATGAGCATAAGATAGTATTCAAAAAATTCATTCCAAAAAAATATTAGAACCTTGCAATAGTCTCGACCATCAACAACATCTTTGAACCCGCTACCTTTTGGGTGACAAAAAGTCATGCTAGTCTAGCCATAAATGAATACACCGAGATCCATGCTCCCCTCTCTAAATCCTACCAAGACTTGTTGAGATGAAACCTCATCAACTCTTTAGGACCTTGTCCACGACCAAACCCGCTTCCCAAAAACTTCAAACCCGATGCCAATTGTGATTTTCACTAAACTGTCGGCCATACCACTAATTAGTGCTTTCATCTCTAGAATGTAATCCAAGGTTTAATTGACCATGGTGTCATCGCTCCACCCACCAATCCAAAACCCAACACCAATCATGATCCACTTCTTAACCATATAAATTCTATCTTCCTCGAGAATGACCTTGAATTCGAGCCATCTACACAGATTGTATCCAATAAAGCACCCATCATACTCGTACTTTCACCCACCCCCTTGAAGTCTTCTCATATTTTCTCCTACACCCTACCTATTTTATTGACCAAGGTCTGTCACTTCTCATAATATCATGTATTGCAGTTCGTACTTAGTTATAGGGAAAGATATGGAACTACATACAGTACTGAATCAGCTTTTAGAGTTTGGGATAAAATTTCCCCCTCGAATGATAATTGATTGTCACAAGTTTAACACCCTGTTCATGGAAGCTCGAAAGTGGGCTTGGGAGTTAGATAATTGGGTGGTACCCGTTGAAGAAGTTAGTTTAGACGATACAATACATATTATGGTAGGCTTGTGCTAACAGGCCAATGTGATTTTCTATGTATATGAGTTACTCGATGCCTTAAAGTTATAAGGGCGATTGGTCCCTTCACTTCTGCACCTCCTCATTTAGTGGGAGGATCTATAAGAAGAAGTTTTTTATTTTTTGGAATGCATTGATTTCTCATGGAAAGATGACATCGTTGTCAACAGATGGGGGGAGGAGTTTGATAGCTTAAACGAGGAATAATGCCGAAAAAATGTTAGTTCGATAATCAGTGTTTGTGGGATGATATCTTTTGAACATCTCATAGGGGAAATCAACAAAGTGACCAAATAGTCCAAAATAGATAATGAAATAGTGTTTTGTTATTCCCTTACTCCATGAACCATATGAAAACATCTACGAGACACTGCTAGAGTCCAAATCCCTAGTCAGCAGGGATAGATAAAGAAAATGTAGTTGTCAAGAAAGTCCCATACCATAATTGACCATTAAGGAAAGCATATCATCGACCAACTCAAAGAAACTCTAGCCATCATCACCTTGTGGGGACTCTTTATGTATTCCTAGATACACCAAATTGCTTTAGATAAATTATTTATTGGGCCCATATTTCCTCCTTCCACTACTCTGGAAGAAGTCATGAACCTGGTTGGGTCCTTAACCTCTACTAGATTACTTTAATTCTATGAAGAAGAAATCCCATGTTTGGTCATAATCATAAATATTCTATAAAGATATCGGTTGAGCCGATGGGATAGATAGTACCGCTCTCACTCGTCAATAATTAATCAACACTCAATGTTCTCCCGTTTAGTATCTTCAACTGTTTTGGTTTGAAATTAAGAGACCTTGATCGAACTTCTGCCACAGTGCATGCCTATGATAACACTCTCTGAGAGGTACTGGGATCCATAACACTCACATTAGGGATCGATCCTATAAATCCCGTTATCAGGTTCCAAGTTATTAACATACCTCCTTGTTTCAATCTATTGATCGATCGATCGTAGATTCATAACATCAAAGGGGTATCTTACTCTCTCCATTAGAAACTAAACTTATTAACTAAAGGTCATGTCCTCACCACCCTAGGTGACAACGATAATACTGATAATGTAAGCACCAGTATTCCAATAATATAAATGGAGCATGGGGAGAATGACGTGCTTATTTCCATCTTTTTTAGTCAAACAACTTTCACTCCCAATATGGGATGATTTCAATGACCAATTATGTCCTAAGAACAACCCTCACAGTAATGTCAATGTAATACAAATGGACTGGGGTGTAACACCCCGCCTAATTAAATACCGGGTGGCCAGTCCCATAACAAATTAAAATAGAGTATACAGTTGTCTCATTCTTAGCATCACTGTCGAAATCGTTTACAACTCACCCAATACCCAATTAAGCTTGTGTTAAAAACATTCCAAATTTTAATTTCAACAAAACCATTTTTAGTTTAAGAATAACACTACACATATTATTCTACAACACAAATAACCGAACAGATAACACAAAAGAATTTAAATGAAATTGGAGTAAACATTCCCAAATAATATGAATCCATTACAGTAATCCCAACAATAACAAATGTATTCAAATGACATGAACACAATAGTATATGACACATATAGACAAGAGATAATTGAGTTCCTTTGGTCGACATGCCCTAACTAAAGAATACTATGAATCAAATGAACATATGCATCTAAGCAAAACTCCATAGCTCCATAGCTCGTTATAATCCACTAAGTTTGGCGTTCCTACTACTGGACACCTGATATAGAAGATACAATAGAAAATAAAATATGCAAGGAAATGGGTCAACGACCGATTGTGAAAATGATTTTTTTAAAACAGAAAGTATTTAACAAGTGCAATAAAGCATTTATTATGCACATGTTAGCATCCAGACTCTCACTTGCTATTTTCACCTCTCAACTAGACTGCACACTTAACGTTTCCTATTAACCTCCTAGTTAGTGGCTCCTCTTCACTAGTTCTCATAATATGATTCCATTCCTATATCATAACCCCGTATGTCCCATACCATACATTATATAATCATTCTTATACATTTCTCAATTATGTGAATCGTTTCTCATTAACATGAATTAAGCTCTTTAATAAATATTCATTAACATACTTTAATTCTTTTCTCAATTCACCGTTATCTACAATTATCATACAGTAGATGATTTAACCAAAATATAACTATTCATTCATTTAATTCATTATATATATATTCATATATAATATGGCACCCCGAGTCACAGCTGTGGTGTAATCCATTACTCGGCTATCATCTCCCATCATCGCTGGTCGCCGAATAGGGGACAAAAGGTTCGGTAAGGATTCCTCGAACCACAAACTTGAGAAAAAAAAATTGGAGGTGAACATAGTTCTCGTATCCATGGGTCACGCACATACCTACGTTCCCACAATCAGCGGACGTATCAACTCTCCAATAAGTCTTTCATAGACCTATGTTCTTGAGTGGCAAATCAAAGATCCCATGGATTAATTAGGATATTACTGCCCTCACACGCATACCTCCCATAGATAGCAAGTAAGCTAGGTATGTCATACAAATAACCATCAATCAATCAACTAGGCATTATCATACCTATAATATACTATAAACAAGGTACTCACATTACCCTTAAACTATTCCTATACATAGCATTATATCTCTTTAAATCCCACGTATTAAAATATCATAACTTTACTTCTTAATTTAATTAACCCCGAGCCTCACTCAATATTCCAGGTTCAAATAGGTTTTTCCTCAACATATATTCAGTAAGAAGTCACTAATTCCCTACTGGTCCATATCGTCATCATTACCGAATTACTACGAACTAAACTCTCCCATTATTCAGGTTTAAAACCGATAATTTCAAATCTCTAATAAACACATCTTCTTTCACTTAGGATTAAACCCTCTTTTAAACTTAAGGATACCCAAGTGTTATATTAAATCACCCCTACAGGTCCTATATTTAATCCTCATGCATACCAATTAGAATCCAACAAATGAATCTAGCAACCGAAATTTCTTCCAATTTAATATCATTATTCTAATCAATTAAGTCCTAATCAAATTAATTCAAATCATATCTAGGGCTTACTGATCTTATATATGTCCCACAATATCCAATTAATAATCACCAAATATCTACCAAAGGTTTGGGATAAGAATCAACATTAAAAAGGAACAACTCTAGGAATTCTGGGGAGATCGATCGATCAAAGTCAGGGGGTCGATCGATCGATCACTCAGGTAACAGCCCAATTTTTTTGCATATCTACGACTACGGGTTTAGCCATTTTTGATCATTCAAACCTTCATATTAACATCCAAAATTACTTATAATCCTTATTACATGATATATTAACATATATGAATGATTTCTAATACTTTAAACATCCTAGAATCATCAAGAGATTGAATTAAAAGCATGTTTATATCCACTTTTTCCAGAAAATTATCTGCATATTATCTTCAAGAACACATCAATGGTTTTCAGAAATTCTTCAATAGTTTTGTAATCATTTCGTGGATTACTAACTACCTACAACATGAGTTTGATTCCTATACATTATCAGTCTCCAGAAATCCATTTAACAACTCCATTATTTCTTCCAAACATGTAAGATCATGTCTTTTCATAACTAT
The DNA here is from genome assembly GCA_949130495.1 of Sambucus nigra. Taxonomy (NCBI): domain Eukaryota; kingdom Viridiplantae; phylum Streptophyta; class Magnoliopsida; order Dipsacales; family Adoxaceae; genus Sambucus; species Sambucus nigra. The sequence goes on along the minus strand of OX422217.1, from coordinate 301,195,766 downwards.
TCTAACATGGACAATATACAAACTTAAATTGCAAAATATCAAACACTTGCCTCTAATGAAGGTCTGATCCTTTGGTTTAGTATATCTCAGGTGGTTCTCCCTTCTCCGGTCAACCTCCGATGGTGGTTGGTGGTGGTAACCCTTGATTCTTAGTTCTTCTCCTTCCCAAGTAAACTCTTCTCTTCCCAAGCAACCTTTCACTCTCTTTAGGAAGATGACTTATCTAATTTGTGTGGATGAGATGAATACCCACCGTACACTTAATCTTCAAATACTTATAATAGGACAAAATACGAAATCACTATTCACCCCCTATAAAAATGACCAAAATGCCCTTTTGGGTTGTCTATTCATTTCCAAATGACTCGAGACTCAAAATTAACATCCAAATAGACTTTTTTGACTATTTCAACCCTTCCGGATGCAACGACGCATTCGAAATGACTATAAGATCGATAGAAAATAAATTTCCTTTTTAATTTAAAAAATTAGTCCCGACACGTCCCATACCGCGTCTGATTAAAAATCCAAATTATCAAATTTATATCTTACGTCTATTATCAATAATCATCACATTCATATATTACCTAAATATTTTTAAGTAATATTCAGAATTATACATTTTAATATCCTCAAGTCGGATAAAACCCCAATGAATTAATTAATTATAAAATCCAATTAATCCATTAATTTAAAATATAACCCATTTTAAAAATCATTAAAAATCACAAGGTATTACAAACTTCCCCCCTTATAACTGAATTTCGTCCATAAATTCAGGAATATAAATCATACCGGTAAGGTCATCTTTGAGTATAAATCTCACATCGCAAGAAACCTAAGACGTACTGCCCATACAGTACAATATCAAAAATCCCTATTGATGTTATACGCCCAGCCTCACCATATAGTTTGAACTGAATTGAATATTAACTTTACCCAATCTTCCCTATACCATCGACGTAACCAAGTTCGGAAAAAATTATCCTTATACCTTCACAATTTTGAAAACTACTACAATCCAACCATCCAGGGTGCCCATACACTCTATCGTACCACTTTCATTATAAGATTTATCACAAATGTTATAAACTCATATCCCAAAGACCTAACTTATTTTGACTCCCAACGATTATTAGTTTCATGTGTGGGGTGTCTCGCAAGCGAAATCCAAACAAGGAGCCCCCCGATGCACTACTACCTAAAGTAGACGGTCATCGAAACTCCTCAGGTCCTTAGTCAATAGTATATAAAAGTCAAGTTTATCGATTTAAAAAAAATATCATGTTTATCGATTTAATAAAAAAATGATTTTATCAATTTCAAATTGATTCCACTCATCTACTCTCTTATAGAAGACAAGATGATGGAAAGTAGTAGTACATACGATCTCATATACCACAAGTCAATGCACGCCGATAGTCACATCATGCTCGAACATTCCTAAAGTAAGTAATCCCATGATAAAGAAAATCAGACCCACGAGATGACATGAAAAATAAAGGTGTCCCCAAACCCTCGGTGAGTCTACATAAATAACAAT